>JAPQRN010000014.1:2956073-2970815 GCA_037367275.1 Coranthus polyacanthus
ACTGACTGAACACTGACTGAACACTGATGACTGTAAATTCTACATTTGTTATGGGTGTGCTTGTGGGTTGTAAATATCCAAACACCTCCTTATGGCTATTTTCACCAGGGTGCTAATACACAGCCCATATATTTTAACAGTCCTAAAGAAAATTAAATTGCTGAAATGTATTGTTCATGCTAAAAGATCAGCAGAATATACAGAACTCCTGAATCTGATCTTTACTGTGCCCCCCCCCCCCATCTAATGTGCTTTGCTAATGACATTTTAAGTCTTTTATTTTTTTTCTGAACACGTCCTCAACTCACCCAGGTTCACCATGATTCGGGTTCATATTTGCTTCCTTAACTCCAGTCTTAGGTCCAGGTTAGCATCGGAAACGCTCCGCAGAGGCACACCGTGGGTTAAGTGTCCTTTTCAGTTTCATCGGGATTCCACAAACCTTCACTCGCGTTTTCATTTCCCCCACATACTGAGCTACTGTCACTACCAACATGTGCAATACCTGAGAGTCAGCACATCAGACTCAGCAGCTGGGGATGAAACACCTCATGTCAAAGGAGAGACTGAGCTCAGATGGTCTTCTTATTGAATACAGTATGTGCACTAAAGGTTTTGGTTGTGTTGTCACTTGCATACTGTAACTCTTTGCTTTAAATCTTTTGTCCTTCCCCGGTGGAAATCAAGCCACCAGTGCCTTTTCATGACTTTTTTTGCTGAGGCATTACCTTTAATCCACTGTGGTGGTGGCCTGTTCTTGCTTGTACCTTGGCAGCACCGGTGACGTTAGCCCTATTAGCACGGGACTGCTATTATGTAGGGCTCTCATTTGATTAATGAATTACTCCCCAACCTCTGTGTTTTCTGAAACACTGTGCGATAATGTAATCCGATGCAATTTCTTGAGCGCCTCCATTTATAAAGGCTGCAGAAAGATACAAATTAGGTGTCCATAAGAGGATGTGAAACTGAGAAGCAATCAAGAGTTCAGTTATTCTCAAGAGACATTTGTCTTTGTTAAAAACACAAAGGTAACTCGGACTGGAGCTGCAAGCAAGATTGATTTTTACAGGATTAAAACTGCCAACAACCTCAGCAGTCATTAGAAATCACTACATGATCCCAGGTAGCTCGTAATTGGTCCTGTGTGATTAGAGCTTATGTCAAATAAGCCTACAGTAGCGGCGGTGCCCCAATATCCACATTGCCAGCTCCTGGATTCAGTCACTCACTCCCCTGGTGTGGCCAAATATCCACTGAGCTGCAGCATTGGCCCCGGCTTGCAATGTCAACAAGTTCTTTACCAGGATAAGCAAGAGAATTTCCCACAGCAGGCAGCTAAAGGGACTGGGTCTGAAGAAGAAATTTCAGCTCCAGAACAGCAGCTTTGACTCATACTGCCAGTCATCTGAACGAGAAACATTAACGGCATCAGCCTGTTTTTAAAGCAAAGGAATGATTTTCTAAATATAGGAAATAAACCAAAAGGAAAAGCACTGTAACAATCAGATTATCAAAAGACAAGGTTCTAGTCATTGATAAAAGAAAAAAAAAACGACCCAAGGTACTTCAACATTCAAAATAAATAAATACAAAAAATGCCTCAGATGCTTTTCTAGTAGGCACTTATATTAACTTGTTCACTTGAATAAAGGCTTTTAACAGATTTCTCTAGAGCCTTTGGATCTCTCCAGTATCCACACAAATCTCAGCTTGTTAAAAAGAATATTGCTATCCACACAGAACCAAACGTATGCAGCTTTCTATTTGAATAACCCACTGGCAGTGCAGTGGAGTTTAGAGGAAGATCTGGCAGCGTAAAGAAGACTGCAGGACTTTTAACACTGACTCAGGCTTTGGTGAAACGTGTCACAGATCCTATCCTCAGCAATGTCCGACCTGAAGCTAATAAGGAAAGCGAGCCAATCCTGCTTGTTAACTATAGCCTTGGATGTCGGAGGATTATACAAAGAGACCGTGTCCAGTGTTACTGAAGCCTAAGATAATGATAGATGGGGATACTTCACTCTCCGGGCTGTCAGTGTGTCAAAAATCCAGTTCTCTCACTGAAATATCACGGAGGAACACTGTGCTATGGCATCCCTTTAAACTTACAAATGAGGGTTTCATTTTAAAGCCAGGGTCAAAGACTCATCAGATGAAAAAGATGACAAAACTGCAAACCCACTAGGGCAGTCCAGGGGCATGCCATACCAGGAAGAAATTATTTTAAATGTCAGCTTTAAATTGTGGAGTTACAATAAATTTTTGCATGAGGATACTGGGGAAACCTAATACCAGAATAAATGTAATCGTACGTTTAATTCGCTGAAAAGTTGAACATTTTTGAATTTATGTGGTGTGAATCAGTGAAGTAAATTGAGTTTACAAGGTGACAGTTAATAAGGACAAATTGATATGCTTTATATAGCACACACCGACAAAAAGGCTTACTCTTATATTAAAGGCATACTGTAGTCGAGGCAATCTATTCACACTTATTTGTCGCTGTAACTGATTTTTTCCCACAGGTACCATTTGTGGTTTGTAACATCATTTGTAGCAACGTCTTATAGCTGAGGAAACCCAGTGTTAACAGAGACAGATGATGAAGCGGCCTCACAACACCAGCTATCCAGGATCACTATTGTTAGTTTTAGTGAAGCAGATAACCCCAAGAGAGACTGAGGACAACAGCTGGCATAATGGAGCTTGGCTGCAGGCCAGGTTCCACAAACTTTCTTGAGTCACATAGAAGAAACTCTGAAATATTCATCTTCAATACAACGTGTCACGGTATTGTTACGCAAATGTCATTTCAGTAATCTAATGCGTCACCTCTGTCTCTTCTTACCGGAAGCTGTGTGCGTAACAGTCATTTAGTGCTGTTTCTTTTTTCTGGACACTATTTCAGTTAAATGTCTAGACGTCTGGTCATCTGCCCTTTTTTGTGTATCATCATCAAGATATTCAGAAAACGGTTGGTTAGTATGAACGCAGAAACTTTAAATGCAAGATATTTAACAAAAAAAAAAAAAGAAAAAAAAAAGTATGACAAAAGCCATTAAGTGCACAGTTTAAAGTAATGGATGCCTTATTTGGCAAACCAATTCACATTGTCCTCACTGTGCAGCTAATTTAAGACGTTCATATTTCGTTGTCTGAGCTGCTGTAGGCAGAACATTCAACTTAGAGGCCATAAAATACAACGTGAGCAGACAGACAGCTGTGTGTTGCCACAGCAGGGCTCCATCTAGGAAAGAAACTGTTGAAAGCACTGTTGCCCTCATTCTGTTATAAGCAGTGAGAGATACATGCTGCCGGCATTTGAATGCTAATTCAAATCCAAGGAGCATGGATCTCTCCCATGTCTGTGCCGAGCCACTCGCTGATGGTCATTAGCATATTTCTTTAACTGTGTAATTTCTGACACGGAATTAGATCGGCTGCACCGTGGAACATCTGTGTGCTACATGAACCGAGATGCAGAATGCATAATGGCTTCTGAATGTCACTGTTGACTCTCTGATGGCCTTAACCCACCAAACCTAACCCTGTACTGTAGATGACATGCATGCCATGTTGGACAAACGACGCCATTTATAACATGACAGTAGAGATACAAGGATTCAGAGGCATTTAAAGGGTACTCTATCAGAGAGTTACCGATCTGGGGAGATCGTAATGTTCTTCCCTTTTCCTACTTTTCACGACGAGATGACAATAAGATCATGTTAATTAATTTCTCCTATGTGCAGCTATAATGTGGTGTCATCTGTTCAGTGATACTGCGTTTCTGACAGCGGGGCTATCAGGCCGTGGACAAATCTCTCTGACATACCACAGGGAACTAATGATGTTCCTCTTTCTAACTAGCTGTCATATCCCATTCTCTTGCTCACCACATGACTGATTTTATCCTTTTTTGCAGGTTCAATTGAGTATTTAAAGGTCGAATTGTATTTTCTGAAGAACAGAAATGGGAGAAATCAGTGCTAAATGTCAGAGTCGAGCTATCACATTTTCTAATCAGCCAATACAGATCTTGATAGTGCAGCCCATTTTTCAGGCATAATGAAATATTTTTAGCCAAATCCTACCTTTGCTCTTGCCTGCCTATTGATTCATCTGGCAGTCTAATGCACGCTGTATGAAATGCTTACCAGTTATAGACTACAACATCATCTATAATTCATGAAAAGCCTTGAAATGAACACACTTTAACTACTTTGTGTTAAGTCATCGAGGTGGTTTATAACATACCTATAACTAGTCGGGGTTGAGGCAGACAGTCTCTTACATGAACTGCATCATTCTTCATTAAGACTCTGTTCTTAAGTGTTTGACTCTGCTCTGATAACACACTGTTCCTATGTTCAAATACTGACATTTACTATTTAGTATGCCAGTAAAGGGATTAAGTATGCTGAAAATACCAGGATGTCTGTCGTATTTTTCAGTATGCAAGCCAGCATGCTTTTCTGGTTATTCCAACCCACAGTCATCTGAGCAGCAGAAGATACATCACATTGACTGAGCTGTCGAGAGTGTGAAGCTGTGGCTGCATTCGAAATCACTTTACTACTTTTTATATACTTTTACTGCAAATATAAATTACTTCAAATTTCATGCTACGGACTGTGACAGATGTATGAGCGAGGGGTTCAAGGCACGATGTTATGATGAAGTAGTACGTCCCAATTATATGCACGCTGCATGCAAGATTATGCATTTTGTAAGGGCAGCTGCAACACATACTGAAAGCAAAGAGAAAAAAAAAACATATGTGATTTGGAAGACAATCTGTTCCTGTGTTTGGTGCAAATTAAATGACTGAAGCAGAATTTAGTTTCACTAATTTAAATAGCGAATTAGAGAAAGGTGACAACCAACAGCCGTGATGCATCTTTCACTCCGAATTTCACTTTAATGTTGCTGATTATCCATATAAGCCTGATTCATAACTATAACAACTGGTTTTTGCTGAATTTAGCCACACACTATGGGGTGATGTTCCAGCGTTTAGGGTTTTAAGCGTCACAGTTTCGGGCTGACAATCTTTGTTGTTGTCCTGCATGTGGTCCCTTCCTTTCTCCCGTCCCCATCATCTACAGTACAGGTCCACAAAGTGTTATTTTGATTTAATATTGCAATTCAGTAACAATGCAGGACTGATTTAAAACTACAATGGCAGGTTGACGTAAGTGTGTATCCTTTATAAAAGCCCTAACTCCTGGTAAAAAAAAGACCTCAAAATAAGATAGAAGAGCGTCTGGGTGTACACTTCATTTAGATAGCACACTTAAAGAGAATTTACATAACATTTCCAACCTTTCAACAGCCAATTAATACATTAATAAACCCCATTTTCTCTCTCTAGAAACTTGGTAATCGATAATCGTTTGATTTTAAATACAATTTACACAGCCAACACAACAATATATTAAATATATAACCGTCCAAATATTTATGGACTACACTCTATGATGATATCCTTGCAGAACATTAGGCAGCTCACAGACTGCTATGTTGTGCATATGTTCTTATATTGCATTTTTATGGCAAGATACCCAGGCAAACACCCTCATTAAACATCCCTTCCAGCACAAAGAACATCAAAATTTCGCCCATAAAACTTTTTAGCACTCCAACTAACCACATATTACATCTCAAATCGCAGATTGAAATGCCACACACGGTTCCTTCTCTTGAAGTTGGAAAAAGTCTGCTAGGTATATTTTTTATTTCATTTAAAGACATAAAAAAAGAGAGGAAGGGAGAACTGCAGTCTCATAAATGCAGATGGCAGCTAGACGGTGGAAAAGCGTTGCTGTTAGCCTGTGGAAAACCCTGAGAACAAAAGCATGAGCATCCATCAGGCTGCCGTTGAATAGAGCTCCCTCTGGGGAGCCAGGGCAAACAGGCCTCTCTTCTCTCTGTCTCTGCTGCAGCACTCGCTACATAATAAGGATAAGCCCTCCTAGCTATCCAACTGTGCACACAGAGTAAACAATTACATCTCTTTTTCATGCTAGGGAACAAGCTGGAAAGCTTCAGTTGGTATTCAGCTCCCACCTGGTATTAGAGAGAGGGAATATTGGAACGTCACCCTGACCTTGCTGGCAGAGTTATCTGGAGCTCTTTCATGTCTCACGACAGGGAGAGTGACTATATCCACTGCACATAGTCATAGGCTAATTGTAGATTTGAATCTTGAGCTTGACCAAATGACACTTGGAGCTAGGAATACCAATTAAGCGAACAGTGAGGACTGGAAAGGGAGTTGGAGCAAGAAGTGTTTGAGGAGCATTTGCTGAGCAGCTGTTTGGAATTGTTTGTTTATGCAATGAATAAGTCATGAATGGTGAATTATCCAGTTGGTTACTGTGCAATAACAGCGTGGGCAAGTGGTGTGAGGGGGTGGAGTGGTCTCAGAGACTTATACACAGTAATAAATGAGTCCAGCTGGAGAAGAAAACACAAGCCTCACATTCACTACCTTTACAAGCAGGCTAAAATTCCACTACTATTCCGAATATGGCAAAATTCCACATTTGACATGTGTCATGTAAACGCCATGTTCTGTTTGGTAATAGTTTGGTAATAATTCTAAAATGGAGCATTTTTTGTGGTTTTAAAGGTTCACTGGGTAATATCTGTGACATCTAGTGGTGAAGTTGGAGATTACAACCAACTGAATACCCGCCCATCCTCCTCAACGATGGCCACAAACAACGTGAAAGGCCCTCATTAAAGCCAGTGGCTGTTTGGTCCGTTCTTGACTTTTTAGTTAAGGAGATAATTAACTCTGGTCCACACTCAAACGTAGTAGGTGATGTAACACACCGTAACGCTGAATGCCACCTGCTACCACTAGTTAGGGTTTAATGATAATACGAATGATATGATGAACGATGACAGTTGAGGACAATTAGCTGCTTTCAACACCATGGAGGCATGGGGAGATGTTTATTTCTGTAATAACAGTAATAAACTTTATTGGTGATTGTATCTGCCTTTTCTAAGCAGGACACCAAATAATACCTTTTGGTGTTTTGAAATGGAAATCACTATTTTGTTTTCAGTCCTTTAATTTCTGTTTCTGAAAACATGGTCAGAGACAAGAGATTTAGCTATTATTTATCATTAATTTCAAGTATTACCCTCATGCATGAATAATACATCAATAATGGCTTCCTTTTATAGTCCAGAAGAGGAGGAAAAACAAAAATGCATAGTATATTGTTGCTGTTTTAGAGACTCCATTTCAGGTTTTCAGGTTAGCTCATGTCTTATTAAAAGGAGCCAAACTCCCCCCAGCTCCACTGTAGTTCACACCTTGAGGGGAAACACACCTGCCTTTAAACATTATGAAAGACTTGGATATCAACAGGTTTTTGGATATGTACAACATCACAGTGCCAACCTTTTCAAGAGGGTGGTTGAAGAGAGAGCTCACAGTCAAACAAGTGAGCCACCAGTGGAAAACTTTGAAAAAAATCAATGGCAGCAGGTAAATAGGAATATGTGTAGCCATGCAAACAGCTCAGTGAGAACACTTTATTTTTCACAATAAGCACAAAAACCATAGGTCTCGGTCCACAAAAGGACTGCACAGTCTTTGCAGGTGCAAAACCGATGCAAATGAGAGAAAAATATACCGTGTAATTTACAAAGCACCCACAAAGGGTGAAATTCACAACAAACTCCGCTGATAAGCAGATGCTAATAATGCGCCTGTGTCATTTGGATGGATGTAAATGAGGGACTATTGATACAGTCAGTGAAAAATCGTATTTTCTATGCAAATAAACCTCATTGCAAAAACCACCTAATTCACAACAGACCCGCGCAAATTGCCTCACGCAGTTCAGCCGGTGCAATTAACACCTGCAGAAAGATGGTGTTAACTGAACGCAAACTCAACTCTGAATCGCTGTGTCTCTCTGTCTTTCAGTTTGAATATTACAGAAGCATGAAAGTTTTGTTAGAGACTAATCTGAAATGCAAACGACATTAACATTTTGTGCATGTCACGTAGTCAGTGGCCCTGTTCAGACCTGGGCCTAATGCCAGGTGTGAACACGTTCAGGATGCATTGAAATCCGATCTCTATGGACACATTCAGAGGTGGAATGCGTCCACGTTCTCTTATGTGCTCCATATGTGTTGTGCTGCGTAAGAGCAACCTGAATGATGCTATTCCACTTTTTTTTCTGTGAGGGAATAGAATAACAATAGTTTTAAGCGCTTGAAGATTCAGTCATCACCAAAGTGTATGTGGTGAAGAGAACCACTGCAACAAATAGAATGGTCAAAGTTGTCATATCATATTTAAGGTGTATTGATTCACAGCATCAACTCATGCAGGTCAGACAGGCAAGAAAACAACCCATCTGTAGCCTTCGAGCAGCACAGTGAATAAAATTTGCAAAGAAATATTTGAAAGCCAGCCTGTTCAACTTGAAATGAAAGCTTTCTTTTAGGCTCTCGATGAGCTTCTCTATTTGCCTTAGATCTGAACGCAAGTGATCACTCAAGGTATATTTGAAGATGCATTTTAATGCCAGGCACGAAGAGATGCACTTACAGCTGGCCACTTGAGGTTGGATATCTCAGGACAGATATTAATGCAAGGTCTGCACAGGGACAGTGTTTCGGAGCCTCAACTGGGGGTGCTGGGCGAAGTGAAGGGTGGGAATGATATGAAAGGCAGAATGAAGTGGTTTGGACGTAAGCCCCTCAGTTTCACTCATCACACTGTGGGGTGCTTCACTGTACCGGGAAACCATCTTCTAAGCAAAAGGCCACAGGTTCAGTCTCTGTGGGAGCCGAGAAGGCCCATCACCAACTGGTCGTCAGCAGAGGGCTTGAGCAATACGTGAACCCCTACGTGTGCTCTCTAATTGTAATTCACTCTGGATAAGAACACCATCTAAGTGCTTAAAAGGAAAATCCACCCCTGGATACCCTTACACTGTTAAAGTAGGCTTAAGGAAAGTTCAATCAGCAGGATGACTTCATTGACGAATTATCCCTTTTCTTGCTTTAATTTGCAACAAGAAGACAGAACTCCTTTGGCTTGTATCAGTCGGACAGCTAAGCCTAAGCATCTCCACTCCTTCTCCGCTAACCACAGGGGAATTAATCACAAATCAGTGCATCCTGTGTTGCTTTAAACACGCTTCTTCATTATGTTGCTGTCATTTTAGTAGTTGTTCGTGAACTCAGTATGATATTTATTGCAAACTTGGACTTTTCGAATTTTCTATCCCATTTTAACATTTAAATAATTTTAAATCAATAAAGGTTCCTGAAATAATAACTCTAATCATACCAGTAGTCAGTGTGTGCGGTTTATTTCAGAGTACGGCCATGAATTTGCATTGAGCCAATGAGTTCACGACATTGCTTTGTTCCTGTGGTTAAATGCAAACAAACAATGATTGCACTGCACTGTCTAATTAAACATTATTTGGCAAATACATATCTCTCCTTCCTTGACTTTTCCTTATATTTATAAGGATTAATAAACGTATGTTTCACACATGCACATTACCCAGAGGAACACTATGTGAGAACGAATGTACAGATCAGTTGGACCGGACATTAACTGGACTCTATCCTTCCAGACCCATAGTCCAAAGTCTGTGTAATGTGCAATTGGTGTCAACAAAGCAGGATAGTGTCCAGAAAATTCACAGCTATAGTGGTGCCTATAACCACATAAATGTCATGCCTGATTAATAAGCTATAAACCGCAAACACTACTTTGGACACAGTTGTGATTATTAGTTCCACATAGACGTAGCTATATGTGTATGAAGTTATTTTGTATTTGCACGTTGTGATAATTTGATCCAGATAAAAGCAGTTGCAGACATATATAAACTGTTTTTTTTTTTTGGCACAACACCGACAGCTACCAGCAAGACACCTTAAATTGGTTCTTATTGGCGCTCTCATATGACATGAATTTCAACTAGATTATGCTTGTAGGGGGTAAAACTCCAAGTAAATCCAAACCCTAATTTTCTATTGGAGCAAAATGTTTTGGATTTACTTTTTTTTGAGGGAATAGATATTGAAAATAAATGTTTGGAATTGAGTTTAAATGCATTTATCCAACATGTATGTCAACTGTATCTGTGTCATCTTTCATCCCTCTTGAGAAAAAAATACAAATGCTCCGAGTATTCAAGGTTTGGGTTTTTTTGTTTTTTGCAGGATAGGAGGCAAATAGTTGTATGAGTGTCTCCTTTCTGTTCCTTTTGTTTGATGGCCTTGAAGCTCAGCTGAAAAGATAAAAGAGAACAGCACACATGCCGTCTCACTAAAGGTTGACTTCTGAGGCACAGACTGTATTGTCTCCCAGATTCGCAGGACTCCCTTGGGTTTCCCATTATCTTTCCTGAGATGACGATTTCAAACTCAGTCATTTCTCGAGCTCCAACCAGGCGACTGAAAGGAAGACAAGGAACCACAGCGTGATAGGACACAGAGGTTGAAATGTGATACCTTCACGAATTTTCCCTCATTTAGTATTGAATGCACTGTCCACTTTGACCTTGTCAAAGACCAGTTATATAAAATATTCTTTTTGAGTCTTGACTGCTTTGAGAATTTGATGTACTGTAGAAATATTATTTCAGAGGTATGATGCTGAGAGACAGCTTAAATTATCTGCTACTCTTGTTGCCACGTAGAAGGAAAAAAAAAAGACTGATTTCTGGCTTTGAAAGTCATCTTGCTCTCTCACACCAGCGAGGTTGGTTTAGCTCTGTCAAAATAACAAGGTCTCAAGCCCCAGGCTGCATGTTTCAATGTTTTAAAAAAAAAAGTAACTGTGTGTCGGAGTGTTTCTTTTTATTTTTTTATGCCAGTCTCAGCATGAGAGAGTTGTTACTGTGCACAGACCATGCTGAGAGACAGGACATGCTTCTCAGTTGGCACCTTCAGCGCGGGACAAACTTGCCATCAAGAAAACGTTCTGAGAGGTATTACCTGAGATCAAGTCGCATATCTGAGGTTCATCCCAGTGGAATTAGAATGTGGGTATCCTCTGGGCTCGAAGCAGTTTGGGTGATTATTCATTCAGTCATAGACTGCTATGAATACAAACAAGTAGTCAGATGGAATGGTGTTAAGTCTCCAGAATTAATCAGGATAATTGGTGAATAATTGAAGGAGATCAGGGGTAAGAAGTGACCTTCACTGTTGGAAGATATTATATTTTCTAAAACTGTTTGAATAGCACTGGGCCGAGGTCTGTTGAAAATGGATGATTCTCTCAGGACCAGCTGGATAATGACTAGACTGTGTGTCTAGACCGATGGGATGCACTACGACTGAATTTACGTACTAATATCACATGGTAACTGTCTGTAACAACCTGGTTAGTGAGAGTCAAACAGTAGCTGTGTTGCTGTGTATGTGCTTTCATAAGTATTGCATTTGAAGAGATTCATGAAAAAGGCAAAATTATAATAAAAAACGTGGAAAAAAAAAATCTACATGCGCTAGGAGTCAACGTAAGGCCTTTTTATTTTTGCCTGAAGACAATACCTTGTATTGAATCTTCACAATCTTCATGTTAATCTTCACATAATGTTGTTAACCTAAAACCTGCATAAGGAACTGTGAGCGCATTAGACATCACACGTGTTTGTGCGCTTGCCTTCAGGTTCAAATGTGATCAAAAGTTAATTGAAGTAAGATATAAGTTCCACAGCGGGCATTTCCGAGGGGCACCGTTTACATAATTGGTTTACATAATTTTATTTGCGTTATTAGAATAAAGGCATTTGAGAGTGGAGAGACTGAGGGAACGTTCCAAAATAATAAGGCAACATGTTCAACTGAGAAACAAACAGCTTTGTTTAGATCGTCAAATAAATACAGTGATTTCACAAGTGCACAACGTTTAACGCAGATGCCTGTATGTAGAGGCAGAAATAGAAAATACTACATTTAGATATGAAACATGCAAAGTGTTTCTGAAACAGAACAAAACAAAACTCAGGGTTTTTTGTCCAGAGAAAGCTAAAACCAACAGCATACACATAGTTTTTTTTGTTTTTTTTTGACAGCTAGAATGGTACAAGCTTGTTATATGCGGTAATGATGTAAAATAACTTTACTTGTTTTGTGGATAATGAAGTTGTCTTTTTTTTTTTGGGAGGGATGTCTTTTCTCATCTTTCATTTTGCAAACAGAGCAACACGAGTTTACTTTTCCACATGTCACTCAGTTTTCTATCCGGTTTCCAGCTACTTGCAAAATTCATTTCCCTTACAGTATGTGATTTACTCCATCTCATAAATAAGGCAGCGCGTAAAACTGAAGGATAAAGGAGGATCCTGTTTTAGTCAATACACTGGATGGCAGCCACTTGTAGAATGAAAAAAAAACAACTTATTTATGAATATTATGAAATACAGGCCATCTGCAATAAATTCCAGCAAATTTCGAGAGCGATGTTTGGGTTTCAACATGCATATATACAAGACAGTGACTACATTAAAGCTGTGAAAGAATATATTTCTCGTTGCTCCCTGCAGTGATTTTAGGCACCGTTTTGGCCTTGCCTCCTTTCGTCTGTAGGAGTTTTTTTTTTTTTTTTTTCATATCAGTGCTACTATTTTTCAATTCAGAGAAGAAATTTACACACCCCGGTCTGATATGCCGGACAAATCAAACATCACACAACTCTTGCATTGGCTGAGGTGTGTAAGCCAGTGGGAAATACACCCTCAAAACAAAGCAATTTCAGGGAGATCACATACCTGCAGCCAATTCCAACTAAATCTATTCAAGATGAATAGTTTGTGTTTGCCCAATTGGAAACATTGTGTAAGCCGATCTAGTTTCTCTGAAAGCAGGAAATGATGAATTTCCTTGGTTACCTTACCAAACAATCTGCTATCCCGGCCTTTCATTGATTGCCCATGCTGTATCAGTTCTATTGAGATGTTTTCCTCTTGAATTTGTCTCCTCTGCCCAGTTGTTTCGGGCAACATTTAAGCTGGCCTTTATCTTCACATGGTCACAGAGAGTGAGCGGGTTTTTACTTTGAGGTAAAAACAAAAAAACAAAAAAAAACATCATAGCAAGCGCCCTATAGACTTATACAGGGACTGGTGGGAATGTATAATCTCTATAATAATGCACTTACTGCTGTATTAAAAAACTGCCCTGTTCTCATCATCATAATTACTCTGCTCTAGATGATATATGTGTCCTTTGCCCTTTTACTTTAGAGGAAGATAATATCATGCTTGATGCTCTGACTTTATTGGATCATGAATTTTCGAGCTCTAATTGTGCATGCCATCTTTTAATTAGCAAGTTATTATAGGAGGTCGCATTGCAGATGTGCGTGGCACTCCTGTCCCAGCCACAGAGTTCATGTTTTTAGCAGAGGGAATGACACCTCACACCCCCAGCGTTCATACCTCTTTTTGGGGGGCCTGTAATGACGACACACCCCATGCACAGCCACTCTGGCAGCTCCGCTAATGTTCTGGCTGTTGGTGGTGTGGCTTTTCTTGAGCAGATGAAAGATCAGTGGACGGCTGCGGCTCACTAACCCGCTAACTCATACGAGCAAGTTCAGGGAAGAGTCGGTGAACTCTGCTGCGATCTCTCTCCCCTTAGCTTCAGCGGGCCTGCATGGAAATGTAAAGTGTGAACGCCGATTTTTCTTACCAGTTGCATTCATTGGTGTTTATCTTCAAAACCTAATTACACAAGCAGCTCAGCCTCAAAAACATTTAATAAAATAAGCATAAACTCTGAAACAGCTTATGTGTGGGCGCAATTTGAATATGATGAGCCCCTACCAGCAACGGAGTTTTGGAGAAACCTATGAATTATACACAAGGTAAAGGGGGGATTTACATAAACAAAAAAATTGCTGACATTCTTTTTCATCCCTTAAAACCATCATCCATTAAAGCCAGGATGACAAATCTTCATTATATTTCTTAACACAGCAAGCAGCTGAATCCAACAGAACACTTTTTCTTCTAGTTTTTTTTTTTTTTTGGTATATGGAGCTGAGAGGAATGCCAGTTTACTAAAAAAAAAAAAAAAAAAAAATAAAAAAAAATAGTACTGAAAATAAAGATTTAGCAAACTTTATTTCAATCCCAGCATAAAATATTTAATTTTTAATACTGTTTTTGATTCCCTGCAGCAGTTTGGAGATGTGGTCCACCTGGGACGTGTCAACCCTACCACCAGTCTTTCTATGATACCAACTTCAAGCAACTGTGGCAAAGTTAGGGAAAGTAAAAATAAGTGAGGTATTGCAGGGATGTGATGAGATGGACCTACAACCAATCAGAACAACAACACGTAGGACACTGATCCAGCTGGTAATTTAAACTCACCTAATTTTGTCACAAATATAGGAAGACATACTTCTTGTCAATTAAGGCTTTAAGTATAGATGTTTATTCGTTTTTTAATGGGAAATACTAGGACTGTACCAGACTGAGAATGCTGTCGGTCGATCAGATTTGGCCGTTCAATGAAAAGATTAGTTTTTTTCTTATCTGGGAATCAGAAAATCCATTGTCACTCATTGTTTCAGTGTTGATTTTGACCACATTAAAAACAACATAATCATAGGAACATATTTAAGTAAAAATCATAATAAATCCGTATATGACGAATAAAGCCCAGTCACAAATGACTCTACTCAATGACAAAAGTTGGTTCCACCCAGCCAATTATCTA
>JAPQRN010000014.1:2974983-3003536 GCA_037367275.1 Coranthus polyacanthus
CGTATATGACGAATAAAGCCCAGTCACAAATGACTCTACTCAATGACAAAAGTTGGTTCCACCCAGCCAATTATCTATTCTATTCAGAATGTAAGGGTCATAAATTAAATGTATGTCCTTCACACATCAGGTGCTTATAGATGGTATACACGTTGTTGTCGCTCAACTACAGGAAAAAAAAGGAAAAGAAATACAAACTCTATTCATACTGGAGCAGTGTAGCTTCTTACAGAACGAGCGGTTCATGTTGCGTTCAGGGGCTGCTTTTAAGGCAGGACTGGTAGAATTCCGATATGGATGGAAGCCAGTGCTCGATCGCAGGTGGCAGCCCGTTCCGTATTAAACCTCATTAGACCCACCCCATAGCAGCTGACACGATGGTTGTAATTGGCTCAGCCCGATCTAGTCCAAGTGGAAATCAGTTTGAATGGGAGCAGTGTCCGACTGATCTGCCAGAGCAATTGCTCATTTGCTCTCAGGCAGATGCGTCTAGTTGCCTAATAGAAAATAGTAGATGGGCACACAGAGAGCACAGACCTCCACCAATAGTCTTCTTCCCGTCCCATAATATTATTAAAGTGTAAACATTTCTGGGTGTCAGCCATTGGGCATTATGTTTGAACCTCCAGCTAATCAGCTAGTGACTCCGGTTCATTCTGTTCTTATCTCTTACTGCACTGCTCTTGTGTGGTGCAGTTCTGTCTGAGAGACAAAACACTGCCGCCTGTTTTAGAAAATAACCGCTGTGAAAACAAAAAAAATCTGAAAATGTTTTATTTTTCTCTTTCGCAGACAGACAGACACACGGGACTGATCACATATTTTATAGGTCCTTTCTGAAATACTGTAGTTACGGGTGTCACGTAAACTTAAACTCAGACTTAAATTTAAAAAAATGCATTGTCACATAAACAGTTCCTAAACAGTTCCTCCCACCTCCCAAACAGCATCCAGCCCAAACAATCCACAGTGGCTGTGACATTTTGGGAATATAGAGCACAAATGTTTGACTCTGAGCACTTCAGACTTTAATGCGCCAGCTGCAAGTGCTGCTGATCTTCAGTGTTAATCATATCCTTGCCATAATCATAATCATAATCATAATCACACAAACCTTTTGTAAACTGCACATTACATTAGGTTTGGTGCAAAATACATTTGAGTAAGAATTATCTCACATACAGTATGTTCAAATCTCATCTCATGACTGCATTTCGGTTAACCTGAAGTGTTCTGGTAATAGTGTTGGATTTGAACTGTGCAGACACAGTCACATCAAACAAACATGTAATGACACCTTGGAAACGTCAGTATAGAGGCTGTAGTGGCGCTTGTCAGCTGGAAACCTGTGGAGAACACAACTGTCACACTGCATTTTTGGAGACTTGCTGTACCGCAAATCAAAAGACAAGCTGTCATGTTTAAAGGATTGTAAAAACTCTTATTGCATTTCTCCCTCTAAAAAAAAAAAAATTAAAAAATAACATGGCTAATTTTTGAGAGGATAGTCATTTTTTTCTTGAATGATTTTTATGAGAGAAAAAGGAAACTGATTGTTTTCATTTATGCAAAGCTGATTCATCCTTATAAACACTGAAAATCAGAATCTTGACAACATTTGACTTCTGCGTTTCTGCAGTACACTACGCCCTAGGCTCATGTCTTGAAGCCAGAATAATTTAGGAAATAAAAAAATATATATATATATTCAACAGATTTTGTGTTTGTATGTGTGGAGGTCTACCATTAGGTTTTCTTATAACAAGGTGATGACTTCCCTCTGGGCTGTCCACCCTCAATTATCACATTTTTAAGTGTCAGAAATGGAATTGTCTCACCCTTTCAAACACAGATTAACACCTGTTATACCAGATGTGACTTGTACGAGCTGGCGGCTGTTGATTAAATTAAGATTGCAGACTTGTTATTCAATAGAAATTAGGAGCATTTTCTCAAAAGTTGATTTTCCTCAAAAAGCCATTGAAGGTTTTCATGTAATCTCCGTTTTATGTGGTGATGCTACTTACTCACAACCAACTGTTGCATTGTTCTGAGCTATATGAATCTCATTGCATCAGCGAGACCGATGCACTTTGATGGATTAATTAATCTTGACAGCTCCCACATCAAAATGTCTTGATCTGACCAGCTTCGTGGCTTCGAGGACACACTGACTCACATGGAAGCCTAATACTTGTTAATTCATGTGAAGGAAAGCCAACCAAAGCTAAGTAAACACAGCACATTAATTATTCAAACATGTTTAATTGGTTAATTATGATGGCAGACACCCGTATCTGCCTTAATAACCTTGTTATATAGAGCTCAAGTGTGTTGTAATGAAAGTATTTAGCGAAGGGCTTATTACAAATCAACACTGCCACTTTTGTTGCTTTCATCCTTGATGCGAAATACTCCAATCAAACTTGACTTTCGTGTTCATATTGTCTGAATGAAACACCTGTTTCTCGTCGCATAAGCTTGTGCCTTTTACAGGTTCACCAGTGGCCTGTAGTTTCAGCTCTGCATTGCTGAAGGCATCCTAATTATATATATTACACTCCTGCTTGGGCTTTTATTAGGCTGCACTCAGAGCAACACGCAATATGAAATTGAACATGATGATTGTCAGAGCATTTCTCTCATTTCCATGAAATACACATATTATTAAACTGGTTCTGTGCTTGAGCTGGGCAATATTCCCTGCCATTAATTGTCATGATATGCGGCCGTGCAGTCAAAAATATTGATAGCAGTTCTCCCTTTTTCTATTAGTTTATTTTTTTCCCATATTTTTGTGTTTGATATAGTAGAGCAGACACAGGATTCAAGGGCAGAGAAAGAGAGGAATCAAACATCGATCCATTATATTAATGTTATGTTATATATTATTTATAATTATATATTGGTCTTAGTGCCTAGTATGCTAAACACAAGCCGACTCCTTCTGGGCTCTTTGTCGTGGCCTGAAGAAGCGAGAAACACAAAAGTGACCTAAACTCAAGGTTTGCCATTTTTAGCCATCACGATTTCAGATCGGCGTTAAGTTGGTTCATCCACTTCTTCGATCCACAACTATATCCCCACAATTACTGAATACATCACCATGCGGTTTTGTAGAGATGTCCATTATTCCCAGAAGATGAGTCCTTCTGACTTGGTGATATTCACATGTGGTTGTCATGCATCAGTGTAGGCACAGTTTATGAATATAGTGGTGTTGAGGTCACCCCAGAATGCCTCTCGAGTGAAGGCTGGTAGCAGTACTAATAATATAATAACTACTACTAATATATAAAATGTCCAAATTTGTGATAAAATGAAGGACTAAGTGTGAAGGTAAAATGCTCCCCCTTTTTAAGCTAAATAAACTCAAAGCTGAAAACAGGGAGCATTTCACTGCACAATGACTACTTTTACTTCTCGTATTTTTAAGGTTCTCTATATAAGATTTATTTGAAGTTTGTGTTGGAGTCCGTGTTGACGTTAGCTTACTGCAATTCGACACTAACAGTATCTAGGAGTGGGTTGTAGCAGCTGAAAAGAGGCAATGAAGAACTGGAGAGCGAGCGTTAGGATTTTCGCTGCAAATGTGACCCATAACCTCTACATAGAAATCAGTTTATTGTGGCTGATTTCATGGGTGCAGGCAACCGTGACCATGTTAGCTCAGTAATGGAGTTAGCGAATGTTAACAAACAACCAGCACAAAAAAACTCTTTGTACACAAGCATGCATGACTCATCCATAGTGCACATACTAAAGGGTGTAAAATGCAGGACTTTTACTTGTTGTGGAGTATTCAAATCCATTAATTAATAATGGATTTGAATACTTGTTCCACCACTAAGTCAAGGGCAGTTCTCATTACAATAGTTTTGAGATAACAGCTGAAAGGGTCTGCAAATTCTGTACTTGCAATCCCCAACACACACACACACACACACACACACAAACACACAGCCTCACCTCTACCGCAAAATCAGAAGAAGGACTGAGTTCAACGGGCCACTGGTTTTTTGGCCTCATGAGACTTACAGTTAGCCTCTCTGCCTCTCAACTCGATCTCTGCCACAGCTTCATTACCCATTGACTACAAAGGAATTCCTCTCTCTTGTGACTCACATGCTATGGTCGCCAGTCTCCATAGTCAATGTCTATGTGTGTGGATGTCAGGGCTTTATTTTCCTCATCGTTCATTAAAGCTCTCCTCTGAGGGATGCAGCGGCAATAAACACACAGCAGCAGGCAAAACGCTGCCTTCTTTCAGCCGACCACCACGACGGCAAGATCGATGGTCTCCGTGGCTGGGGTGACGACCACAGGGTCACTCATCACATCAGGCAGCTGATAACGTGGGAGGATGCAATTGTGGTCACCTGAATGGGTTTTTAATTCAAGCTTTTTATTGGAAACAGCACTCTAGTACTGCCCTCCAGAAAGTACCACTCAGGCTGCTTTAGATTGACCTTGGTTCACAGGGGCTGAAGTTTCTTCTTCGAATCTTTTCCAATTCCCACAGAGAAGCTGAGGATGTAAAGTAATTGTTTGCCTCAAGTACTGTGAATCACATTCACAGAATTTAAATTTTAGCTGCCAGATCCGTGGGGACATTGAGACGGTGTGAGTGAACTTGAAAACATCCACAAGAATACCTGATAAAAAAAAACAAACAAAAACAACAGTAATTTATAAAGCACAGCAGCAAAGCCTGGATTAACGTAAAAAAACAAACAAACACTGAGCTCCTGCAAAGTATCACACAACCTTAAAGGTGATCAGTTCCTAATTTATATACAGAAGTGAACCCTTTGAGACAGCCAAGTTTAGAAACACAGTCAGCTGTTCGGTGTCACTGCCGCCTATGAGCTAAGGACGTCCTGTGGCCCAAAAGGGCATTTTGAACTTGAGGGCATATGTATTACGTCATGTGGAAACTCATCTTAAGACGATTATGCACAAAAAAACTGTGACAGGCTGATTATTTGTAATGATACTGATTAAAGTAATTCATCAGGCTCTTAAATGGACTCCAGCCAGTGTCTAAGAGCAAGAGCAAGCAGTCAAGCAGTTATTTTAGATCATGTAAATTGTTCAGAATGTCTGTATCCCCGTTTTAACCATACCATACCATCATTTGACATGCTGTGCAACTCCTCAGTGGAAAATGTATGTATGTGGTAAAGGCCATAATGGAATCATAAGACTGTATTTAGTAGTCTACTTATCCTCTGACATGTACATGGTAATACTGTTACCATGGATACAATGTGCTACAGTTAATGTACAAACAAATCTTTAAAACGATTTTACCGAACCACCACGGTCACTTAACAGTTCAGCAGCTGAGCTCCCCTCGCTGGCGACTCGCAGCACGGTTCCTGACTCAGCCATGACGCATTATAAAAACACACATTAAAAAACTTCAAACGACGCAAAAAACAATCAGAATGGTCTAATTCCTCTGTATTCGGCGAGTGACACTTTACCTTATAAACAAACTGAGCAGAACAAACCGTAACAGCTTGAACCAGCAACAAACTTATCAAATTCATGAAGTGAAGAGGGAATCGGTGTTGTTTTCTAATGTGTTATGAATAATGTCATGTGCATCTGTTAGTGTTTTTACTTAAGTCGCAGTGAAAACATTTCGGCGTCGGTATCACTTCTGACATATGCTAAAGTGAGGACAGTGTCACATGAACCATCTGTGTCAAGGAATTCCATCTATTCACTATTCGCTCTATTCACAACTTTTCTTTCTGCTAACTTGTGTTCCATTCCGATTTAAAGTTGGCGGGCTCAGAGCATTGTCGATAGTTTTAACCCGTTACGAAGGCATTGACACATAAAGCAACCATTACCATTTTCGAATATTTCAATCCTGAATGGTAAAACATCTGTAACTTCTAAGAGTGTAGTCTCAATTATCCAAGGTGATTAAGTACTGTGAAAGGCTTTGCAAATGCACTCATTATTGTGCATTCAAATTCAATCCACCAGCAGGCAAAGACTATTACAGCCAGCATGGATTTTGATTACTGATTATATGCTTTGATGACTTCAAACCTCTTGTCTGCACATTGCTTCACACAACTGGAAGTGGGAAAAAAACTTAAATTGCTATACATTTATGGTTACTGCTCCCTTTTCATGGACTGGAGCAAATATCTCCCGTGGACCTAAAACTTTCAGATAATGGACTGCATGGGGCTGTGCGATTTTTGCTTATGGATGAGGGGATTGTTCATTTTCATCCTGCCGAGGAAAGCATCCCTAATATGGACACAGTTCTGCATTGCATCTCTGGTCCCGAGAAATACGGAAAACCAGGTGAGACCGGACATATCAGCAAGCAAGAGTGCTTGACTGTGAAATAGAAAGAGGGCGACAGGAAACAGAGAAAGAATGCCACACAGTCATGCTAGATTTCAGGACTGACTGTTGCTGTTCACAAATAATGAATTCTGACCTTATTTTAGATTTTGGTGTGAAGAAGAACGCCAGCACAGCATGGAAAGTCATCAGAGGGGGGAAAGTCATGGTCAGTCGCAGTCAGACCAATCATAGCAATAACAAAAGGATAAGTGGTTTTCATGGTGCAGCAGCGTGTGATTTAGATAACTCTTCAGAAGTAATTTTATCAAAATGCCTCATCTGGGGGGAAAAGCTGATTTCCACCTAACAATTTTAGTGCATTTGATGAACCCAGCATGTAGTACAATATTCCCTTATTAAAAAGATCACACTCTTACCACAGTGAACTGTGTCAATTACATTCTGATCTAATCATGAAAGAAGTTAGAGGCTACCTTTCGTTTAGTCTGATAACCTTCTTGAAAAGATACAGAGACACAGCTGTTATCAGTCACATCAACTGCTCAGTCTTTGTGCAAGTCAAAGGGCCTTTGATGTGCTTTTTGGTAATAGGTTTGTAATAAAGAAATATCATTTAAATTTAAAATTGCTCCCTACTCCTCCTGCAGTATATGGAGGTTATTTAGGGCTGGATGTAATAGAGAGAACAGAAAAGAAGGACAATGTCAATGTGCTGCTCTGTAGATCTAGGCTAACAACACACCCAGCTGTGATAGTGCAGTCTAAGCATAAAATTGACCTACCATTATTGCCATTTTCTCCTGTTAGGGAACACATTTTTACTGAATAGCACTAGGATAAGATGAAATAAAGTACACTGACAACATGCTTGAAGAGTCTATGGAAAAATGGTGGGTGGTAATTATTAGCAGAAATGCGTGAGTGTCCTAATCTTATGTAATCTACCTTGTACTGCTACACAGCAGTTCTCTTTATCCCTGGCTTTAGCAAGCCCATATCGTGTTGTCAAAATCACATGGAAACTACGAACAGAGTGCACTGCACTAATCCCATTTTTGCATTTAATTACCCACTACTTCAGAATGCTCACTGCACTCAGGCTGCAGAACTGTTTGCAAAAAAAACTCAGAAGCTGAATACCACTCCGCAGCACACTCTCCCCAAGGGAGAAGGGCTTGGCTGAGCAATTGTTCATACTCCTCACATACGCGTCACATTAGCATATCTGGCTGCCTGCACAGACATTAAATGCAGGTGAAGCACAACCAGGATATTATCACTTTGTTTATAACACAAAGGCAGTGTGTGTGCGCTCTTCTCCTCACTTCATTTCCCACAGACAACATCAGGCAGTACACTTTGCATACTCATGTTTTTAATTGCCTGCTAGGATTCTGGATTCTGACCCATAATCTCTGTTCTCAGCTGCTTGTAAGCCATTTTTCTTTTGTACCATCCTTTATATAGATTGTTGTTTTCCTCTTGTTTGTCGAGACGCTCGCTGAACACTGTCTGCAAAATGAACACAGATGTTTATGTGCCAGAGTATCATGTTAATTTGAGAACTGAGTCAATGAAAGTGAATGAGTGATGAATGAATACTCTTAATGTTGTTGGGTGTTCATTTTGAAGACTATATTTAACACCATCTTTTTATCACAAGCAATACTGACAATATTCCGAAACAGCTTTTTTATGCTGTGAAAATAAGTAATACACCTTCACGAAAATACATTTTTGTGACTATTTCGTTCATTGAAAGCATTTGCATGACTGTGCTGAAATCACAAAGGCTACAAAATTATACCTGGAAAGCGGAAAAGATAGAGAAATATTCAGTACATTGACTCAAAAGGCAAATTACTAATTTGACAGTTGGGAAATTACTTCCACAGACAACAAAGAGCCTGAGGATGGGGGTTGAATAACACATCACAAGTGCTGAGAAATGATAGTTGCATTATGGATAACTATTTCATGTCTTTACAATGATTCCAATTGCGTACTGAGGGACCCTATTCAACCTGAGGAAATTATTATTTTAGGAGCATTTTTAGACAGTTGTAAATACCCTAAATACCCATTTAAAAACAACATACATTCACAATGTTAGCAATGTGATTAGACTATTTACAATTCACAGCGGTGGCAGTCAGAATTTACCAACAACTGGAGCTGGGAACATCTAATTAGTGGCGACACCTCTTAACACAAGGCTGTGTGATGGTATGCTGATTACGGCAGCATCAACATAGTGCAGTCAGGCTTTCCTTCGCCTGCTGTGTTCCCTCACTTTGACACTTACCTAATAAAGCAATGAGTCATTCATTCATTCATTCATTCATTCACAGTGCTCACTAACACATGTAAACACTGTACCGTTGCCTCCTCCTTCCTCCTCCTCACCTAAATCAAGTTTCACTCAGGTTAATCCAAGAAGGGTTTTTGTTGTGGAGCCACAGGCTTGTAATAGGATCTGAAAAATCATCAGGATCTGCAGCAACACTGAGCTCTTGACTTGTATGAAGCAGGGCGTACCTCAGCAAATCGTCTTAATGGATAATACTGGATAAAAGGAGGAATAACCTTTCCTTGTGCTGCACTTACTGAAAGTAAAATTAAACTGGATGTCTGCTGCGTGTAGTCAATTAAAACACACATTTTCTTCAAGAACAAATAGTGCATGAAGCTTATTCCCAGGTGAGAACTGAAGGATTCCAGACGTGGCTGTTGTCTATCTCTTGGACTGTTTCATCTTCTCTGTTGTTTCCCCTTCAGTTTCATTCTTCTTTCCTTTTCTTTCCCCATTCTTACTTCCTCATCATTGCGCTCTAAGCCGAATGCAGAATGAAAAAAGGATAAAGATCACAGGACAAGACGTGATTTTAAGCTACATACAATCG
Organism: Coranthus polyacanthus; assembly: GCA_037367275.1. Classification (NCBI taxonomy): domain Eukaryota; kingdom Metazoa; phylum Chordata; class Actinopteri; order Kurtiformes; family Apogonidae; genus Coranthus; species Coranthus polyacanthus. The sequence continues at coordinate 2,984,226 of JAPQRN010000014.1, forward strand.
GTTTCATCCTACAATCCTACAAGTGAATGGTTATGTCAAAGTTATTCCTGACGGATCTCTAAAATACCTCGGTCGCCACTAGAAAAGACTGCTTAGAAAAAAGAGAATTGTACTGAAATTATGTGTAATCTCAGAGGTAGAAAGTGAGGCCTGTCAACATGCACTCTGCATAGACACCTGCAATGCCATTTCATCTTTTTGTTAAGAAAAGGGAAAGCCGCATTCCAGGTGAATGGCTCTGTCAGACACCTACAGCTTTCACTTGGTGTGAATATGTGCATTCAGGAGGAGACGTTGCTATGATGCGGTGATATAAGTCATGGAAAACACTGGTGATCCAACCCCTTCACGAAGCTTCACCAAATGAGTTTTATACATTCATGGAATACTGAACCAGTTTGTCCCACACATTTAATGCGGAAATAAAAGAAAAAATCTAAATGGAACTGTCAATATTAAAACTGCAGTTTAATGCTAAATGGGTTTCTGCACTAAATAATTATTTTCCAACTTAGAAATTAATATTGCTGAGAAATATTCACAAATTGTACTTCGTGGCCACAAACTGGCAGTGACAAATTTCATCCCCTCCCAGTCTTAACTAAATGATCTCATTGATGTTATATTTTATCATGATATATTATGTTTTTGTTATAGGCAGCATGTGATACATTTGCTACAAACATAATCAATGCCTTGAATTTTTGGCAGTGGAATGTCATTTCTCATTTCTCACACTCTCTCAAAATCCTGTGTTTTTCCTCTAGAGACTGGAGTTTACGTCCAGATTCCCACGAGTGTTTAGGTTTAGGCAATAAAAGTGCTTTGGTTAAGGTTGGGAAAAGATCATGGTTTTGGGTTAAAATATCAATAAATACATCTTTTTTTTTTTTTTTATTACATCTTTCTAGACTTTTTCTGTATCAAGGCCTGACATTTTACCAAGTGCTGCCAGTGCCTGAATGTAACCATAAAAATTCTTATTAACGCTGTTGTCAAAACCAGCATATATTTCTAAATCGTGCATGTAATTTTGTTGCAGAAACGTTATATTATGTTGTCTTTGAACAATATACATTTACATTCATAATCAATGTTTTTGCAGCTCTGGAAATTCTATTAAATCCTCACGTAATTGGAATCATTATAGGACACGAAATTCCATTAGTCAACAACATTTAATTATTATTTTTTTATTTTATTATAAAACATTCATTACAAAACATATTTGTAGTTTCAATTTAGTTACATGGGAGCGTGAATTCTGGGTTCTGTGCTGTGCCAGTCTATGCACATACTAATTAGCTTCAGGTAAATGTCTAGACGGGGCCTGTAAGGCTCTGCAACATACTGACATTAATGATGTAATTATGCCTTAGATGGATAATGGCTTATTTACAAAACCCTGTGATTGGTGAGGTCACGTTCATTCCAGATAAAGCAATTTGCTTTGATAGACCCTCAGAAGCTGCTTGCGCATGCAAATGGCAGCATTCATTAATATATGACTGCTCTCTGTGTGGCATAGAGAGGCTATTACCACCAGACACTTGGTGCCATTGCCAGACACAAGAAAGTGAGATGGATAGACCTTTCTTTTCACACTAGCTCTGGTTGATGTTATTAATTTGGGTCCTTGCCTGTGGGAGTGGTGTGTTTTTCTAACAAGCTCCTCTAAGTTGGTAATTGGCTGGGACATCTTGCTCAGCCTAGTCCTTCTGCTTAACCGTGATGTTAGGACTGTGCAGCCACCGTACACAGGGTAATAGTGCGCAGTGTGTGACAGAGGAATGCTGCACACATTGAGACGGCCCCCTGACTTAATGACTCATTAATCATGGATAACGGTGAAAGTGACAGACAGCTAAAAGTGTACACATGCAGAATCAACAGCTTAATGACAGGACTCCACAGGACACCCTTGCCTTTATGTGCTCTGCTTGTGAATGTAGTAGATGAAGTGCAAACAAGCTTACACCCACTTGATAACATCCGTGTCAGGGCACTAATTGTGTGAATGTCTTCAGTTATTATGACACTTGGTTTGAAATAATGACAGTGAAAGGTGTGGGACAAGGTGATTGCCTACTGTGATGTTGCACAGACAGTGAGATACTAAAAACAACCATCAAATGACAATTCAAACCACATCTGTTTTCTCTTACAGTTACAAATAAAGCAAGGTATGCTAACAAAAAAAATGACAGGACTCTCAAATGTGACTTTAGCTCTTGTAATTTTAGCTATGATGGCGTGTCTGAACTCTTCATGCAGTTAACCTTCTCTAGCGTTTGCATCTATTAATACATTAGTCAGAACCACCACGAACAGTTCACAATTGTTTGTTTATTTGTTCTTGCAAACAAGTGAAACCTGCCTTCAAACTCTTTCTTGTGCTACTTTATAGACTTATTATTATTATTTATTATCTCCATCTTACAGCTGGTAACCAAAGTTCGAGGTTCCAAACCAATTTATATTTGCTCAAAATATCTCGGAACATACAAAATCAGGTTCACGAACCGGAACGCCGCTGGTTCCATTTCGGTGGAAAAGGGCCGTGAGCGCCCTTCTAGTGTTGTTCGGTTGTCTTTGCAGTCATGAGCAGCTGTTAGCAGCATTAGATATATACTGTACATATCCATCTATCTTTTTAACCCTTGGGGAATTTCCTTTGAAATATGGGACTGTAAAACACATTTCACAGGTATTCATGAGCAGTCAATGGCTTTGAAATGAAATGAACGCAGCCAATCACGTAAACGGCACATTCTATTTGGATATTCCTGTTTACATCTCGAGTGGGGTTTTTACAGCAGTTTGCAACACGTGGCCTAGTTGGGGTGTATGGCTGCGTGTGAACGGCAACATCAATAGAATATACATTCTCATAAACCGAATATTCATGTAAACATAGTCCCTGTTACAGCCCTTTCCCGCTCGGATATAATCTCACCAAGCTGCATTCCATGCCACTGTATACTATGTACTGTAAGTCAGCATTCTACAAAGCCTGTGCAGGTGGGATCCAGACAGCTTTAGCTTTGCAGGCAGGATGATAGAGGAGACAGAGGAGGAAGGTATGTGTGTGCATATGTGTTTGTGTGTAAGAGAGGCAGGGAGGAAGTACTTAATAGAAGATGAGAGACGTGTTTGCATATGATGGGGTGGCAGAGACCAGTATATTCAGACTGAGTGGAACAGCAAAGAGGCAAAAAAATAAAAGCCTGCAACACCAGAGGGAATATGTAAAGGTGGCTAGGGGAAAATGATCATAGGGAAAAATGCTGATTAACTTCAAGTAAGGTTGCTGAAGCAGTGGTTATATATAGCCTGTCTATGAGTGGCGAGAGGGAAATAAAAAAGGAGAGGAGAGACATGAGGTAAAAAGAGAGCAGGGAGAGTTCAGAGAGGCGGGTGGTACAGAAAAATATACCTGTTTTTTGGGGAGAACACAGCGCCAGACCTTGTCACTGGCAGCCGGTGTGCAGATGTTACAATGTACAAAAGGTCCCAGACGCCCATGATCTCAAACAGCTTGACTATGGCTGCCAGGCCTCTCCATGGAGTGGTCAGGTGGGCGAGAGACAGATATAATAAGATGGGCTATTGTGTTTCGATGGGACTGCGGCAAGCCAGGGCACTAAAGGTGTAATGAGGCATCGTGTTCCTACAATCACATATAAATACAATACAGTGTGGCCACCTGATCGCTGCAGTTGCACGGCCCGCAGAAATTGAACAAGCTGACGTAAATAATGGAGTGTGAAGACCTTTTGGCCCTGGATATAAACAACAATGGCGTTAAAAAAGGGTAGGAAAAAAAAAAAAAACTGTGACAGATGTAGATACCCTGTTCTTTTTGGTACAAACATGTGATACTGTTATGAGCAGACTTGAGTCCCAACCTGCAGCATTGTAGCGCTGGCATCCCAACCTGTTATTAGACCATTATGGGCCTTTGGATTCACATACTCAGCCTGTGTGTATTGTCACTTTATTGCCATTTCGGTGCAACAGGCCTGGGCTGCCAAATGCTTTGCTGGTCATTGTTCTAAAATACAAAATGGGCCTATTGCTCCATCTCTCATGTGAGACAGTTGTATTAATATACACAGGTTACACTGAATTTGCAGTTTGAAACACGACAGATGTTATAAGTTGTTCTAATTGCAGTCTGTCATATATTTTACTCTCACTCCCTGCCTCTACAGGTTTTGTAAAACCCTTTAAGATGTCAGTGTATAAGTTAGATTATGCTGCATTTACATATAGAGGTAGTCTGTTTTCCCCATGCTTGCAGAAATGTATGAAAATGCTGTTGAAAGTAATAGGGAGGCTATCTAAGAATTAACATATTTTTGGCCAAAATTAGCCTTGCTTTTTTAAAAAAAATAAAAAAGTTTACTGGTTGATTCAAAGCTATGCACCCTGCACACTATTAAATTCCCAATTTCTGATAAAGAGATAAAAAAGAATTGGTTATTCGTCTTGGTTTTCCCATGGGTTTGTGATCAGAGTGAATGCATAAATGAAATAAAAGGCTCTTTAAAAAGATGATGAGAAATTCAACATTTACTATGCATCAGTGGTCAGAAAATGAGTCAGTCGAGACCTTCATTTTTCACTTGGGTTTCAGCTGAATATAGTAAAAAAAAAAAAAAAAACACTTACATCTTATGTTTTTTCATAAACACTTTGACTTGACCTCGATGGAAAACATCATTAGGTCAAGGAAGGATGTGAAGGAGAATCCATAAGTATAATTTACAACACAAGGTCGGCCGATAATCTTCCTCCCAGGTTCTTCAGAAACAACCTCAGTTTTTTTACATTTCCAGGACCTCTTTACTGGAACAGTTTTCCAAGTCATAGTACTGTACCATCTTAAATTCCTTCAAGAAGCAAACCGCAGAACATCATAAGTGCTGACTCATAATATTATTCAGTATCCATACTTTTACACCTTGTTAATTGCTTTGTCTTTAGCTGTGCAACAAATATGTTTGTATGATTTTATTGTCATTAAATTGAATGTCTTTCATTAGGAGGGCCACTCGAGAAGCCCTAATGGGTTTTTTTTTTTACTCTTCTTGCACATTTCTTTCTGAGGTTTTTTGTTTTGCTTCAGTCATTATGTACTGCATTTATTCCATTTTTTTCTACAGATCTGTTATGTATTAGATGTTTTTATCTTTTTATTCTCACGCTCTCTCTCTCTCTTGCTTATGTGCAATACAATTGTAAACCTAAATTTTGTGATGGTGGATGTTATTGATGGGGTCTTCCATGATTAAACTACAATGTTCCGAAGATGGTCGATCATTTGTTTTTGTTAATGGCTGGATGGTGCATTGATTTAGAGGTTGCTGCCGCAAGCAATTGTGGGACAGTATTATCTGCTTCCCTTCTGTAAAGGATAGTCCGGTGTATAATCTCATACTTTGTATTTTATCAATTTTGTTTGTTTGAAAAGTGCTCTATAAATAAGGATTATTATATTACTATGTGGTTAAAGAAAGCACAAAAGGGAGCACTGAAACATTGATATCAAGCATATTTCATATTACACATATCCATGGTTTGCAGAGAGCGTACAATGGCAGCAAGGTTATACTAGCTGAACATCCTAAGACTAACTTTAATGATGATGTCTCTTTATAGTTCTATAATTTGTAATTAAGACCTCACCTGAAACCCTGAAGATGCACCTGTTTCCTCATCAGTCTGCTCTACTAATCTAACCTGCTGCTGTGTTTGCTGCATACAAAATAAGTGCAGGAAACACATTTTCATGGGATTAGTAGACTGGAATTCATCTTATATTTTGATATATCCACCTATTTTACTGTTTAGTCCTGCTGGCAACCTGACTGTTAGTCTTCAGGAAAGAGAAACCAGGATAGTCTTGCTAACTAACCTGGTTAACTAACACCAGTTAACATTATTTTCCACAGTGGAAAGGCTGGTGATGTTAGCTAGCAGGTTTACTGTTTTTAAATAATGTGGCTTCTGACTTCGTAGATTTTTACCCGTTACTGACGCTCTTAGTGGTGGTGGCATGACAAAGTACAAACGTCTGTGTGATGCTGTGCAGAAAATAACAGCTACTGTAACTCCACTTCTATGGGTAGCCTATGTGTGCAGGGCTCTACAGGTCTTCAAACTGAACTGGAGGTTTTTTTTTTCTCTCACATTTACTTTTACACATTATTTTACTCCTATTGCATGTCCTCGCACTTAATGAAAACGTACCACTTTTGTGCACAGTACAAATATCTCAGGCTATGACAACAAACCTGTGTAAACAGCAGCTGTGATTCCATTCATTTTTAAATATAAACCATGGTCTTTAGTTTGTGTTGGAAACCCTCACTACATACAGTATAACCTACTGCTCTTGGCTGCAGGTGATCTGTCATGCGATGATGAGTCTGGCAACAGGGGCTCAAATGATAAATTCTTCTCCCACACAGCTCATCATAACAGCACCATTAAGATGCTACATGTCACAAAGTGTGACCACAGGCCTTTTTTCTATTTAAGTGCCTAGCTAGGAGTTACTGCTGGTATTTTCAATCTCGCTGCAATGGGGGCCCATGGGTATTTCGACACATTAGTGTTTTAGAGGGTATCGGTATGCCGTAACCATGCCACTGTGTTTGAACCCAGCAGAAGTCAGGTATTTCTTTTTGTAGTCATCGTTGGATCCATTTTCATCATAGATATGGTAATATTTTTGAACTGCGCTGAACTGTGATGACTTCAAAGAGATATTTTAGAATGTAAGGGTCAGGGATAATACACTCAGAGGTAAACTCTTTAGTGTTGAGCTATATCTCATGCCGTATTTTGCATTGATTTCTTTTAAAAAGCAGCATTAATGTATTGCGGTTCTATCATTTACAGAAGCCGAATTTTTTAAACACTGCACCTTTGTCTTATCGCAAAGGAGGAAATGGCCTGTTTATCTTCCATGCCCTCAAGCTGATGCCTCAATGTTTCCAAAAGGGCAGATGCAAGTATTTTGCCAATTTCACGTGGAAACAGCACTTAAATGGATGAAGAAATGCACACTTATTTTTCTGTTTTTTTTTTATTTCCAGTGTGTATACCGTACGTAACGACTGATTTGGTCACCTTGAAGAATTTTATCGTTTTCTAATGCAATTCTTCAAAAAGCACCTAAAAAACACACTCTCAGCACAACACAAACTTCACGTAAGCACACAGACATGTGCAAATGTTATCTACTGCACCTTTAAACGCGCCTTCACACTTCACCCTTCCATGTTTAATTCTCTTTTCTTTGTAATAAAATACATATACAGTAAAAAACCTAGAGAACGAATTGTTAATGCCTCGTGTGAAGCATGAAGAAGTCATGGCAGGTGATTATATCTCAAAATGAAGAGTCTGTTTGATAGTTTGTGTGGCATTCATTAGGGCACCTTAATTCTGCTATTTGAAATCATGGAAACAATAAGAAATCCCTTCTGTAATTTGTGTACTTTGCCTTAATTATCATCTGCCTTTGCTCACCTGTTCCTGTGTCCCACTCTCTTAGATAAACTAAATTAAGTCACCTGTGTGTTCAGCTGCTCCACATTTGCAATTAGTTTGAATACGAGAAGAGGGCTCATACTCACATGCTCACAGATCGTTCGGTGCCTTGCTCTCTTCCTTTTTCCAAAGCTTTTCTCTGCTCCCATCTAATTTCCAGTTTTTGTAGTCGACTCTGCCATGCTGACTTCACCACAGCCAGTATTCACATCTCAAGAAAGGGCAAAGTGTGGTTCATTTCCCACTTCTCTATCCCTGTTTCCTGTAATCTCCCTTCTACTGTTTCCTGTAAAACGTTTCTGTAAATGCTTTTAGCAAATAAGGACTACAAGGTAATTTGGTGACTTAATCTGTAGTAACGTGATATTCATTCATGTTCAATATCAAACAAGAAACTGACAGAACCTGCTCAAGAAAACAGAATACACATTTGCACTGACTATGGATATTAGAGGGAAATTCCATTGTATTTTCACCACCTCTGAACTATTTCTATACTTCTTTAAATGTCATATTGGTTTGTTTGTTTGTTTCTGTGATGTGCTCGTGCCCAACCATACGTACAGTGTAGCTGTCACCGCTGAACGGCAGCTGTGAAATGTGGATATTATTCATTTTGCACAGATGGTGAGGCCTACGACGCTACCGGTCTTACTTAATGAATGTTGGCACTAATAAATGAGTCAATTCTTCTTCGTATATTCAGCCAAGTGGAAGTGTGTCAATATTCCAAAGAAGCAGACATATTACCATTAAGATGAGAGAATACAGCAAAAAGTAGAACCTATGTATCTATTTAGCATTTACATTCTGTGATCAATCATGCACAAAAAACAGTAGATGTTGATCATCATGGTGTGAACACCCCCAGAGGCACACATTTAGAGGCTTTACAGAAATGCTTTCCTTTAGTAGTTCTGCTCCACCATGGTCTCATGTAACCCTCTTGAACTCTAAATGATAATATCCAACTGAGAAATGATGAACCATAATTATGCTCCCAGTAGATCTTCATTATTATCAGCGGTTGAAAACAGTATAAGGGTATTGGCAGTATTATTCCTTTTTTTTCTTGGGTTCATAAAATCCTGTCGCATTATGGCAAAGGTGTCATTTCTATGATTAGATGGTGTTCATCGGCATGTCTGCTCGGTTCTCCATCTGTCTGCTGCATACATGGACCCTGCAAGCATCCACACGGAGTCCATGACTGTGTTTATGGTTTAGTTCTCCTCATTTAAAAAGGTATTTTATTTGATCATTGGGAGTTGGCTGCCAGCATGCCACTCGTTTTAAAGGGGTTTTAAACAGTATTTAGATGGTTCCATAAATTATAGGAGAGTGTAAGAACTTTTAAACAAATTAGGAGGGTTCTTTTTTTTTTCTCAACAGACTTCCAGGCAATGTGCTACAAATGCTGCAAGATCACATTTCACTATCAAAACAGTCTATTCGAACTATATAGTTAAGAAATATGCACTCATGATCACACATTTCTCAATCATGAGTTTTTCCAGACAGTACTTCTTCCCCCTCCAACACAAAAAGGCCGGATGTCTTCTGAGCTAGTTTAGTTCCGTTTTTTCTATGCATACAGTAAATATCTGTACTACATACTTGTCAGGCTTAAAAGGTGGATAGGCTTTTCAACAAAGTGGGTTTAGAGGGGTTTATGAGCAACCATGAGCATCCCTAGTGGTGGTATTGAACTGCTTTTTTACTCCGTTGAATGATGCTGATGATGGTTGCACAGCCAAAATGGGTTCATTCAAAGTGCTGCAGAGACACAAATCTTAAGACTCTGAGCTAGTATTCTGGTCTTTGAACATCCAAACCCATTCCGCCTTAATTTATCCTCCTCTGGTCCCTGAATAGAGCTAAATGCACTGCCTTCATGCGTGTATTTGATAGAGGATTGAAGATTAGTTTCGCAGACATGTAGAATTGTGAGGGCTTCTGAGTAGGAGGCCTTCATCCCGCAGGAAAGGTATCATGCACCAGAGGAGGTAGCTTAGCTTCCTAATGAAATAATCAGACGAGGAGGATGTTGATCTCTCCAGCAATCACAGTTGGAAATTCACTGAAAGACATCCAAATAACTACACGAAACAGCCGGGTATATCAACAGCAGTTAGAAGTACTTTTTTCTGAAAGCTTTTTATTAGTCCATGATGTCTGAGTGCTTCCTCTTCTTGTAGCATATTTTTCATATCATGCATCCTTTTCATTAGCCATTGGTTGGTAGTGCCCACTTTGACCTGTTTTAAATGTAGTTTTGATAGTCAGAACTCTTTACATATACTCCTTACTCCTACATATACGTAGCTCCTTTGGGTTCGTGTGCACTGGTGTTTTTACTGTCTACATATAGCCTACTTGTGTTGTGCAGGAGCCTGTACTATGAAGCAGGATTAAGGGGTTAGCAAGGCAACTTCTGATTGAACCCTGGGCTTTCAGTACGACGAAGGTGTGTGTTTTTTTTTTGGTTTTTTTTTTAACTAGGATAAATTGCCATGGTAACTTTACTCTGTAGATTCCTTAGATCTCAGCGTGCAGACAGTGAATTGGTCTTTTAGGAAAGCCAGGCTTATACTGACGGTTTAAGCCCTTTTGACATTTCTTAGCGATACAATATATAATCTTAAAACAGAGACTGATTAAAGCACGAAAGCCGTGGACTTGCTGACTTTATAAGATTTGACAGTAAGCCTACTTACCAGTTTTGTTTTTGTTCTTTACTTGTGCCCGAGACTGTTTAACCGCACCAGGCTTAAGCTGAAAGAATAATCCTAAAATTGTCTTTCACACCATGCGAAAATATCTAACCAATTCATTTGAATAATGTAATAAACTATTGTAATTATAGCCAGATGTACCCGTTCATGAATGATGTGTTATTGATAAGAATAATAAGTTGGCAGATCGTTGTCATCTTTCCCTTTTGGCTTTGGCTGCGTTGCTCTTAGCCAGCATCATATTTTTAAATTCCTCACATTTGTTTAGGATTACAGCCTGTCCCACTGATTTAAAAATATTCTTCTCAGTACCTGTTTGCAACTGGTCATCTGGAGTCAACACCTCCCTTTTTTCCTTATGTGAATATGTGCATTACTAGAGTTGGAAAATGTAGGTTGACCAAACGAGTTGATAAGCACTGCCATGACACTGCTTACTGTGATCGCCAAGATTCCACCATAATAAAAATGCATAGATATACGGCGCTATACAAGGTGGTGATATTTTTGTATTTGTCAAATATACAGGCAATACCTGGAAGTTTACTCAACAGATCTTTGACGGATTCTATTTTGAGATACCTCTGTAAATGGACAAGGTTGGACACGGAAATACCTCAAACCCGTATCTATAAATATCATAAAATATAACGAGCTTGAATTGGATCTTTTTACACTCAGCAAATCTTTGATGTATCCTGTTTTGAGATATTGGATACAAATTTCAATATCTAAAAACAGATGCCATTTTGCATATTTACTCATTCTTGGATATCCTGAAAAATCTGTAAACACTGGACAGCTAATGAATGAGTCATTCATTAAAAATACTAAGTTAATGTTTATTCTTGTCAATTGAAATAACCACAAAAACAAACATACAGAACTAGAGACCTTAGGTTTTGGATTCACAACTTTATTATTGAAATAGGGATGGGTTTTTAAAACCTATTCAAACGACCACGTGGCATTCTAAAACTGTCTCTTGATGGTAGTAACTCGATAGTTAATATTCACTGTGCAAATGTGATTGTTACACTGTCAAACTGGGTAATACAAAGATATCCATGATGAACTTGCTTCATGATACAGGCCCCAGATGGAAAAAATATACCTGAATAAAAGACGGGGACCTGCAACTGAAAGCTCTAAAAGCTACGAGTCAAAACCTTTTTTGGAGTTTCAACTGGAGTATTTTGTGGCATAAACTGTTTCAGGAGTTCAAACTGAACTTCTATGCTTCTTAATTCTGTTGTGCTGCTACATTTATTTATTTTTTTAGATCCAAAGCACCAAACTGTCAGCAGGCACAAGAGAGTTTATCAAAGACTTCAACAAAGTTAAAAGTCACATTGAAACAGCTTCATCCTGTTAAATGTAAGATTTGGAGAAAATATCAAACACGTTCTCAATATTCTCCATGCCCTCATCTTCAATTGGTTTAAGATTACGTGTTTCTTTTGTTGTCTTGTTTTGGCTGCAAACATTGCCTTACGGAGGGAATACTACAGGAATGGTGATAATAAAAGTGTTGTATAGCAGGGTTTCATTTATTTGTTTATTCCTCGTATGGCGTCATATTAAATAAACGCCCCGTGGAGATTCGTCTTGCCAGCTGGGACATGACTGACTCAGCGCAACCTCCACATATTGGCTTTTGAGTATCTGGGATGAGATTCAACCTCTATTTCAATATGTTATTCACACATGTGGGTCACAAACATTTCCCCTGAGACTTGAAAATGGAGTCTGGAGAACCAATCGTGTTCCTCACACAACACATGATAATGAAAATGATCTTGCCCAGTTCTCCTCAGGGAAATCTTACAGCACTACAAAACTACTAATTCTTTGTCCGCGTCAGTTTGCTTTTTGTACATTTTATGACTTTCATTTTCACTGTTCCTGAGAACTTAAAGTCAAAGCAGCATTTGTGCGTCACCATGAAAGGCGCCTCAAGCAAAAGAAAAATAGCATGATAAAAATCACTCCTGTAAACAGTTTCTCGAAGCTCAATCGCCACCTCTTTCTACCTGTTTGATGTTCTTTCGTTATGTATGTATGCTATGCATTTCATCTTGAGCTATTGGCTCATTTCAGAAGCAGCGAAATGCTGTTTAGCTCATATATGGCGCGTGTTAGCCCTGTTTTTATCTTCGTCTCTGTTAAATGTGCAAACGCCACAGGAAAGACGGACAGCAGCAGCAGAGGCGCAGCCCTTAAGGCTTTTTTTGACAGATCAAGAATAATACTGGACAATCATAGGACCGCCCCACATGTGTGCCACATAAATAACCATGAGAGTGCAAACAGTGAAGATGGAGCCTTTGCTTTACCTTTGACATATTGTTAGTTCACCCAGCAGGCATTTTACACATCGCTCTGCATGCTGCTGCTTCGCTTTTCAACTCTGCAAATCACGTTACTGTGATGCAAATGTGGCTGATAGGAAGATCCGCTATGCAGGACTTCCTCCACATTGTGATTTGGTTTAGATCTCAATATCTAAACCAATCTGCGAGTAATTTTTATCGCAGTTTTTGCTGACTTTTTCTGTATCAAACCAAACACTGGTTTCTTTCTCTACCCTAACAATGTGTCCCTACCAGTTCCTAAACGTGATCATAGTTTAAGTTTAATGGCGTCGTCAAAACCTGCTGATTTTGGTGGAACAAAATGTATTGTCTCTAAACAATTTCCATTCAGGACAAACATTTTTACCACTTCAAAATTGCATTAATATTTACAGCAACTAATCTACCGAACCTGAACATATATTCAGCATCATAACGGAAATGGAATGCCCTGGAATCACAGCCAATTCCAACGCCAAGCTTTGTGTTCATACACCCACAAAGAAACGGCATATCTTTACGATGTTCTCTTAGTTTAGAAACCAAGCAAAAGTATTGAATAGACATAGTTATAACTACTGGCACATGCCGAGGTGAAAGGGACATGAAAACCAGGAGATCTGACAAGGTGTCTGCTGTCGGTCCAGGATCTGCAGGGGTGGGATTATAATATTTCAAAAGTGGATCTGAAGAGAGAAGAAAAGGAAGTATCTTATTTGACTATTTTAAGCAAGGCTAATATTTGCTAACTGGACTAAGATGTCAGTAAAAATGTATTTCTCTTGAGGCAGTGGATGGTTTCTGCTGCTCAAATTTACGTTGTAGGTTATTCCCCAAACACAACTTTCCCAAATTAATTTAAGGTGGGAGTAACTGAAGCTATGGCCATTTTTTTTAAACTGGCAAACAATACTATTAAAGTAAGGCATACTCTGTTCCTACAGTAACATGCAACAGATAAACTACTCATTTGACACATGACCTGTGTCTTTTCCCATTTACTCTTCTCTTTTCCCCCTGGGCACCAGTGGTCTTTGGTCTTATGATGTACACGTAGCTGCATTAGCGTCATACAGAGACAGTGCTGAGTTACTGGGCTGAAGACGACCCCTATGTTATCAAAGATACAGTATTAAAATGTGACACTGTACTTGCTGTTTAAAAATAAAAAGAGCCGTTCCTTTGGATGGGTGGTGGCCCTAGCGTTTTCCTATATGGCCTGAGGGTCGGTTCTGGATTGATGTGTGAATAAGTTTACTGTTTTCTGTTTACCATCAAGTTTGCAATATTAACTTAAAGGTTATGTGTTGTGTGTGTGTGTGTGTGCAGCTTGCTTTTGCTGCAAGCAAAAGGCCAAAAAAATCAGTTAGTGCAGATTGGGTGCAGTAAAACGGGAATGCCACTGCTAATTCAAGTGTACAGTGACAGTACATGTTTCCAAAGACTTAATGAGATTCGTTTTTCAAGATCTCTTATCGGTCATGCAATGGTCCCCAATTTGTTTTAATTTCTTGCAGCTATGAGCAGTGTCGAGTAGCCCCTTTACCAGCAGACATTTGACATGTAGCAGGAAAAATACACACAGGTGTAATTAATAACATTGGCAATGGTTGCATTCCATTAAGTTGTTCAAGTTCCAGGACCCTGCTGCTACGCCTGCCTACTCTTTGGAATGGCTTACGGGGACACTTAATTAGAGTGGAGGCATCATTAAAATGATAGTTCCTCCTGTGCTTTTCCCACTATGACAAGTCGAAATGTCTGTGTGAAAACAGATTCAACCCCGATGCGCATCATCACCACAGTGAAAACAAAAGATTAATTGGCTTTCAGTCTTTTTCTTTGCACAGTTCATTTTTATATTTCCCCCCCCTATTGTCAGGTTGTAAGTTGTTCTTTTTTGTTTTTTTTTACCAGATCAAATCATGCATTATGTAGATGTGTGGGGACATCTTTAGAAGAACCTTAAAATAGATGGTCCTTAGAGAGGAGTTTTGGCGTCGATGGCGCTTATGTCACATGTGTGGGAGCTATGATAACTGGTGTCCAACTTGTAAATACTGTTTATTTCCCATGTTGTTAACTAAACTCAAATCTAAGCATTATGGTGCTTTACTATCAATGCGGAGTATTTTTAAATTTCACGTTGTCATCTTGTGTTCAGTCAGATGGATTCTTGTTTGCTGCACAAGTTTGAAGGCAATGAACTATTACAGTAAAAGCACCAGTAGAAGCAGAAAGAATATTGTACAAACTGGTGTTTCAGTACAATTTCTCAGCATTTGCACTGTCTAATGCTGAGAAATGAGGGAAAGCGCCAAGCTGGAAAATCCTTTCAATCCAGATCTGTGTTCTACAGGCCATTTAGTGTCTGTATTCATGTACATATTATTACAATCTTTCACCTTTGTGCATTTAATAGCTCTTTTTTTTTCTCCATTGCTTTTTGTGGGCTTGAAGAACTAACACGGCCCAATGATTTAACATTGCAATTTAACATATTAATGCAAGAGAGAGCGAGAGAACATGATATTCCTGCATTTTGTTGGCAAGAAGTGAAAACTGAGATCCAATCATTTCATTTTTGAAGGTCATGTTGTCTCAACAAGAACACTTCAGGCTTCAAAAAGAGCACGTCCTGTTCACATAAAAGGTAACATCACAGTACAGTATTACTTGACCATTAGTATCTGTCTTTTTGCCATAAGTGAAGCATTAAAGTGTCATCTTTTCACAAGCTTCAGTTAGAGAGACCTCAATAGTTTTGTCTCCTTTTGAAAGCAAATCAAAGCGGTTTATATATCCCGTCCCTCATTCCGTTGAATGTTAGAAATACTCATCTGTGTCTCCCTAAAGACCTCATTATCCTCTTAATTTCCAATTATTTCAAAGACAAATGAGTACACCTGGCATCCCAAGCAAACCTGTCAAATGATGAACACGGGAGACGATGCCATCCTCGCTTCTCTCACTGGAAATAAATGGGCTAGCGATCAAACCTGTATTTTTCTCATTATTTTCCAACTAGGATACACTTCAAGTAGGGCCTCTCTCTGATGGCGGCGCATTTTTTTCATTCACATCTACCGTATTAGCCAATGTCCAGCCGTGACGTTATGGTAAAGCTGATTTGTGGACATCAAAAGGGTTTATTCCGAGTGTCTCCAAACATATCTGTAGGTTAGTCTGTGTTTGATCTGACACACACTTTGATTGTGAAATAACCTCCAAATATTTGCCATTTTCAGGAATCGGGTTTGATGTAAACCAATTATGTGCTGCTGCAAAAATAGATTTGTTTTGTCAGCTGAATCACAGCTTTTAAACGGGTCTGCATGAAGGTGTACGTGTATAGACATTTACCTTGTAGCTTTGGCATTGAGCTCCTTAGGCCAACTACGATTTCTTTGTTGTTCTCTTTTTTTTTCTTGGGTGTAGACACTTAACCCGGGGGCATGCTTTTTAAAACATTTGGTTCATAAATTAGAATGAACTTGAGATAATTTTTATGTGAGAACAAAACACACTTCATGTTCCATTCCAATCTATTCTTTTTTTTTTTTTTTTTTTTTCA
The DNA here is from genome assembly GCA_037367275.1 of Coranthus polyacanthus. Classification (NCBI taxonomy): domain Eukaryota; kingdom Metazoa; phylum Chordata; class Actinopteri; order Kurtiformes; family Apogonidae; genus Coranthus; species Coranthus polyacanthus. The sequence continues at coordinate 3,000,452 of JAPQRN010000014.1, forward strand.
TTTTAAATTTTTTCCCAGCTTTTTTTCATTCATGCGCCCAAATGAATTATTCATTTTCTTCAGGTTTAAAAATGTCTTATCTAGGAGGATGCAGATTATCTACAGTGTGAATTTATCTATTTAGTGTGTCTCATTAACATTTTACCTGGTGAGGCTTTTTGGGAATTTAAAGGAGTGACTGAGAACTGGCATGTGTGCTTTTGGGATCCTCCCATCACAGATGTTTAATTGAATTAAGCCCTTGAAGTCTGATCAGACCTTGACTCGTTCATACTGCGCTGACATTGCAACCAGCTCATATTAAACCCACAAGGGGTTGAAGTTATCACATTAAAAATACACATTGTCAGATATCAGTGCTGCCAAGCATAATTCTACCTACTGAGCGCCGTGGAATAATTTTCTAATATATTCGTGACTCCATGTGTGCAATTCGTGTGGCTCATTTCAGACTCATTTATTTAACTGTTGCAATTTCTGACTGTCGTAACAGTGGGGGGTACCAGAGCACCTAGATGAATTGTGAATATCTGTAATGTCTCCACAGTAATCATCATTTGTTTTGTTTATAGGGCTGTTGACAGTAGGAACGGTATCACCTCAGTCTTATTAGTGAAGAGCTGTGAAAATTGCTTGCAGCTGCTGCAGCTCTTATATGGATACCTTCAATATCTTGCTTTTTTTTCTTTTTTTTTTTTTATAAGATGAGACAGATGATATTAAATGCAGTATCAGGAACAATATTTGTACTTTAACTACAGGTTCTCGCAGAAGTCTGGGCAGTATGATTTGAATTAGTAGTAGTTTAGTTCACATTTTGATTTGCATGTACATGAGAGAATTAACGCTGATCATGTGTTTTGTGAAGACTAAAACATCCAATAAATAATCAGGGACTGAAATTATGTCTCCAGCTGCAAATGCATTCAAATACAGGACTGCACAGAGCATACAATTCCCAAGGAAGTACAAAAATATTCAGAAAACACTTGGCAAACTATAGTCTTTCCAAACTGCTTCTTCAACAACACAAAACTTGGGGACTAGAAGTAAACTCTTTGTAGATTGTAATTTTCTGCTTTTAATCAGAGCATATTAGTGGAAAAGACTGCACAAGGGACTAATTAGTGCATAAAAGCTCTAATGTTGGTGGAGAGATTCATGTATGGAGATGTTTTTACTCCCCAGAAGTTGGTACATTTCACACAACCAGCCCTCAATTCTAGAGAGGATTTTGACCCATAATCTCCTGTGGTTTAGCATTGCAAACAGTTCCCCCTCCAACAGCATAAAATACTGCGATTTTATCAAAGACATTTGCATCTTAGAGATGCACACAAGGTGCCCTTTGGCATCAGTGCCATAACACGTTGGGTTGACTCCTGTGTTACCTCACCTTCGACAATTTTAGACAGCGAGACCAGACACCTCCGACCTGGGTCAAACTCCAAAGCTGTTGTGTATATACCTGTCTGTCCCTGACCATAGAATCCAGTGTCAGTGTGTGGGACCATGTTCCCACAAAATGAAATGATACATACTTTTAGAAGTTATTAATGCAATAAGAAGATAAACAATATTTCCTTGTCCAGATGAAGTGTTTCTTGCTAATTAGCTTTTTTCAAGGCAGCTAAAGATTCATTATGTAAGATTTAAGGGAACCTGATTCCAAAAATGGAATATTATATTCCTAATTCTGTTTGTGTTTGTATAATCACCTGACAATATAAATAGTTGTGTTTTTGGTACCTTAGAATGAACTGTTCAGGTAGAGGTTCGACTCCGTCTATATAGAATCCACCAGGAGCTCAAAGCCTTCTTCTTCTTCTTCTTCTGCTTTCTATTTTATGGTGAGTCACATCCAGTATTAAGATGCATTATCATCAGCTACTACAGTATGTTTGTGGTGTCGTGAGGGACATTTACTTTGTTGCAATCTGTCGCTTTACCACTAGGTGCCACTACATCTTGCACACTGAACCTTTAACTTTCACATTTTTTCCTATTGTGAGGAACACTGTGAACATCATTTCAACATAAATCATGCCATGACATTTAAGTGGGAATGTCTGAGGTCAAAACATGCAGTATTGCTGCAGATGGGTTAACGCCAGACTCATTTGTAAACCCAGCACCAATGACTTTGACAAAATGGCAGTATTTTAGATCTTTGGAATGAGAACAGGTTGGACATAAACCTGTGCAGAAGATTCATTCTTCAGCAGGTCAGTGACTGTAAACTTGCACTGAAGCCATATGTTGGGAATCTAAATAACGACAAGGAGAACTAGCGTATGTTTCCTTGCTACTGAACATCTTTGGGTACCTTTTTGAAAAGGGAACAGGTTGCAGCTATGTGCCATATTTATGGCCCCCAGGTGGCGGAAGAAAAACACACCTTCACAGTAAGTTAGGTGCAATGCCCGGCTGCGGAGTATCCCTTCTGGAGCTTTAGAACTGTTTGGCAGGACCACAGTGCATTGAGGGATGTTAACTGGAGGGCTTTAATATTAACTTTTACACCTTTTTATTGCCTATTGGTAAAGTCTTCAAACTTTGTGTTTATCAGGGGATGCATGGTCTACACCCAACAGGGCAAACACGCTTTGAACTTATAAAGTAAATGGCCAAAAAATGAAGGGAAACTTGCCAGAATGCTGGCTGGCTTTCACTAAATACTAATATTATACTAAACATTATGCAGTAATGAATGAAATAATTATTTTGAAAGCTGGCTAAATGTTCAGACTAATGCAATGCTGGTTTAATGTTCACATTTTTTCACGCTTTTTTTTTTTTTTTTTTTTTTTTAATGATCACATCTTTTCTTTATGAGTCAGGTTTATGAGAGTGTGGAAGGAAGAAGAAAGCAGTATCTGGTGGAAAAAGGAAAGAGCTGATATGTGGTTTTTAGATCAGTCAGAGGTTGAGCTGCACAAACGCAGGCACACTTCAAACACCCGCCCAGAGAGTACATCATTAGCTACAGCTCATGTTAGGACTTATTCTTCTGGCTTTCTTGTTTTTCAGAGAGGGGGGGGGGGGGGGGGGGGGGGGGGGGGGGGGGGGGGGGGGGGGGGGGGGG
>JAPQRN010000014.1:3003546-3018533 GCA_037367275.1 Coranthus polyacanthus
ATAGAACCCCCCCCCCCAAAAAAAAAAAAAAAAAAAACAACAACAAAAACAAAAAAAACATAAAACAAAGCACAATAGCAGTTGAGTACACTTCACTCTCCGAAGTGATACAGTGGGTAGTATTTAGAAAAGTGTATAGAAGGCTGATTATGGGCATTTTCCAGGTGAAGTATCTTAATAAATGACTGAGATTGTTAAGAAATCACTTCCATTATGCAATTGATTTCCAGGATTTTTTTTTCTAAAATGAACTGTGTTTGATGCAAATGCAATTATTCAAGACACTTTAAGACAAGGAATTTGCAGTTAATTCCACGTCCATTAGGCAGCAATTCTTCTCCTATTCATGAAGAGGTTTCAATTTCATGATGTAGCTTTATATTAGTCACAGGCTGGCGAAGAAAGTCAGCAGCAGCCTGTCCCCACTTCTTCCCTGCATAAGATTTCCAGGCTATGTAGGTCAGCTGTCTCACTGATGGTGCTGTTTCGTTTTTAGTATCTTCATTGTTTATGCTCTAATGTCATTAGACATTATGTAGTACCGCTGAGGTGAAGTGTTGTGGAGACAAATGCTAATCAACAAACTTTGAGGCTTATTTCCTCCTCTCCCTGAGTGCAGTGAAGACATGTAAATGCTCCAAAAAAGTCTGAAATTATAATGTGCTTTGAGGTAATTGCATTTTCTAAATAGACTGTTTTTTTCAAAGGCGTACAGTTTGCCTATAATGGCCTCTCATCTGTCATAAATATCAGTGGGGAAAAGATGTGACACCGATAAGTCACTCTGCATTTTAAAGTTTTGAAAAGTACTCTAACAGCAAACAAACCTCTGCAGCCTCCCAAACTTTGGGGGTAAAACAACTTTAATCATCCCAAGCTTGAATTTGAAAGGGTTTTTAGTCTCTTTGATCTTTTATTTCCAATTCACCTTCTCATACTCCAGAGTCATGAACATTTATAATATGCAAAGCCCTCCCCCATTAAATCATACTCTATGTGAAATCTTCAAACCGTCTTAGAAGCTTCTGACCTCAAACAGTATGAAAAGTAGCACTGGCTGGATCTGCTGGCCCTGAGGTCTTAGCTTACACAACCCCATAAAAAAAATATATATAAAAATTACCCTACACACAGATATATACACCTTACCCCTCAGGCAGATGGATACATAAAAGTGTAAATGAATAAATGCACATCCATCCTTGACCTGATATGCAAAGTGTAATTAAAGCTGGTTTGGTATGCAAACCTGCTGGGTAAACAAACTGTACTGTATGATGTGGTGCTGCTCTTCCAAAAGATATGAGGGTGTTGAGGCGTGAAGCATCATGGGACCCATCACTGCTTGCAATAGGGCTAGTATTTTCTAAGATAATCCATTCTGCTTTTTTTTTTTTAATAATTTTTTATTTTCTTTATGTTTTTTTGTTTGTTTTTTTTGACAAAAGATAAAACCTCAGGAGCTATTTCCCCAACACATATCCTCATTCTGCCTCTGAGATATTACCTCTGCCTTATCTCCGAAACATATGGGCAGAGCTTTGATAGATTGTGGCTCTATAAGGAAGAAATCTTTATTCAGGGAGTGACAGTTTAATCCATGTAAACATCTCTCTGTGTCTTACAATTTAAATTGCTACTCATTTTCTGCACAAAAGCACAATGTTGCGTTACTGAAACTTCACACGTTTTAATTAATTAACGTCTGATTTCCTTTCTAAGCTAAAACTTGTTCTGCATGTGTCATGCATGTTTAATTATCTATCAAGTTACTAATTGCCTCAAGATTGTTTTTTTTGCAATCATGGATGAAAAATCCCCTGCTCTTAAAAACATTTGTTCCTCACAAGATTTATTGTCCACACAAAGTGCACATCTATGAGCGTGATAGGAACGTGCTTTGTGCAAATGGAAATTACGTCAATAGCGATGTCATTAGTCTGGTGTGGAAACACTGCAACTAAGGGTCAAAGTCAGCGCAAGCAATAGGAATAGCATCCTTAATTCCTTGTAGTATAATTAGCTACTTGTGGGACTTGATCATTTCATGGAGGCAGATGTTTTGTTGTTCAGGAGCTGCGTATCGATTGAACCTTATGTGAAACTCCTGCTCGAGCTTTAAAGAGAGTGAAAAAACAGAGCTATTTTTTTGAATTCTCTGATGACGATTATTGTGATTCCAGTGAGAAATGTAATTCCCTTTTTTGTTTTGTTTTCCTGTTTAGGATTCGGGAGTTTCACAGAACGGGAAGGCATTGCATTGATTACATTGCCTTACATTTGATGAAGTTAGGGAAAGAGAGAGTTTTGCACTGAATTAGAAAATGAATAACCTTATTAAGTTATCTGTGTACTGCACAAAATAAAAGTGGTGCTACAGTGGTAAGAGTTGTAGCTAAGACTGGGTTATTGTCTAATATAGGTGGAGCTTTAAATGAATCCTACACTTTCCATACTGTAACTTGATGTCATCTATCTCCCTTTCATCTTGTTAATCTATTATGACTCTTGTTGCCATTTAAAGGAACAAAAAAAGAGTAAAACCCCTGGAAAAATTCCCTCAACGACTGAATAACCTACTATCTGGGGCCGTCTGTGGGACTACAGCTATCCATCTTCAAGAACAAGTCTCTCTTTTTTTTTTAAACTACCTCAACATTTCCTGTTTTCACTTGTTTACAAACACAGCCCTCCAGGACAGTCACTGGTATATTTGTTGCCCGAGGAAAGAATTTTTTGGCTCTGGGTGCCTGGGAGTCATTAGAAAGTTACAGTTTTGTGGGCTATGTTTCCCTTGGCAACACACAAAGCGAGAATGATTTTGTGAAGAATGGGGGAGAAAAATAATGGATGAAAGGCAAGGGAATAATGCATTACAAGGCTTTGACTGACGGCTGCTTTATTCACCTGGTAATTGAAATGTAGGTTCAAATCAAACAATTGACGGTGTTTATAAATGTGAAAATGGCATTACTAAAGTAGACACATAAGAGAAGAAATTTTAAAAAGTGCTAAAATTCATTCTCAGACACTTCTATGCTTTCTTATGACCTTTGCCGAGGGCCAGCCCTCAGGCTCTTCAGAAATGTTGGAAGAATTTCTATGCTTGTCTCCTTGTTTCAATCCAATTGTGAAAAGGGGCAAAAAAAAAAAAAAAAAGCACAATCATTCTGTGGGAAGAGGGAAATAATGAGCAAGTGATTGAGTCAGAATAATAAGAGAGAGGATTGTTCTGGAAAGAAGACTGTTGTCAGGAGGTACGAGGTCGAGGGTCTAAAATATTCAACAACCTTCCTTTGTCTTTCTTAAGACCGTCGTCAGCATTTCTGAAGCGACCGACACTGAATGCGAGTGTGACAGGACAGCAGAGTCAGGGCTGGGTGGAGATAACTAATCAGCATGTACAAGCGATGCCATTTCTGTAACTTCTGATGTCAGTGCCCAAGCGCTTCTTGTTTCCTGTCATCAATATTCAGGGATGAACTGAGGAGTGATGCCACAAAACATGATGTTCACCATTTGCGGCAGCTATTGAACTTGTAAGAAATGACCCCCTTTGTACAAAATGCTTGATAGCACAAAATGAAAGCAAATTGTACATTTTGAAGGTAAGCTGGCTGCTTTAACCCCCAGGAAAAAAAATGACACCACTTTGAAGTTGAGTTTACTTGTCTGTTAGGGATATCGAGCTGATTTTTATTTATTTTTTGTTCTGTAAACCGTTTAAGAAATGTTATCATGAAGACTAAGGCAAGACTATGACGCAACAAATTACATTTCAAAAAAGAAAATGACATGTAGGCCGTCGTCGGCATTTCTGAAGCGACCGACACTGAACGCGAGAGTGACAGGACGGTAGAGTCAGGGCTGGGTGGAGATAACTAATCATATAATTAATGTTATTTATGTTCTGTGGAGCAGAAGCCAAGCAATTGTGACTTGAATCTCTTTAAGGAATCACTTTATGTAATGGCTGTGTTAGCAATTTCAGTTAGAAAACAAGTGAAGGGTGCAGCTCATCAGTGTTAAGTGTGACTTCTACATTGTTGTGCTTATGTATGACTGTCTGAGGATGACTCACATCAAAACAATATAGCCATGTGGAATTCATCTTTCTTTTTTTTTTTTTTTCCCATTTACCCAACATCTCTTTCATCCTTGAGACTAGCTGCTCTAGTTCCTTCTTGCATTGCAGTATGGAAAAGTAGAGAAAATCATGTTTACAGATCCCAGCATCTCTTTTATTTACTTCCGTCAACAGCCCGTACTGCAAACTCAAATTTGTAGGTAGTGTTGAATTTGCGAGCAGAGTGGATTGTAAAAAGTCCTTTGCAAAAAGTGTCATGGCCAAACTAACTAGACCCAGTGCAGAGAGACTTATTCCTATGGAGGGGCTCCCACATGCCAAATAAATTGGAAAGCTGACCATGAGAAAACCCCAGAGACACTGCTGGATACCAGTGTAGAATGTTTTGATTCTGTATTTCTAGGGTATCAGTCTTGAGTTATTTGCAGAGGGGCTTAAAGGTTTCTGTGAGGCTATATCAAATGTAAGTACGATATTGTGTGCATGAAAGAAAACGCTTTAGAGTTAAGGTTAATTTTCTGAAAGCTATTGGCTTTCTTCTCTTTTCTTAAGCCAAAAAGCCTTGGGAAATGCTACTGTACGTGGCTGATATCATTGAGTGTTTTAGAAATAATAGCCATATGGAAAAAAAATTAGACAACATGAGCTCAGTGGACTAGTGCTGTCATTGCAGTGCATATGGTGGCACAGATTCCTACTCTGTACTGTATGATGAATCATGAGCATAATACCTCCCCCATGATAATCCTAATTACGTGCTGTATATCCAGTCTTGGAGCAAGAAGACAAACGTACAATTTCTCACATATCCACTCATATGGATTTCAGGACTTTATTGAGCAATAAAAAATATACACCAAGGAAAATATCATTTTCCTTTTTCTCCCATATTGTTGTTCTTCCATCTCAAAATCTGATTTAATACTTCCAGATGAACGACCCATGATCCAAAGCGACAAAATGGAAAAAAAAATAAAAAATAAAAATAGAGCAGTCATTTAAGTTCAACAGTACAGTATAAGTTGGAACCACCAGAACAGTTTGAAAGCATCTGTTTGTTTGTAGCGTTCGCTGAAAATTTTGAAAAACAGATTTCAAACAGATTTGGTTTTAAAAGGAGTGAAATCACAGACTAGGTCGTCACATCTGAATCTGCCTCTCCATAGAGTTCTGCCAGTTTCTGGAACTCGGGTCCCCAGTCGTCCAGGTAATTATAATCCTGCTCTGATTGTGTGCCGGGTGAGTCTAAAGGACTGATGGATCCTGTGGGTGAACCCTGACCCTCGTAAGCGTATGTTTGGAGGGAGTCATACGGCGGCACACTGTTGTCCATGTCAGCCTCCACCAGTCTGTGCTTGATGAATTCATGAACATCCACCTCGTCCAGCTCGACAGATGGGCTTCGGCGGCTGCGGGGAGGCCCGCAGTGTTGCCTCACTTCAGGGCGAACATCCCGTCGGAACTTGAGCTCCTCGGCGGCAGCGGGGTTACGAAGGGCGATGATGTCGAAGGCCTCTGTGTCCTCCTCGCCACCGCCCTCGTCATCGTAGGTGACAACGTTTTCACGGATGTCCTCTTCGGAGATGATGAGGGGCTCTTTCTTGCTCCGCCTCAGTGTGATGAAAAGAACCACTATGGCTGCAAAAGAAAAGAAAATATTTTTAATAAAAATGTTTTGAGTTCTAAAGATGGAAAAAACATGAAAGAGTCTCAGTAAGTTTAACGGAAAGATTGTTGGCACATAATTAAATGTGCAAACTGCTTTGCAGTTACAACTTAATAGTAAGACCGAATACAATACTCAGCCATGGTTTTATACTAATAGCGATCCCTGTGTATCTCTGTGTTGTCTGTTAATTCATAGCTTATGACAGGCAAACATGATGAGGTTCGTAAACAGCAAACACAATAAACGCCAGCCAATTTTATGCGCACATTATCCGATTTTCCATCAGGACACTAAAACTGGCCAAGCGTTGAAGAGCTGTACATCAATAATGTGCATTAGCATTATTGCCTGTGATGCTTCCTTGAATGCAAGCTGTTGAGTTGATGACAATAAACACATTGTCATCATCTCTGCAGGAAATTTAATTTCACATCCAGCCAAAATGCAACAAATCAAGTTAAGAGAAAGTGAACATGGAGGTAAATCCCATGTAATCATTTCGTTTATTTGGCCAAAAAAAGGAGCCAGTTTTGCCAAGTCAGATAGGACATAGCATGTTGTTGCAGTGTGTCTCTGTTGATAGGTCACTTACAGTGTGAAAAATCTTTGCCAAGTGTTAATGAAGTCATGCAGCTCAGTAATATCTGATGACACGCTACAGCTTGGAACTTCTTCTTACAACTAATGAGAGTCATGGCTCTTTGGGTTAATGATGACCCCTCTGCAAGATGTTAACACTAACATCTATTTAATAAAATAAGGTCAGTGAGGGAAGTACATTTTTACAGTAGTGCAATATCTTAAAGGATAGATCAGTGCTCCTGCAGAGGCGTCTTGGCTTCGCAAACTAAATGTAATATGAGAAAATAAAAATATGATGTAAAGACACTAAAAAAATCAAACAGTTGGAAAAAAAAAAAACTTTTTTTAAAGATGAGTTTTCCACGTGTCACTGCTGCACCTCAAACTATTGGAACGTTTTTTACATTAGCCTTTGGAGACGAGATGCCTCACAGTATAAGACATACAAGGAGAACTAGACAGAGAGATGGAAGGTGATGGAGCACTCACATGGGGTAGAGCTTTCTGCTTTGATAATGCCAAGAATGCAGTGATGCATCTGGCTAACCTGTATTCATTCAAAGAATACATATTTTTTGTACAGAGCACATAGCATGGTGACTATGGTTTCCCATATGTGGATTATGAGGATTTCATGATGGAGCCTTAGATCTAGATGAAAGATGTGTTGACACCAAACATGAACAGTTTTATCAAACACCAGAGCATTTACTCTTTCAGTTCACTTGAACAGGTGAGAGTAGTTCCATTAAAACTGTTGTTGCCTTCAATTTCTTTATCCTCTTCAACGTTTTGTCAAAGCTAAGAGTCTGAATTATTTAACTATGTCAAGGCTCTGTTGTAAGAGATTCATTGTAAAACCTCACTAGTAATTTATTGAAATATTGCAGAAATATGCAGAAGTAAGCCCACTATCAGCTCAAATAATTTAAATCTTAATAAGACATTAAAACAAAGGACCTCTGTACAATATGGGCGTATATGGAGACCTTGAAGGGCTTTGGCACAGGGGCTATTAATCCAGTGTTGCTGTAGGGAAAAGGAGACAATCATCATTTTATAGCCAGCAGTTACACCTTCGGCCTAAATTAATTTATCTGGTCCCTTTTTTGTGTTTTAGTGGAAAAGAGTGGGATCAAAACTTTTAATTTAGCAGAACAAATACTAAAACTCCTTCTTACTTGTGAACCTACATGCCCTTATTAAGCTGTAATAATAGGGCCGTGTCAGACTAAATGTAGAATGAAACTAAGTAAACTTTTCCATTAGGGTTTGGACTAAAATACAGGTTCAACTGTAGAGTAATTATGCACAGATTCATCTATCTACATGTATTCCATTGTTCAGTGTGGTTTCACGCCTGTTTTTTTTTTTAATGAATTTTTGCCCAACTTGCAAATTATTGTCTGTGCAAAAAAAAAATGTCTTCCCTCCACCTGGTGTGCTGGCACTGCCCAAGTGGGGTTAGAGAGGGTGAAAAATGCAATTTGTCTGGGACAGTGCTTATCGGTCGACTTGTTTAAAGCAACCAATTACACAATGCAAGGAGGTGTGTGTGTGTGTGTGTGTGTGTGTGTGTGTGTGTGAGGTGAGATGGGTCACTCGCTGTGAGCACAACCAGGAAATGCATTCTTTCTTTTTTGTAAATTTACTTCCTTGTGTATATTTTTGAGCTGCTACTATTTCCTGCTCTCACATACAGTTTAGGACCTGACTGTAGTTTAAATTGAAACAGTCTGAATATACTACAAAAACAAATGTACCTTTGTTATTTATTTGCATGAACCCACATCTGCCACTTTGTCACCGAAGGAAACCGGCTCAACTCGCCTCGATTGTACTTGACTTGGCTTGGTTTTGGTACCAGCACATTGGATTTCCACTGCAGGATAGTAGTCCCTCGGCATGGTTGGTCGTCATAGCAACGCAATGTAAACATATTGTGACGTCGTCTTCAGCGCAACTGCTACGAGCGAGGCAACAATGGACGAAACTAAAAACTTTAAGTTCTAATTTACAAAATAAAACATTACTTTAAGATTTATTTCAGATGAGAATATAGTTGTTTAGACTCCAGTCTGTAGCTGATTTATCAAGATAGAGCCGACTTGAAAATTTGCTCTGACAGTGTCCCACGTCGCGACATGATCACACACATGCATATTGGTGCAGCAACGATTCTGGATTGACCAATCCATGACCTGCATGATTTTACATCCCATTTAGTATCGCTTTATCTCACTTGGTGATACTAAAACGAGTATCTGATCGTACCTGGTGGTCCCTGCTCTCATGTAATGAAAACGCAAAGAAGTCTGCGCAGAGTCAGGTACAAAAGCAGCAATAGCGTACTTCTCACAGTTCATGATCTACCTGTATTTATATTAATGTTCTTATACCATATCATACTACACTCTCTTTTTCTCTCAGTGGTCCATTCAGGTAATTTCATCTTCCTGGCTGAGGCCAAATGAGATCTAACTGTTGCTTGATGCATCACTTATGGCACCAGGGAACACTACACGAGTCTGTAGGTGTCTATTAGAAAGCCATTGCAGAAATCTAATTTACACTACAGCTACTGAGTACCATAGTTATATAACAGTATAATGTGTCCAATCCAAATAGGAGGCCATTCCTTGACACGTTTCAACACCTCGGGTTAAAGAAAAAAAAGTGCAGTACAGTACAAAAAAAAGGAGGGTTGTTATCATAAATCTGGTCAGTTGATTTGACTTGTATCCAAAGGGCCCATATGTTCTGAATATTAACCTCTTTTCCACATCACTTAGTCTGACCAAACTGATTTACAGCTTCATGAATGTGGTTTGTATTTCAGCAATGGTCCTTACAAAATCTTCTAACAAACTAATTCCTCCTAAGCCTCGCTAGAAAATTCTTTCGTAGGCTTCAACAATTTAGTTAAGTATTTGATCTCTGGTGATATTTGAAAGTCAGTTAAGGTCACTGTAGATTTATCTGTAGAAATACAAATATTATATTATTACACATTACTTAATTCACCATTTAACTCAATTAGCACTGTAATACTCTATAGTCTTTCTGGAAACACATTTAAATCCAAGCTATCATCATGAATAACTGATGTTATTCAAGGCCATTATAAGCTGCCCTTAGATAGTGTCCTTCTGGTTTGCTGCAGGCTTAATTAGGATGGCTTATTAGAGGGAACAGAGATAAAACAGGGACATTAATCGGACAGATGGAAAACAATCACACAAACAAATCACACTGACAAGAATAGACAAGCAAAAATTAAATAATGTGTAAGTGACACAAGCAGCCTCAACGTTTAAGACTAGCACTTTCAAAACCACGTTCATGCTACTGCCAGCACTAGTTTCTACACCAGCCTTCAGCAGTTTAATCCTAAAATTTGTTTGGCCAACAATAGCATTTCACCTTAAATTATTCCAAAATGCAATGCCTTTTGGATCCATTGATTAGGATTGTGACCTGTGATGGCCTGCAGTTTTTAGATAAGAGTTAAGCTCATACTGTAGCTCACATTCATTGATTTTCTGTTCTGTGGATTTTTTTCTGGTTTCTGATGTTGCGTAAATTCACAATCTAAAATAACATGGCTGGAAAACATTCAGTTTCAGGTCAATAGGATATTTGGTTTTAGTTTTACGGGTGAGTCCTTCTGATTAGGACAGTACTGAGCCATGATTGAGTTATTTTAAAAATGTTGAGGTTCGATGCACAGTCACCTACACAGGGCATGACATTCGTTTACACCACATTCAGGGGTGATCTAGGCAGCACAAGGCCACATACCTATTCCTACTCAACTGATGCCCTCTGCATAAGTGAAAGGACGCCCTCACTCTTGTGCTAACAGCATCATATTTAAGTGTTTTACAGTTGCTGGAAATTTCAAAAAGTCTGTCAAACATCTTGGGTGATTTAGCCTCAAACGCGGCAAGGACTAGACCCGGTCTGTACTGTGTTTTGAATTCTTCTTTGTGCGAACATCCTTGACTACTGCTATTTCCACATCACCTTATATTATCTTGAAAATGTAAACCAGACATTTCAAACAAATATGTTTGATAAATTGTAATGATAAACCAAAACATTTAGGCGGATGTAAAAAAAGCTATGTCTATGTTTTTATTTCCTTTGATCACTTAAACAATGCATGAATTTTGAACATCTTATACATTGCATTTAGGTGGAGGACTTAACTTTTTCCTCTCATCAGTGGAACAAACACTATGCTACTGCTATGCACTACTAGCCTTTCATACAGGAACAATCATCAAAACAATACAAATATTAAAAACATGTTTCTTGTTGAAAGTTTGTTTAAGTGCTCATGCCTGTTATCAGAACAAGTAGGTGTGTTTTTAAGTGCAGCTATTGCTTTCAGGGAGTCTATCGATGAATTTGAACAGTCAACAGTCAATGAAGCACATACGTCTATTCCATGTCACATGTCATTAGCACAATATGGATGCATGGTGCTCAAAGGCGTACTGCAGAAACTAATCTTAAATAAAACACCATGGCCTCCAATTAAAGACAATGCAATGTCTTTGCAAACGGAAATTATGTGCGTCTTTATTTGCATATAGAGCAGGGAAGTTACTGTAGATCTCACAAGTGGTCACTTGACACGCATGTGGAGACATATTCTAATGTCTGGTGTGTGGTCATAGCTGTCCACTTGTGATTGGACCACCCAAGATGCATGTTAATGCCAGGTGTGAACTGGGCCTCCCTGCTTCTCTCTTTGTCCTATTACTTGTGCCTGCCTTGCACCAATGATTAGCAATTCAGCATGTGTCTCTCACTCATGCTCCGAACAGCGGCGATGGCCTTTTGTTCGCCTCAGCCAGAGGCTCTGGCAAAGAGGAGGGAGAAAGCCAGTATGAATATGCATAACCTTCACGCGCTAATGTCCACAGACAATCACTGACGAGAGGATGGGCCGAGGAGCAATGGTGAAGCTGAGTTATTAGACACTTTTGTCTAATCATGTCATACTGCAGTTTGGTTTGGAGAGGAAGACACTGGTCTCGATCATCTCTAACAGCTTGATTTTAGCTGATGAGATTGTTTATTTAGACAAAATGAATGAGCTCTAATTAATCTACTGCTTTTCTTTTTCGTCCTCTACCATGTTCTGATGTTTTAAAATCTGACCTATAAAGCTGGCGGTCCTTGTTCCGAATTCAAATATTATTTCGTAAGTTTATAAATACTCCTTCAATGCTGCTGCAAAAGACCGGTCGCCATAGTAACAAGGCACGCCGTACACAGTGAATGAGAATGTGATTTGTACGTGCTGTGACAGGCTGGTAACATGGATTTAGCACTGATCATTTTAACTGCATTTCTGATGGTGCTTTGTATTCGTGGTGCAGAACACATCCATCGCACATGAAATCAAGAACAATGCTGTTGGGTGTCAATATTCCTCTGTGCTCCTCTTCTTGAAACATTCGTGTAAAACATGTGCTAGGCAGGGAGTCATGGGAAAAACTCACTTGCTAAGTAGAAGATTAAAGGATGGATTTGAATTGAATTTTTAAGTTGTCGTCAAATGTGATTTAGCTCCCTTCGGACTGCCTGATTTAAGATGCCTGTCTGAACAAAAATTGTGACTGCTCTCAACCTCAAGTCTGCAACTACAGAGTTATTCTTAGTGTTCTCGCAGTTATATGCGCCTCCTTCCTGTCTTAATCACACTAACCCTGAAATGTCCGGTCCCTTCTCTGCTGCTGTTTTTGGCCTCATCTCCTTACTCGTCACCTCTCCTTCAGCCTCCTCTCTTGGTGCCCTCCTTCTCTTCTGTCCTGTGTATTCGTTCTCTTCCCTGCCCTCTCCTCTCTTCTTTTTTTACTCTCATTCTGAATTCTTCCTGTGTCCTCATGTGTCTATTCATCCTTCCCTGCCCTTGTCAAACCCTTTGAAACCTTTCCAGCCTTCCCTGCTCATCTACGGTCCATCTATGTCATCCATGCCCTTAGGATGTTTGCCTCCGGGCAGCTTCCCCCCTGCTGCAGTCCCTACAGTGGCTGTCCCAACTTACCCAGCAGGATGACGATGCACAGCAGGATGGCAATCAGAGCCCCCGTGCTGAGACCCGCAGAAGAAAGGAACGCCTCCCCTTGGCACATGCGGATCCTGCCGTGGCGCTGGCATGGGCAAACCCGCAGGGTCAAGGTGCTGGTACCGCTGAGTGATGGCTCCCCACCGTCCCACACCACAATGGGCAGCTCATACAGCTCCTGGGTAAGGTGGTTGAAACGTCGTCGCCTGGCAATGATGCTGGCCGTGCTATCTATAATTGAAAAAGGACAATTCCAAGACTAGAAAATTAGACCCCTTGGCTAAAAAGACTAATTGATGGTTTCCTTTTTCTTCTCAATTGCAAAGCTCCTTCAGTAAAGTCAATTACCTATTTATACACACACACATTTAGTTTAAAGGTAAGATTATTTTTTCTTTTAATCCGCCCAATATCATTTGCCATTGTGGATTGAATGCTTTTCTTTTTAAAGCCTCTCAAGCTGGTAGTTTTCTTACGGTGTCTGCAGCTTTCCTGTGTTCCAAGGCTAATTAATTTCAAAGGCTATTTTAATGTGCTGCAAAAGAGCAGTTCACCTTGGCCAGCAGAAACACCTCTGTGAATGGAGCCTGCCATGCAGAAATAAAAAGACTAAATTTGTAGAGAAAATGAACCAAAAGACTGTTTGAAGTGGAAGATTCAGTGACAGGAAACAACAAAGAAGTAAACACAGATGCACCCAAGCAGCACAAAAAAGGCAGATGGAAAAGGAACTAGCAGTCGACCAATAGTGGATTTTTAAAGCCTGACATAAAGATTTTGTTTGTAGCAGGAAAAAAGCTAATAGACGATTATAGCTGCAGGAGTCGAAATCACAGGGAAAAAAATGGCAGAATTAGAAGACACCCTCTTTCTGCAGCTCTCTCCTCTCAGACCAAATCAAAAGACTAAATATAAATATAAATGGCCTGATGTAGTTTGACGCCGCTGAGGAAAAGAGAAGACACTTTTCCAAACATCTGTGTCGAGCCATGAAGTAGAGAGTCGTGTCTGAGGAAATGTGAGAAAAACAGCAATTGGCCATATTATATATTTAATCCCCTACCTGCCAGAAAACACCTCTGATTATCCAAGGAGTCCACAGAAGTGTGTAGAATTCTTGTTACCTCTCAGGGATTTGTTATTTTTCTTCAAAGTTTGCAATTCTGGTGAAGAAGCTTAATATCGGCCACTATAAGAGTCAAGGTCTCCTGATACGATAGTGTATAAAACATCCTATCATCCAAAATAATAAATCAGCCTATCCATTAATTAAAAGCTTTTTTTTCTCTGGGTGAAATTTAACCTGAATTCCCGGTTTAAAACATGATCATGGAAATGACAGTGACATTATTACATTTGGGTTGTAGACATGGCAGATGTGATTTGCACAAACACTGTACAAAGTCCACTTTTATATTATTGAGGAGAATATTCTAAATGATTCTGAATGAATGTACCCGCGCAGTTACTAGTGTGTTGATGTCAAAGGGGAGAATGAGAAGCACATAGACCTTATGCATGGGCAGCAACAGGAGCCGCACTGCTGACAGAGTTGCCATTAGCCATCTGGTGGTAATTATGGTCCAGTTGCTTACTGATACCAACCAAAACCGAAGTCACAATTCTACATGCACTGTTTGTCTCCACTGTATTGTAGACAGACACTAAAAACAGACTTCCAGAAGACTACCAGAAACTTCAAAGATAATTCCAAAAATCACCAACGCAGGAGAGTAATTATGTTTGTACCTAAGCAGCATGATTTACACATATTAACAGTCATAAATGACAGAAGTTAAAAATATCTGTCATTGGTAACTTTGCTGATTTGTTTATCCATCCAGTTCTTCAAGGGACTGCGAAGCATCAAAGAGTACGAGCGCAGAAAGACTGAAAGGAGGGTAGACAAAATAAGTGATGTATTAGCATTGTCTAAGTTTGTTTGCTTTACCCCTGTAAAGTTATTTCTAGAGCTTTGTAGCCACTCATTGCTGCTGTTACAGTATTATTTGTGGTTGCAGAGCTGCTGAGGTAAGCTTATGAGCCAAGAACCCTTGTTATGCACCTGCATCTAGTTATCCACTCTCAAGATCCTGTTGTTCGACTGTTTCCTATTGCAACTGAGTGAATATTGCTTATTATACATTTGTAAAGTATGTAAAATACTTGGCTTCAAAAGACTTGCATGTTCACAAGCTTACACTGACGGATGGGTCAGCACTAACAAACCTCACACGCTGGGCTGGTGTGAGGATTTATGAAACATGCTATGCTCATTAGTCCATATCAGCTCTGAACATCAGTTTGCAGAAAATACGAAATGTGTCCAAAGAGATACCGATTTAACGGAGTACATGGAGTACAAATGCAGTACAGGTCGGATATGAACAGAAATAGGAGAGGCATGTTTCTCCACAGTGTTAATGATATAATAAATCATATAATTACATTAAATGAACACAGATGATCATGGCTGGTGATTTTCATTCAAACTACTGTGCGTGGCCAAATACAGGCATGAAAACTTAGGACTCACATGACTAAGTAGGAAGTTGCAGATGACACAT
>JAPQRN010000014.1:3018633-3040395 GCA_037367275.1 Coranthus polyacanthus
ATATACACACAGATATATATTCCCACAATATTTTAAACTCTGAAAATGCTGAATCGTGCACAGGGCAACCTTTTCCTTTCCACCCAGCGAAAACACCTCCGCCGTGCTGCACTATCGTGCTGCTGCTCTGAGACCTCGCCTCCCACTCCAATCTCTGCTCCATCTATGAATAATTATAATGATCGACAGTTGGAATGACAACACGTACTTCAAGCTTTATTAAGTCAGACTTGCAGTATCACCGTATCAGCAAGCAGATGGGTGGGGGGTTTTGAGAGACTGGAGTGTGAGAGATGCAAATAACAAGGAAGAGAGATGGGGAGTTGGAAGATGAGAGGAGAAGAGAGGGAGGTGGGGGGTGGGGTGGGGGTAAATGGAGGAGGTGTGTGCATGTGTTTGTGTGTGTACAGTATGTGTGAGCCAAATGGAAAGCAGGCAGAGCAGCAGCTGAGATCCAGGGGCACAAACAAACTATGTGGTGTTCATCACAGCACTTTATGCTTTAAAGTGTACAGCCAAAGCAGCACAGGTCCTTGTAAAAACCACAACGAAGAAGTGTACATCAATTATGTCATGCTAATTTCACATTAAACAGGCTCTCGTCACAGGTGGGTGGAGGAGAGCTGTGCGCTTGTTGATTACCGCCGCAGTGAAATGGGCCATCTGCAGCTACACAACATCCACGTAAACGGAGAGACGGCACAGGTTAGCACAGTCACAGTTTAACCGTGTTGTGACAGCTCAGTTACCTGCAGCATGAAGCATGAGACCGCGAGGGGAAAATGAGGAAAACCACGCTTTTAAGAGCATTTCACACTCCGCTGATAATGATCCTGTTATTTTGCAGATCACATCACTGGCAACCAATTTTCTCTTCTAGTGTCCGGTTTTCCATCACAAAAAAATGCATAAATATGCATGTGCGTGAGTTTCTACACTGCCCCGTGGAATTCTCCAAGCACTGGGTTCGTTAAGCCAGAGCACGAGCCACTAACTGGCAAATGACCTCATTTTTCCACTTTTCCAAAAGCATTAGCATGATCGGCAAAATATCACTTACATAACTTTGTTACTACTTGTGAATTCCTGTCTCTCCATCTCAAGATACAAAGTGAGATTTCACAGGGACAAATACCAAAACACTTTTGCAGAAATGAGGTGAGTGTGTGGGAAAAAAACTGGTCATATGGAAGACAGCCATCATCTCTCTCTCTCACAGTTTGCTCTTAAGATTGAACTGATTTTAGATATCACGATAAGACTACGATGCATTTAACTAGAATAAATAACCAAAAACCTGAGCATGGCTAATTGGCTGATACCTGACGCCGATACATTTAGTTATTTTTACCCCATTTGTGCCAGGGAAACAAAACAGTTTAGTTTGAATTAACACAAATGAAATCATGCACATTTATGGAACAGGATAGCATCTCAACATCTTAGGAGAGCATACGTGCTATCTCTCCTTATATGATTTTTATAGTGAATGCACATGTGTGCGTCATCGAACTTGCCATCTGTAAAGCATATGGACTGATAGAAAGCACACCGAAAATAAAACAACAATAGACGCACAACGCAATCACATCTCTCCAGACTTCACACTTGCCTACACATACACTTAGCTGGATTCCTTGTGAACTTTCGTGGGTGGACTGTATGTAGGTGCCGCTGATGGGATTCAATAAAAACCTTTTGCTACTTAGCCTCAACATAAGGTTCTATGGTGTCACTGTTTTGGGATATAAATGCACTGCATCACATTTAGAAACTCGGAAATCGCTCACACTAGCTGTATATATACTGTATACACAAAACAAATGTTGTAAGTATTATTTATTGATGCATAAATTTGCTCTCTCTGCTTATAGATATAGCACAAACAGTAGGTATTGTTTTCAGTTCTGTTTCTGTTTTCCATTTATTTAAAGATCGCCTCCAGTCGTCTTATGAGACATAATAATACCTAGATCCTCGTACGGTTTTCCACAAAGTTCAAAGACCTTGATAAAAAATGCAGCAAAGCAACTTCCAGGGTGAATATTTTTATTTCTGGATTTATGCAATGGATGCACATTGCATATAAATATGTGAAAGATTTCCTTAAGTTGAAAATATGAATATGAGAATTAAGAGGAATATGCATCATCAGCAATGCTCTTACAATGCTCTTTTTGCACACTGTGTCAGATTATGCCAGACAAGGGTGTCGAGTTGATCTCTGTGACCCGATGCAGCGCTCTGAGTGAGGAAGTAAACAAACAAACAAACAAACAGGGCCGTACACCACTTAGAGTTCCCTAAATCCACTCTCATTTGCTGTTTTTCTTTCAGAATTGCTGCTTAGTATGTTTTTTCTGTTCAGCTCAGTACAACTGTAAGAATCTCTTCACATCACTCCTCCACTGGTTATAGCACAGTCCGGTGCATCTATAGCAGCTGCCCCACACTAGACTCCTGAAACAACTCTATATATGACTCACACGTTTTATCTCATCTTTCAATACCTTAAGCTAATAATCCGTTTTTTTGTTGATGTTTCAAGGAACCAGAATTTGCCACTGAATCGACAAATTCTTCTGCCTTTCTTCAATGGACAGGAGGAGGTTGGGGTAGATAGTGGATCTACAAAGTCGGGGACTCTTGCCTCCTGTGTGTTTTTCAGTTTAGGCAATAAAACAGCTTTGGTAGATTCAGAAATCTCGTTTCCTCTCAGACTACTTGAACTACAATATGCTGAAAGGTAAATATGGAATTTTTGCCCAGTGACACCAAAAAATGATCACGCTGTAAGTATTAATAAATTCACTGAGTCCTTTTTTTCGCATCTTTTTCTTTTCTGGCAGGTTTCTGAAGCGAGTGGTGTCAATGTGTAAA
This sequence comes from Coranthus polyacanthus, assembly GCA_037367275.1. Lineage (NCBI taxonomy): Eukaryota > Metazoa > Chordata > Actinopteri > Kurtiformes > Apogonidae > Coranthus > Coranthus polyacanthus. Next base: position 3,021,514 of record JAPQRN010000014.1, read on the forward strand.
ACTCATCAGAAAAGTACAATAACATAATGCAGTGCTGCACTTCTCACTCAATTAAAAACCCAGAATCTTAACTGATGCTAGTAGAGGTGTGGGAATGTTTTATTTTATCTTCACATCTATTCTTGTAATGCAGCGCAGAACGATTTTGTTTTTGTAATGGGGCAGGATCTTATAAGTTCATACGTCTTCCTACTCCCTTTCAGACATGCAACATTATGGACATGGATATTTATTTATTTATACACAGTCACTGACTGCGTGTATTAACTGATGAACACGTAGCCATATGCGTTAAAGAATTGTTTTGTATTCAAATGACTGGTGAATCATAATTGAATCCAAATGCGAGGCCAGTAATGATTACACATCTCTAATAAGCAGTGATGCACATGTGTAATGTGACTTGGGTTTAAAACCTGGACGTGCTTTATATTACTTTGACCCATAGTGCTTGAATTCAACAGGCTGTAGGAGGTGTAGATGTGGCTTGTAATTAAAATGACTAAAACAAACACCAAACTGAATGTCCTTTTATTGAACAGTACGCTCTGTATCACCGCAATTCAGCTTCTAATACTGATGAACGGCTTAATGTTGTTTAAAAAAACTAATATCATATTGTGCGGAAATAATGGGCCTTTCATAAAGAATAACAAACAGCACATCAAACGACAAATGTAGCAATCTCTTTTAAAAGGAAGTCCCTATATTCAATAAGGATTAGTCTGACTCAGCAAGGCTTAGCTTAACAAAACAGGCGCTGTAGTGACAACAGATAGCAGTTGATGAGACTGCTTCTAAAAACACAGTAAGCTGTGCTTTGGTTTCAGCATATTAACACTGAAACAAAATGGTACGATCTTCTATAAGGTCGTGTTTTGCGTATTTCAGTTAATTACGGGTTGTCCTGTGTCTTGTGTGCAGAAACAATCAAAGGGTACAGCAGATAACTATTATTACGTTTATCTGCTGCTCAGGAACAGATTGGTTCAATGCTCCTTTGGAGCACTAAAGACTTCTGCATGCACAAGAGGTTCATCCAAAAAAGACTGGCTTTCCTAATTAATTAAACTGCCTTTTAGAAACTTTGGTTGCAACTGTGGTGCCAATTCAGTTACTTGTTTGACAAAATCAACACAAGGCAGGCTACGCTAACCAAATCATTCTGTTTCAGTGGATAAATGGTGTTAAGAAGTACAACACCCATTGCAAGTGAAGTGTGAATGACATAAAAGCTAATTAAATGCCACACATTTCAATGGCTTGACAGAGCTTCTTTTACCACAGCTGATTAAGTGTGATATTATAGGGTCTTCTGTATGCACACTGGAAGAAGACGCCCTAAGAAAGCAATTGATCTATTTAAGTATGTGGGTTATTTGGAGATCCCAGCCTCTGATAATTGCCCTTTTAGAAGCAAACGTCATCACAATATGACAGACAACCAGACCAAAAAGGCAATTTTCAGCCATTGTAAAGCAGGCATAGGCAAGCTGGATATATTTAAAAAGCTTTTAACAGAACAGGTTTGTCACAAAGTGCTTTCCTGGAGCCGCTGAGCAGAAGCATCCCCCTTTTTTTCAGGTTTAATGGTTTGTAATATGCTGTAGGAGTTTGACCTGCATTTTATTATAGCCCAACCAGCACTTCAGCTACTAAACACATCTGAACGACAACTCTGTGTTTAAGGATCCCTAGCCAAGGGACAAGGAAAGACTGCAATTCCACAGCAACGAAAAGGGTCTTGATTTCAATCTGAGACTGAATCAATGTTTTCTTTTCTGCCAAAATCGACACTTCATGCCAATGCTGATCTAACTCTGTTAAACAGAGCTGGAGCTGTTTTAGGACTCCCCAGAAATGGCAACAATTGTAAGATAATAGCTTTTAACAAATCTGATAGTAGACAGAAAATTGCTTCTCGAAAAAGCCATAATGCTTTAGTTAATGAGTCTTTTGAAAATGCATGGTTATTAAACTACCTGGAATAGAAGAGAAAGAGGAATTGCTACAGATATCATTTGTTATTTAACTGAAGGCATTAAAAATGTCAGGAAGTCTCAAAATATGCTTTTTTCCCCTAGTGCTAAATTGAGCACACTGCAAAGTTAGACCCACTGTAAGCAAATAGTAACTGAGGAGGAAAGGAGGTCATGAGAGAGTTAGTCGTGTGAGTGACTGCAAGGGATTTTCATCAGTCGCACAACAACAGAGGGAGGTATTAGGCACTGGCACAGAGCAGCCACCAACTGTTGGTCTGCTACAACAGAAATGAAAGAAGCTGCTTCGAGTGTGCAGAGCTTACTTTAATTATCAGACACAGGAGTCAACAGTATGGTGCATTGTGCCTCTCTCTCACTCAGATATTGTGAACACAGCAAATAACTTCTAATACACAGTGGCAGCGGGACTCTATATGACTCTTGACGCCTCCTTTGAGGGCAAGTGCAAATGCAAGCGCCAAGTGACAGGAGATGACTGAAGCCGTGTGAACTCAGGCGGCAGCGGCTTAAAAAAGTAAGGGGGGGGGGAGCGCGTGTTTTGAAGACGAATTTTGAGGTGGAAAAGTGATGTGAATTATTTATCATATGCGGTAAATAATTGAATTAGTATACATACGACATTTCAAAGCAGACCAAATCTGATCTTAATTGTCTGAATTCAAAAAATACATATGTTGGCTCGTCATTTGGGTTTTCAGTCTTAGAACCGAACCCGTCTCCTTCAAGCGGCTCTTGAATTTTACAGAGGGTGTGTGTGTGTGTGTGTTTGATGGTGGTAAACTTCAAAAAGAGTTCTTCAAACAACAACCATTTTCCTTGTCTTAATGGTAGCTTAGGTTTGCCACTGATTCAGGTATTTAACTGCCCATTGAAGCTTCTCGGTGGTCAACAGAACGAGAAGGAGTCTTTGCTGGACAATTGCCTCTCTTTGATGTGGTCAACCAACCATCCTGTTTGATGCTATAAATCACATGTTCTTAAATAGTATAGCTGTCTGAAAAATGAAGGTGCACCAAGGAATAACAGGGATCTTGCTTGTTTGAGGAGATAGCTGATTGCATGTACTTTTAAGCCGGGGTAACTAAAGGCATGCATTGTGAATATTGTAGCATCTGAATAAGTTATTAATAGTTAAGAGACAACTTATCCTTAAGGTTCAAATTCTACCTCATGCACTGCTTTACAAAAGAATCCTCCTTTGCTTTCAGGCTCTTTTGACAAAATGATTAAAGAATGAATCTTCTTCTATTTCCATATCATGGTACATAATAGGCTGAACCCACATGGGATTATATCACAGATAAAGTTTGAGCCTGTGGGATGGTGTGCAGCAGGAGCAAAAACCCAAATTGAAAGGTGCCATTACTCAAACAGCACAAACTAAAAAAAACTACTATCAGTCATTTAAAAAAAGAAGGATTTCCTTTCTGAAAGCTTTGGGAACAAATTTGCAAGATGGAAAAACATTTTCAAATGGCCAGTATTTGGTTAAAAACATCGGGTATTTTAGGAGTTTAATCTGCACTATGCACTACGTATCTGGCCTGAGCAGTTTTAATGGGTACACCTGCCCACTCTGGGCTCATCTGTTAGCCCTGGTTCCAGGAGGGTGGCCCAATTTCTGAGAGAGATCATTCCTTTCAAAAGACACTGATCCATAGAGGGCATTAAATTGCTCTTATTCTTGTCTCTCATCTGAAACCAATTTGTCCTCAAAGATCCTACCGGGAACTACTGCGCCAGACTGAAAAGCTGACAGACTCACCATCCCTGTAATTTATGTGGTCAACACATTACAGGTTAAAGTGCTTCTTATCGTCAGTCTTAGTACCAAAAGCCATAAAGAACACATTCGAGACTTGCTGTTCACAAGTTTATCAGTTACATTTTAAACATGTCTCAGTATGTAGCAGATGTCTTGCTTTCTAGACAGTGTAAAAAAAAAAGACAACAGTGGCAAAGCGTGACTAGCTTGCTGCTGATTAACCAGTGATTTTCTCAGTATTAGCTTCCATTAGCTTTCCTCCTTGGTCGCAGTGTGATTCCCTAACACAGCATATGGCAAATCAGCAAGAGATACTGTTCATCATACAGTGGTGGAGGTGTCCCTCTACAGTAATATCTCACAGTAACGAAGTGATGAAGCTGAAGAGCTGCCAAAATACAAGTCCTTTATAAAACCATAAAAATTGTGTATTTGCAGTGCATGGCTGCAATATACTTCAAACGAAGGGTGTGAACTGCAGGGGAGTCGGGGGGGGATTTGGTTCCTCTTAAAGCTCCCATGAAAACATGATTTGAAAAATTATGGAGGGGCATCTAAAATTTTTACAATGTGCTACTTTTGCCATGTATTTCTATTTTTCTTCATTATCATGGATGATGCTTAAAATCAGGCCATGATTGATGTATTGTTCATGCATGAGGGTGATTCATTACTAATTGACTTTAATAAAGATACTGGCATGCATGATATTCTTGCCATCTCATTTAACTTGTGTCTAATATTGTAAACGTCACTTTAACTAGAAATAGCAGAAAAAAAACAAACCTTTCTTGATGCCAACTGCCCTGAATCTAAATAGAATGGCCATTATTTGGTTATTTGTTTTGTAGTCAGCATACAGATATGTCAAAAAGACAATTTACCAAACATTCTAAGCCAGTTGAAGGACCTTCACAGTGCTCAGATACATACAGCAGTGAAAAAAAAGCCATGGTGCAGTTTGCACCCTGAAATGGACCTCAGTGACTTAACCTTAGGCACATAACTCTTTGTCTTGCAGGCTATATGTATCTCTGGAAGAGTTCAGCAGTCGATACTTGAGATGTTTCAATCTACTGTCCAGTAGGAGTGGAGGGGGGTATGAGGTGAGAGATGTCTCCGAGTGTCACTTACATGAATGCAACAGAAGTTGCCTCTGCACCACAGCGTTGTTGAAGGAAGGCTTTCGACGGGAAGCAACTGGACCAAGAGCTAAACTGACTTATCTCCTATTATCACATTGATTTTTTTTTTTATCTCTCTCACGCTCTCTTCCTCCCCGTTTTGCTGTCTCTCTGGCTCAGAGATTCATCTAAAGTGCTGTGAACTCCTCTTCTCAGTGGGCAACTGTGAGGTCTTCTGGCTTTTAAAAGCCTTGTGATTGCAGACCAACCTAAGCCAAGGTATTCACCTGAGACTATAATGGTTGCCATAGTAACACCCACTATTGGTCCTGCGCTGGCACAAAATAACGCACATGGGAGGGGAAAGACAGCGCATCAAGCAGTTAATCCATTTGAACACACCATGTGCAAAGATGCCAAACCGCTATGACTCCTGTGTTTCATGAAGTCTCGAATGGGAGTAGATCCTGGTGGTATTTGGGTCTCCAGACGCCTACGATACCCAGTTGAGCGAGCACATATTTTTATTGCACCTCCAAGGTATGGGAAAATCACTACAGCTTATTGGATCTTGGATTGTGGGCAACGAAAACAGAGTCCTACCCTGAAGGCAGAGCACGGAATTCATAAGAAATGCAAACAAACATATTGATCACTTTAATTACCTTCATTGTCCTTTAGGGTGAAGTTGGGATTAACTGGTAGCTGGCTTGGCAAAGCGAAGGAAAACCGCTGTCCATTGGCAAAGTCATCCTTATCCACTGCTGTGACAGTCTGGATCACCTGTTGTCAGGAAGATGCAGGGCAAATTACTTTCCTAAGACGGCATCTGCATCATTTAATTAGATGGTGAATCACTTTTCAATTCAACTGCATTGCATGCAGGAGCTGTTTCAGTGTCTGATGCAGGTGTTATGATTTGTTGATCATAATTGGTCAGAGTGTTGCTGCCCTACAGCCAGATGGCCTAACATTTTGTCCTCTACCTGTGTATGCTGCCTGAAAGACAATAGATGTTTTTAAGAGTAGGATTTAAGAGCATTTGGCTGAGAGGTTGGGTGGAAATCTTACAGTGACAGGGGTGCTCTAAGGGCAGCCTCACTGCCGCTTTTGTCAGCTTGTTACCCTTAATTGGTAAAAGACACAGTAAGAGAGGGAAGAGAGTCAGCTTTGTCACCACTGGGAGTCCTTATGTTCAGGGACACATTTTTGGTGTTGTGGTGCTGGCATACTTGGACAAGTCTCTATCTAACTGTGATGTAACGCTTATGTTTTAGTGTGATTTGACACCACAGTTGACGTGTTGATCCTTTCTTCTTTAAATAAATGCATAGAGTAATGGCAATCTATTGTGTCTCGGTCCTTTTCTGAAGATGTTTCATTTTCACCAGGAATCTGTGGCTGTTTTCTCATACGACCATCTGAACCTCAGTCTCCAGACATTGTCCAGAGTTGCCCTTTAACGCATGCAGCACACAGCAGTAGAAATATTCCATTTGGTTTCGGCGAGGGTGGTGCCTGGAGCACATAGGGGGCAGCATGAACAAAAAGTATGCTGTGGAAATCGTTGTGTTTTGTCATAAACTGCGAGTCTCTTGCCATTGTTTAAATACGTGTCATGATTTCAGCGTTGGCCCTTAAGTTCTCAAATGTTTTCATCTCTCCAGTCAGTCACTCTCACTGCTGTCTTTGTGTAAAGTACCCTTCTTTTTAATCTTCGGATGTTTGTATTCGTCTGATTTGCGCCAGCTGAGCGATAGAAAAGTCATCAAAAAGACGACACGCCCACCTGCTCGCTGTGAATTCTCTGGACATCGACCTGCTCTAATTACAAATGGGTTCAATCAAACATTATACAGCCTAGATTGGTTCAGCGTTCCAGTGCATGTTGGAAAGGGACTCATGAGCGACTGTTTGGCCACCACAGGTGTAACAAAGCCGAATCTTTCAATTGTAGTACATTAGTTTACGTTCTTTGTGCAATACATCCCAGTACAATACCATGCACAGCAGTCGAGAGGAATCCAGAATTTCATATATCCAGAGTGCAGTATTGTGATTATTAAGCAGATAATGTTCATCTTCTTTCTGTTCTGGTGACAACTGGTTGTTTTTCTAAACCACACTCTTCACATCCCAAAAAATCTGATCCAAAATCAGTTCATTTCATTAGCAGAATGATCAGCGCCTGCTGTTCCCGTTCCTGTTCAGATTTTGAATCTTGATTTCTGATTCGTGGTAGTGAGGTCTTTTTGAGCAACTTTAATTCTTTTTGTCTTTTAAATGTTGGTGTGCTACCGTCTTGATCTCATTATAATTATTATTCACTTAAGACCCTGGGCCAATAACCCTGAGGCTTAATTTAAATTTAACGCAAACTTTAATTTAAACTTTTCTTCCAATAGCTTGAAACTATTAAAACCTATTTAGTTGTGTCTTCCCAGTCTTTACTCCATCATCCTTTGCCAAACCACCCTTTTAGTCATTTCCATGCTGCTGATTACTCTATATCTCAAAAACCTTCTTAATTTGAATGAATCAAAGACGACTGAGAGCAAATTGGAATGAGCTTCGATTTAGGCTGTCATGGTTTGCTGCTGAGATACTCATTTTGAAAGAGGGATGATTAAGCAGCTCTTGCCAATGCCTTTACAGTCTCTTATTGCTCTGCTTTCAGTGAGCAACCCAAACTGCTGAGGGAAACAATAGTTCCCCGAAGAATGTGTGAATTCAGGACAGCTGTAGAGATGAGGCTGGGGTTAATGCACAGCTCTCAACACCACCCTGCTAACGTTTCTTCGTGGTTCAGATAGATTTAAACACGTGAGAGTAGGTAGGTGGAAAGATAGAGGCACAGATAGTTGGCTTTTCTAGGTGAATCATAGATGCTCACCTGTCCTGGCCTTGAGCTCTCACATACAATGACCTCCTCGTCTGTAGCTATTTCTGGCGGATTGTCGTTCACATCCAGGACCTGGACTGTAACAGGAGCGGTACTGAGAAGAGTGGGGTTGCCTGTAGCAGAGTAGAAAAAAAAAAAAAAAAACACGCAAAGAAGATGAAAGTCAAATGTAAGCCTTAATAAGAGCAGCAACACTGTAATTTTAAACTGGGACACACTGTGCTCTTTTACTTAGACGGCTTGTTTAAGTGTTAAAAGCACCGACGAATGCGGTGTTGCAGAAGGACATTTTGTGTCGTAAAAGCAGAACATCTGATCATGTTTCTGCAGCATTTTCTTTTCCCAGTTGATGTTCCTGGTTGTGCATTAGCAATTTGTGAAGCATGTAATTCATATGGCTTTCCTTTTCTTTAATAACATAATAGAATTTTTATGACCAACAAAATCCTGAACCTAGCAGTTTATATTGTGAACTGGACATCTATTGTACATTTATGGACATATGGAGTGTTTATATGTCAAATACTCCTAGGAGTTAAAAAAGGACTGTTTTTATTCACTATGGAGAAACACTTAATGCAGGCCAAACAATGCTGACAATCATTTTGAAGCACAAAGGCACAGATTACTGTAGTTCAGTTTAAAACACACTATATATATAAAATATATAAAAACCCATGAAGCACCAACAGAGGAAGGTTTTTCTACGTAGCTTCCAGGTGCAAGTACAGTATGTTTTACAAGATGAAAGTGCTGAAAAATAGCATGCAGGCTCAGCAAAACCATTGTAGATAGAAAAAAAAAAAGTCAAGCAGGTGCAGCGTTCTTACATTTTAATTAATGTTTGTATTTACCTTATGTCGTGCACAAAAGTTTGCATGAGTATGTTACGACCAGCGACTGCACGTACTGTATTGTAAAGGGACATCCTTTAAACAAATCTTAGGTCGTGCAGAAGCTAACGTCATTCATTCATCCATGCTCACTTGTTGGACTGGGGCTAGTCATCATTTAGCAGGGAGGTAAAATTGTAGGATGGACTGCTGTGAAATCTGCAGAGCGCTTTGTGTCTTTAAGACCGTGTGTTCATTCAAAGTGGTAGGAATTATCACTCTGCCTTCTGACACTCTGCGTCTTTCTTTGTAACTGTATCCTTGAATACTAAGGAGAGGTTAAGAGATAAAGAAACATTAGCATGCAGCACCTCTGACGGTTGGCAAGAGATTTGCCTAATTGTGATTACAAATTACCCAAGTTACCTGATAGCAATTCTTGAAGTTAGCAGGGCTTGCATTGATTTAATTAATTTTCAATGTAGAGAAGGACACTGGAACAATTGAGGCTAATTTGATTTACTAATTAATTATAAAAAAAAATACAATCTAAGACATTTGAATATATTCTAATCAATATGCAAATGATCTCTTTCATCGTTGTTTTCTCCAGACTTTAATTGCCAATTTCACCATTAGCTCACCTTCCTTTGGGCTGTGTTTAAATACAGTTAATTATTGTTATTTGACTGTTAACAATGCAATTTAATTTACACCACATCTTGCAGTTTTGAAGGCTTGACATTTATAGAAATGTTAATAAAACTGTGTCAGTTTTATGGAAACAGGTTGATAAATTATGATTGACTGTTAAATTATGAATAATTAAATTACTGTAAAACACAAAGTCGTTGTTTTCCTAGTAGCTTAATATTTTTCTTTAGGGTCTTATTTTTAGTGTAATATGAATAAATTAGGTTTTTGAATCACACATTAAGTAAAATTATATTCTTACTCATGATTGCTGCCCTCACTTTTCCTGCTGTTCTAACAAATTGCCAAGAGGAAACAATCATTTTTATATTAGATTAATCACAAGTGGTCTTTAAAAAGAAAACTCGCGGTTGAGCTGTGGCCTTGAAAAAGTTAATAAATGGAAATCCACCGATCTGACGTCAAACTTGAGCTTAAGTTGTTTTTGTTAGTCTGAAAAAACGTGAGCATGTGGGTAGTTTTTGTTTTTTAAGATGAATGTGAATACACAAAATATCCTCAGTGTCTAAATGCTGTGCAGATTATTTGATTCTGTGCACTGTAGAATCATACGTCCTTCTGTTGATATTGATTTTGACTCCAATTTTACACTATGAATTTGAACCTTCACTGCTCTCTGTCTACATGATCCCCTCAGGGTACCTTGTTATCTTCTAGGTAAGAATAAAACCTTTAGGTAGAAGACATACAACGCCTCCTTTTTTTTCTTTAACATCTCCTGTTTAAATCTCGCCGTTGTGGCACCGAGTTATATATATATATTTATAGTTTGAATCCAGTTATTATAATGATCTGTAATGTCTATTATCGGCTCAAGGCTAAAAAAGACCAGTGTGAATCTTTCTATCTGCCTCTTTTAACCAACAGCATAACATTCTTTCATGTATGTACTATAGTTCATGAGGGCATCAAACACAGGAGATGGATATTTACATTTTAGTAGGTTAGCTGATGAGTACAACATGTGCAATGCACACGCTTGTTGCTAAAGTATTTAGCCTTATTTGGCAGCAAAAGCCCTTTTCTGTACCAACGTATTAAGTGCAAATAAGAAGAATAAGAAATAAAGAAACAATATCATGCAGCACCTCTGATCAAATTACCCAAGTTACCTGATAGCAAATGATGAATTTAAGGGGTTTTTCACGAGGGTATCGAACGCAGGATGCTGCTATTTAATTATTTACGTATCAGAACTTTAGCAGATATGTACAGCATATGCAATGCACAAGTGTGTTACCAAATCCTGTTTATTTAGCTTCATAAGGTTGTAAAGGAAAGTAAGGAACATCAACATGCAGCACCAGCAACAGTTGTAGAGTATTTTTCCATATGAACTGAAAATATGTCAATAATGCTTTTTACCTGCAGAATATGTAGGTCTACAACGACAAAAACAGTGCAAATGTGTACTTCTTTGACCTTCAAATGTCGAGTCTTCAAATGATTCACATTTTGTCCATAGAAACGACTCCATAGAAATAGTTACCATAGCAGGAAATTCAAAATGTTAGCAAAATACGACTGGCTTCAAGTGCATCAGCTCACTCACATAGGAAAGACATCAGGTGCATTACTGCACATTCACTCACCCACTTGTAAAAATGTCCTTTGTGGGAAACAAACTGGGTACCTACCAACCTCCGAAGCCATCACAGTGATGTTGTGCCAAGGCATGTCTTCTCTGTCCAGAGGCCGCGTCGTCCTGATAACCCCACTGCTCTCATTTATTCTAAAATACCTTTCCCCGTCATCTTTGTTGTCCATGAAGTATCTGTTAAGAAGGAAACAATATTTACTTTTGTACCTGCACCGAAGCGATTTTTTCTAAAACAATAATGATAGAAACACGTAGGAGAATGATTACAAGACAACCTGAAGGCTATAGGGTACAAGCCCAGGAAGCTCCACGTCTACACAAGGTCCATCTAATTCTATGTGTGCACGGAACGTTAAATTCCTTTTCAACAGACGTCAGACTCATTCGTTCTACAGTAAACTGCTCCGTATGCATTTTTTTTTTCTCTCTTGCAGATGTACTTGTGTGCACGTGTCCTTTCCCTCACCCTCCCTGCTTGTCTTACAGATTTTGCTTTAAGATCATGTCCGATTCTCTGTGCTCTGGGACAGGTTTAAAGACATAAAAGCTTTACGATTAACAGTAAGTGTTTCTAATACGCAACAGTATTCCGTCTTTTTGGCTGATATTCCATTTGCAAAACAAACACAACAGACGTCTTATAGTAATGATGAGAGATAAAAACAGCAGAGCATTCTTCTCTAATGCTTCCCTAATTTCCAGTTTTTAACACCACATAACATGAATGGAATAATCCTTGTTGGAGTTTAGGTCTTGACAGAACGTTCTGAAAAGGCATATTTCTGAGTCAAAAGCCATTAGGCTATATGTTCAATACTTAATAATGACGGCAGTGTTCTGCTGGCATGTTTACACTGTTTTAATGGCATTCTTACAAAGCAGTGTGTGGAATACAAAGCTACTCCTGCTCTCAAGGGTTAAAGCACAAAATGAGCATTGACTGTGTATTCCCTAATTTATCTTATAATGACCTATTTACACCTTTAATCCCGTTTTTATTGCCCTGAGAACATAGCTTGAGTTCACAATTTTCTATTGACATGGTAGCTGGAAACGGTATAGGCATAGTAATGCCAGGATTTATTAGAAATAATGAACTTTTTTTTTTTACTCACTAGTGTACTGGGAGCCCTTATTAGAAATGTCATGATTTATTAAATGCTCAGACTCATAAATGCACAAAGGCTTTTCAGCTGTGAAAGTGAGAATATAGGTGTACAACATTTGCTTTATCACATAGAAAAGTGTTATTGTATGGCTTGGAGGAAAATGTCTACTGAAAATCACTTCAGCGCTGCTAATTAAAGCTACTTGTGACAAACCTTTTGTTCTCGGTCTTAAACTTTGTCTCTTCCTGCACAAAAGAGGCTTACGGTACACAATGTTATGTTATAATCAGCACCTTGATAGCAAAAAAAAAATATATATTTTCTTTTCTACGGTAAATATGGGGATTTGGTATCAGACCCTTTGAAGTGAACAAGCGCTGTGTCATGCCTTTTTAGAGCTTTGTAAAATAATAAGTTCAGGACCGACTTGAATTTGTACGCTGCTAAATATTCACCAGGCAGAGAGGTTTTCTCCATGATTGTGATAACAAATAAAGCCAACCAAAGGTAATAAGTCATAAAGACATTGTTTGGTATGTCAATTTCAGACCTGCATTTGAATTGTCACTTCAATAACATGTTTATTTCATCACATGCATGGGCAGAGTCCTGATGATCAAAGGGAGCCAAATACTAATCCCTGCTGCATTCTGCATTCTGTTGCCAGCTCGGTTGTTTAGCTTCCCCCCCCCCCCCCGAGTTCAAGTGTATGTCATGATGACACTTTCCTGCTACCTTCGTCTTTGTAACATTGGAAGTGATGTTCTCCAGAAATGGACATGGCAGAGGTATCCCACGAGGACAGCAAGGCATTCTTTCATATGTAGATTGCCTTCTTGTTTACTCTAAATCTTTCACACAATCTTAAGCCTCAGACGTGAATCAAAGAATAACTTTTACCTTTTGTATTCCACCCATTTAAAGTTATAAATCATCCATCAAGAACAGAGGGGTTTACCTCTCTAAACCAGAGGTCACTGGTGTAGGTCCATAAGTCTCTGTGCTTATTGCTTCTGGGTACCAAAGCCTATGGCGAAGCTTTAAACTATGATCCTATAACATGTAATAGCAGCGGGAGAGATTGCATCTTATTCATGCATCAGCAATAGTTCATCTCATGAGGAGCTCCATGTTTATAGCTACTTCATCATTTACAGAGAGGCTATAGAGAGAATTCACATTAATACAAGCAGAGTAGAGTTGCTTGAGTGTAATGTCATAAAATGAGGTACCTGTGCAAAGTGAAATCTAGGATTAGTCCACTGCCTTAGGCTAATATCAATCTTTTTCTCAGCAGTACACAAGCATGTATTTAGAACGCATACAAATGTGCAAAGCAGTTGTATTGCCTCAGGTTACTTCATACTTGCAGGAAAAATAACCATCAATCTGATCATCTCAAAGTATGAGAAGGATTCACTCTGAGTGTGCATATTGTGGATTTCTAGAGGGGATGTGATAGGTGTAGAGCGTCCTTTCATCTATCAGAATGACTTATGCCTACCACACACACCGCACACTAAAAGACTTTGGAAAGACTTTTAAAAGACTTAAAGTTTGACACACTCTCACATCTAAAGTCAATAAGTCACACGGTTTTTAGTCACAGTCTGTAAGATTTCACAAAGACTGGGAATCTTGCCATGTTACTATTTGCAAGACTACAACTAAAGAGTTGTATTTGTTTGTTTGTGACACTAAGAAGCAGAGTAGATCATCTGATATGAGGTGATCTGTGTTCTGGGCTGTTGACCTGTATTGAAGAAGAGAAGAAAAGTACAAATATACTGGTGTTAACTAGGTATTTCAATGACCAAACGGTGCTATGTGTAGGAGCTGTAAAACTACTTTAATGGGTTAACTGAAGAGGGATAAGAGCAAAACAGAGTGGAGTAAAATACTGAAGTACTGTCTCTCATGGATGTAATATGGTTCAGCATCATCAGTTTCTACAATTCCCATCTCTCTACAGACATAACACAAAACAAACTGGATTCTGTTGCTATATTTCTGCTTAAATGGAACATCTGAAATCAGGTATTTAACAGTTTGCTGCTTCCTCTTGGGTAGTCGTGACAATATAAACTTCACTATTTGCATGAACCAAGACTTAAAACTATACAACATTAACATAACAACAATATAGGTTTGAGTTTTATGACCGCCTCACATCAGACGATCGAGATGAGCAACAAGCGTGCCTGAAGTCTAGCGAAATTCTCATGAATTTTTTCTGCAGCAGTGAAATCACTTGAAACGTTGTTTGGCATATGGCTGGCATAAGTAAGGTATTAGTGTCTGTAATGTTTTAGTAAGGGGTTGGGCCAGAACAGCCTCAATGCACCTTGGCATTTATTCTACAAGTCTCTGAGCTCTACTGGAGGGATGAAACACAGTCCTTTCAAAAAGATATTCCCTCATTTGGTGGTTTGATGATAGTGGTGGAGAGCACTGTCTAATAAGTCTTATAAGTTTGTTGCCATCCACACTGTGTGACATATATGTAATACTTGGGCTGCAACATGTATGCAGACTGTGCGATGATATAGTTGGTTGTAAACAAAGATCCTGCCGTTACGATAGAGGTATTTATGTGTGCGGAAAAAAATCTAAAGCCGAGTAGGAGGAGGAAACTGTGGACCCGGTCATGACTCTGGAAAAGAAGTATTTTGAACATGAGTAAACCTACGTGTCATGTTGATCAATGCGTCATTTAATGCTGAGTTCCTATTGGTTGTAGGTCATAGCAGCAGTCACACTGTGGGATGGTCATTCTTAACTTCCTGTCAAACTTTTGTCCAGTGATAAATGCCTGTAAACCTCTGTCGAAGTGACTTGTAGGAGCACCGTTGTTTATCCACAACCAAAGATATGTTTTCTCATCTTTCATTTCCAAAATCACACAGCGTATACCAGGCTTAACACACCAGTCCAAAATACTCATCAAATTATTCAGCGACCCCTTGTGGCCCATGGACGGAGGCGTTGTCATCCTGAGCTCCTTTGACAGATATTGCATTGGCAATAAAAGTCCCAATTTTAATGGGAATGATCATTTTTACATTTGATTTTCAAACTAAAAATGATGGCGATGATATGACTTTTCCTGTGGGCTTTATCAAACAAGCGTGTCCCCTTACATCTGGAGAAAATCATCTGTAGGCCGAGGCATCTCTGTTGCACCTCAGTGCTTCATTTATAATGGCATGAGGTTGTGATGCGCTTTATCTTTATCAGAAAACTGCAGCTCCAGTGATTTGAATATCGCACTTGGCCACGTTTAATTGCTGTTGGCTTGTGCATGCATACCGAGGTGTTAAAGCATGAGATGTCTTACCTGACAGGACTGTTATTGCTGTCTGGATCTCGAGCTGTTACAGTGCCCACTTCTGTGCCACTTGGCGAATTCTCATAAACATCCATGATATAATAATCCATAGAAAAGACGGGAGGCTCATCCACATCCCCAACTGAGATTTTTAGGGTGGCAGTGTCTTTAAAAGAACCAAGGTAGGAAAACCGAGGATCGACATGTGTATTCATCCCCTCAATGTGCAGAGTGTAAGTCTTCTTTCTCTCATAGTCCAAAGGCTGTTGGGAAAAGGCATCATTTGGACATCATCAGGGTGTAGCAAAATAGTTGAATGCATTTTCTTCCTTATGACACATTTGCAGAGTAGTTTTTTTTTTAATATAATTTCCGTCCCTATTAATCTCAGCTGGCAGTCTTTTTCTCCCGTGCCTTTGCTGGTACAATTTAACCTCTATCCTAATTACAAATTTGTTAGAGAATTAAAGCAACCCTACCTTTTTGAGGTTGATGATTCCCTCCCTTGTGTCCCTGTCGGTGGATATGGAGAACATGTTGGCTCCCTCTGAGTTAATGATGCTGTACTTGATGTCTGCATTGATGCCAAGGTCCTCATCGTTGGCTTTGATCTTCCCTACCGGTTTTCCTACTTGAGCTGATTCAACGACGTACAGCTCATAATTTTCTGTGGATGAACAATGAGGAGTACCCATTTAGAGACAGGAAAAAAAACCAAAAAAAAACGTTTTAAACACAGCCTGATCTGCCCCATATCATTGTCTAAATGTTCTTATAAAAGGGCTTAGCTAAGCAGTTCAAATCTGTCACCATTTGTTCCTGAGGGAATGTCATTAAAAATGCTCTGCAGTGCTTCAACTGACATTAAATGCAAAAACCATGGGTGATAGCACTGCAGTGGAGCATATCAAACTCTGAGGCAGATGATTATTCAGAAAATGTTGATGCTTTTGAATTAGTTCTTCACAGCAGCACAAAATGAAAAACTCAGAGCCAAAGGGTGATTGTGGTTGATGAGGCACTTTCAAAGACAAAGAATTGCTACTTTATTATTACTTAAATTTATCAGTAAAATGGAGAAAATTTTGAAAGCAAAACAGAAGGTTTTGAAGAATGCTCATCTAAGTTTGGTAATTCAAGAAAACTTAGCTGGAATGAGTCGTGCAATAATGAAGCGTAATACATTAATGAGAGGAATGCCGAAGTTCTGTGAAGGAAACCTCAATAATCCATCATTTGTTATATGATTAAACAACCTGTGCATCAAAAAAAGATCATTAAAAGAACTCGATGCGGATACTAATATATTGATGATGTTTCACCGGATTCAAGCATGAAAAACAAAAATTACACGGGTGGAATCTAACATTTTCTCCCACAGGAACAATTTTAAGACACTGCTGCTAACACCTCTGCTATTAAAACACAAAACTCTTCACATTAAATGCTTTCCAGGTAATGTGGCTGCTGCAGGCAGAGTGGTCTTCTGCTCAAGGCAAAACATTGCTAAGAATAGCTAACTGCGTTTCCAGTCACAGGTTGGCAGATTAATGTAATACAAGCTAATGTATTCAGTAGAAGGTAAGTAATAGTTGCTTGTTAAAACTTGAATTGGTTACTTTGCTAAATTATCCTCAGGCTAAGAAATCAGGAAAGAAATGAAGCAGCCTTCATTTCGTTGATTCGTCTGTCATCTGCTGTATACGTACTTTGGGGAAACTTGGGCGGGTTGTCATTGACGTCTGTCAGGGTGATGTTGATGGTGGTGGAGCCAGAGAGGCCTCCGACCTGGCCTGCCATGTCTTTGGCTTGAATAACGACAGTGTAGTGTTCTCTGGCTTCCCGATCCATGTTAGCTAAGGCGGTCCTGATAATTCCTGCAACGAGGAAGGGAAAACATATATATGAGTTTCAATGGGAGCCGACGTAAAGAAAAATAGAAAAAAGCAAGCCTTAAATCTGCTGAATTATGTGGGCTACTTTTCATGGTGATTTTTTCATGGGTCATTTTACATAAGAGCGAAATCCAGCGGTTCATAGCAACTATAAAAAGCCCACAATTCATAGTGTCATGATGTTACAATTATTTTCCCCACAAAAACGTTTTTTATTTATTGGACAAATCAGACAGCAGTCACATTTTCCTTTAAAGACAAACACATAAAACTCTCCTGCTCTCATCTTTGATTCTCCTGGTCTCTCATTGTCAAGGTTAGCCTTTCCTCACTTTTCATTATATTTAAAATGACTATGCAACCTTGGATCCAGCCAGAATGCAACTTTATAAGGCACCCACTCAATCATGTTTATTACTACAATAACACGGCAAACACAGCCATGAACTTTCACAATGCTAACTCAGTGATATATGACTGCACCTCTGCACACTACAGAGAAACTGTACACGGGACAAAAAGACAGACGCAGAATTTGCTTTCAGTGTTTCTGTGTGATTGATCGAATCTAATAGGAGCATGTCTCTCACATATATTTGTCTGTGTAGGTGTGTTTGTGTGCAGTCTTAACATGTCTGTTTGTCAATATTAGCTTTGTGTGTGTGTGTCTATATCTGTGCTGGAGGGTTATTTGGCCATTTTAGCTTCTGAAACTACATCACCACATGGAGCGTGATTCAATATGTCCTACTAGTTACACCGGTTTTCATTGTTAATCTTGCTTTTTCCCCAGAGCCAATACCCTCTGGCAACCACTAAATGTGTGTTTTTGTGAACTTGTGAACCCTACGATAATACACAACAGCTGGCCGGGAGCAGTGTGACCTGGGAGGAAATGAGAAAGCAACGGTCACAAGGGGAAGTGGACTCTTGCCTCCTGTTGTGAGTGGAAATCACAAAGAGTGACATTTAGGAAAATGGTTTTAGACAATGAATCAAACATGAAAGACATCGCTGAAGCCTTTAAGACGAGTTCCACGTTAAGAGCTGAATGTGTCAATCATTCTGATCGTTTAGTTGTTTGACTGGTTTTATTAATTATTTTATATGGTATTATTTTTTTAATAATACCATATGTTTTACGGTAGCTTAGTGCACTCCTTCTTGTTTGTCATTCCACTCACAGAAGCAGGTGAATCCAATTGAGCACAATTAGTCCTTTTTACAAATGCTGCCAATGCACTTAATGTTTGCTTTGCCTTGACGGCAAAAGAGCACTTAGCATTACTGGGAGTGTTAAAAGGCCACTTACATGTCTTTATCAAACATTTTTAAACTTAATTTATGTATTCTTCTAAGGCTGTAAGGAAACCAGCTAAAACTCTGAACTGCAAGTATTTTATTATGTAATGTAGTAAAACTTTACATTTTGCATGGTCTCCTTTATTGCATACACATAAAATGTGTAATTTGAACAAAAGACAATGTCTTCCAAGAAAAGTTTCACCACTCACCAATTCTGTTAGTACTTGATAGTTCTGTTAGTATAGAGGGTATGCATTGACGTCACCATCGCCTCCTGTGGCAAAACATGCTGCTCAGATGCATT
>JAPQRN010000014.1:3040495-3051170 GCA_037367275.1 Coranthus polyacanthus
ATAGTTCTGTTAGTATAGAGGGTATGCATTGACGTCACCATCGCCTCCTGTGGCAAAACATGCTGCTCAGATGCATTTCATAAGGGGAACCACGGACACTAACTGGCCAGGAATCAGATTTCCTGACATTTAAATACAAGCTACACGATTCTGATGCCAGAAAATACACAAAGCAAAACCTGACGCTTGGCCATAAACTGTTGCAATAACATACAAAATACATGACCTGCGCTGCTGCACTTTGTGTTTTATTTCAAGTCTGCGCCAAATGTCAAGTAAATACTTCAAACAATATGTCACTAGAAAGGTAACGAGCTACAGTTTGCATGTAAGCTTAATCAACTGGTGCCATTACATTATCATTGGTAATTAGTTATTTTTATCATTAGTTAAAGTAAAATTGTAGTTTGATTCAGAATGTTAGTTCCTGTATGTATTTGGCTTTAAGCCATTAGCTTACTGAGACATAAAACAGCTGTTGTACAAAGTGTTGTATTGAAATTTTATGTGAAGGTAATTTCAGCTAAATCATAGACCAGACAGGCCTTGATTCCATTTCCATGCAATCAACTGTTCCTTTCCACTTTGTGTTTCCACTGCATTCAAGCTGAATGCTGCCACTCGTGAGTTGTCTTTCTGCCACTCAGTGGGTGCAACACATGTACATACCCACTATTTATTACTCGTAGAATCTTAAGTTGTAGAAAATTCCACATTAAATTAACGCAGTTTTATGATTTCCTAATTTCACAAATGAGGCAGCAATGTCTATCTTATACAATGCCTCATTTCCCTGGTTCTTTCTTCAGGACTCTATAGACAGAACTAATCCACCCGCCGCAGGCAGAATAATCATTAAAAGTGGGTCAAGACAGCCAACAGTATTAACATCCAGGGGATCTTAGGTTACACATCGTCTGTCACACTGAGCCTGGCTAAAGTCACACAGACTGTCTGCTAACCTGGGCTCATTAGCGACGAATCAACAAAAAGGATCATTAAATCATATTCTACATTCAATGATCCAATGACAATATATATTTCATATTTTTAGCAGACCAGAAACGAACAGTAGTATCCAGTCTGTGTTCTACTTTAAATTGCATTAAACAGTTGACCCAGTGTCTTTTGTACGTAACCTTTAAAAATACAATCTTGACAGGGTGCTGAAGTTTGTCTAAATGAAACTGAATTTAATTTTCAACACTGCAACCACAGGTGTAAGAATAAACTCTAACCTATTGATTCTCCTGTTTATATCTCTCTAGTGGCCCATACTTCTTGACCAGAAACAAATTAGTTTAAATAGAGATGAAATAAACAAAATGTAGCGACTTTTTTTGTAGTTCCACGGCCTAGTATGTGACAGAGTACCAATTTTGTGTATTTTCAGCTTGTAAAAGTTCAGTGGCTATGCAAGACAGACACACATTTGCTAAAGGGTTTCTTTCTAAGGGATATAAAAGCAAACACATTTATCTTGACTGGTAAGTTTTTCTCTGCTGCAATTGTACCCTGCTCCTCAGCACATTCATTTCTATGTTATTTCTTTGAACATATTTTTGATTTTAAAATAATTTTGGTAATGCATTTGGTAATGGATTATAATTTTAAGTACTAGTTCAATGAGTGTCCCAGTTAAAGAGAAACCGATGGGCGTGTGGGCTGCAGGCAAATTATTCTTTGGTGCATTCTGCCTTTCGATTGCCAAGCAGACAGCAACAGATTGTGGTCTTCTTGAAATTAGACCAAGTTGACGGGACAGCTTGCTCTTCCTGTGAATGGGTCTCTATTCTGTGACACGACGTGTAAATTTGCACCCAATACTGAATCTTTCAGTTACAATCGCCAGCACAGCCTCTGTAATTGTTGACCAGGAAATAGGCAGAATACATGCACGGAGGAAACAAAAAAAAAACATTGCAAAACGCCCCAAATCACAAAGATGTCGAGTCACATAGGACTAATATTATCACAAGACCTCTGTGTCTGCCCAAATAGGGAAGAGGGTAGGTAATTTGTGGTGACATTTTTTACTTTACAAATTATGAACATGCCAGATTTGCATGACATTAAGATCACAGACGACCGCCCCGATTATTACAAATGTCCAGAGGTCCAAAGGTAATACTAGTCCTGTGCAATTAGGTCTTTCAATCACTGAAGCTGCTCTTTCATTAGTTGACTGGCATCAGCTGGTTCATCCATGCTTCACAAATACTGCCTCAATCATCACCCGTTTTGCTGTTGACACCCAATCTCATTTCTACAGGCGCAAATCACAGTGAATGTAGTCTCTGAAGTATCTCCTGATATGTTCACGTCAACACTATTTGCTGTTGCAGTGTTTATTTATTTATTTTTTTCTATTTCTTATTCTATCTCCCAGGTATTGTTGATTTAGGATTTAATATTCCTGTGACTGTTGTCAGATGAATTAGTTTAGAGCAGAATCCATGCGATTGTTGAAGTGTCAAGCCTTTTCTGACAGATCTCACTGTGTAACCATTCGCTATACATGGTCAGTTTCTTTGCGTCTGACTGAAGAACCTTATAAACCTGCCTTATTACAAAGATATTTTCTAAGAGGTGTCTGATAAAAAAGGGAAAAGCTATTCAGCAAAACACTGTCAAGAATCACGGCTAAAGTATGCTATTCATGCCTGTACTTTTCTGTTCAAATGCCAGGTCCCAGCATGGATTTGCTACTTTTGTTGGTTTTAAAACGAATCAAAGAGCTTGCTGCCACTTTTCTGTAATGATGCAGCCTTTATTGGAAGCCCTTTGTTATTAACTGGAGTCTTAGCATTACTTAACCTAGGGTCCTTGAGACACACAGATCTTGGCAAGTGGCCACACTTTCCATTAAAACCCCACTAAGACAGACGATCTGACCTTTAAGTCTCTTATTACCCCTTTATTCATGAAGGCACATCGCTCCTGAGCAATATTTCACTGCAGAGGGTTTAGGAACTATGAGCACACACTAAAAATATGAGGTTTTCCTTTATGGCCAAGGGAAATCCACAACTGTGAAGATGACTGACTGTCAATCCCTTCTTTTTTTGACCATACAAAAACAAAAGACTATTAGGAATGTGCAGTAACTGAGCCAAAGCATGGCCGAGCTCCATTCATTCCTAAATTTTTTTTTTTAACTATACTAAAAAGGCCACACGGGTATTCTTGGGAAACTGTGAGTACTTGAAAGGTATGTCAGGTAGTTTGACATGAGGGTCACACCTCTGAACTTGCCTGCCTGACCATTCCTGAGCCGTAATACCTCAGATAGTCTCTGCTAAATCTCTATGGAGCTCGTCAGTTAATTTAGAAAATAATTGAGAAAGAGCTGACTTCCTTGAACCTGGACCCGTTTGACACAGTGAGGTGGTTAGCCTTTTCCTCAACCTCCCCAGTCTATTAGAGTTGATACCATCACACTATCCACCTCTTTGTCTGGCTGGAAACTTCTAAAGGAGGACAATCTCCTGGGTGAACAAAAAGGATTATAGGAGATTACTAAAGCACGCTTCAATCTCCAGCTTCAGGAATCTTGGTTTTTGGCCCATCCAATACGATGTTATCCCTATGTGTCATCACTTTTACAGCATTTCTGGAGAAGAGATAACATCCACAAAAAGGAGCAAATATAATCATACCTCTTTTTATTCTACAAAGACTTTCCCATATCTTACTGTAGATAATACATCTGAGATTAATTGAGTGAAATGCTTAAAACTGCATCACTACTGACGAAGCAACAGCTTTTACTTGATCCAACCAGTGGTAGGACTTAATCTACAACCAGGGAAACGTCTTGATCTGTGTCAGCTCCATCAGTAAACTCGAACGCTCCTAAATCCCAGATCAGCAGAGAAATTAGCCCATTTAGGATGCAAAGGGGACTTGGGGGTTCAGTAGTGTGTCTTTGCATGAGTGTCTGAGTGAGTGCAGATGCGAGGTGGGGTTGGGGGGCATTCGACTATGAGACTCAAGAGGAACAACCTCGATGTCTCTGTGGGTAAGTGACAGATGCACAGTAAGGATGAGAAAGACAGCAGTTATCGCCCGACTATAAAAAGGATAAATGCAGACGTAGTGTTAAAATGTACTTTTGCTCAGATATAGAAAGCGCTTATTAAAAGCGCTGCCTCGCAGTTTTGAGATTTGCAAACCATGTATTCAAGTAAATTAATTGCAGCTGACATTTTTAATGCAGTTAGAGCGTCACATTAGCTTGCCGCATCACAAGAGTAGTTATATTTTCTAATATTGTTAAAGCAGTCTTTGACATTGCACGACATAAAAACTGAGAGCTAAACCTGTCAAGAGCACATCCAGGCACGATTTTAACTTCTATTCTGTTCGTTTAACATTCAGTGAGCAGACAGAGGTGTACATCTAATACTCCGCTGTCCTTGTGCCTCTGCTCTGTTCTTGTTTTTCAGCAAAACATCCAGACAAATTGCAATGTGGGCTGCAGGTATAGGGGGTTGCGGTCTTTGTAAAAGAACATACTGAGAGGAGTTGTGGCTGCCAACCTGGGTCATCATCCAGCTTCTTTTTTTAAAATTCAACAGCTATCGGATCTCTAAACCCATGTCCAGGAAATCACCAATGAATTCATGTGAGTTTGTGATGAATATTTAAACTGGACTTCTGAATTGCGACCACATGCAGTAACTCCAGGTTGAAATAGTACTGAATTAAGACTCTGCAGGTTCTTGCCCCGGTCTCACACTATACCCAGTGATTTCATAGATTAGCCTCTCCACTTGTTTGTATGTGTGGTAATCACTGGACTTCGATGCTCTATGTGTTCAGTAGGGCTGCGGCTAACGATTATTTTCACTGTTGAAGGTGGAATCAAATAATTTTGCCTTTGCTAAGCCACAACCTATACTTCGGCTTCTGCTCTTTACTTATTAGCAGTTGACTGTCACAAAGCATATATTCTGATCGGTCATGTGTGTAGTAGGAAAACCACAGGTGCTGGTAATTACATGTATGATGAGCCTGTTATAGTAAAGCTTCCCATTAAATCATGACAGGGAGCCAGCATAAAATACCACAACCCTGAGGGGAATTTCATTCATTTTATTTTCATTTCATTTGTATTTTTCCCTGTGTTTTTCCAACTGTGCAAAATGGTCTGAAGGACTTTGTAAGCACGCAGAAATGTCAGATCATAAATACCAAATGTTCTTGGAGAGTATGATTTAAATCGTTAAATCAAACACAATGGAAATGCACCTCTCATTTTGCCATCCGACGGTTTTATTCATATATGTAAGAGCAGAGGACTTAATTATGCTTAAGATTACAGAAATGGCTTCTAGAACTCCAGAAAGAATAATAATGTCTTTACAAATACTTCAGAAATGTAAGATAATTGCAACACAGTTCGAAAACCAACACACTTGTTTGCTTCTGTCTACCCCCTCGGGCCTCCCGTCATTATCAGTATCAGTTGTATTTCTGTCATGTCACGCTCATTTATGTCTTCAGTGAAGTAAATCTAATCCAAAATCCCTATCTCTCTTTTTTTGCATTCTGTGCGACACTATCATAGTTGCATCAATTACACTTTTACATCCATGATTGCATTCTATTTTCAATGGAGACAAGCGACAGCTTTAATGTCATTTTTGTAGATGATTAGTTAGTTAAGAAGTATGAGCTCAGTTTAAAATGCAGAATGTCCAGTCAAATGTGTCTCTGGTTTGTTAACATATTAAAGAGTTTGACTGTTGGCTCAGTATCTGATGGGAGACAGATAAAGGCAAATAAAATGGGACGCTGTAAAGAAACTCAGCATGCTTCTTTTGTAAAATGTGATGCATTTCAACATAATTCAATTGTAAATAGGCTGTTACGTTCTGAAAGCCAGGGCCTTCACATAAGGTTGGTTTCTGTGTTATGATACAGGAGATACCGATCTACACTAAATAACATTTTAAATTCATCTCGATAGGTAGATTCATCTATATGAATCTGCTAGATTTGAATGAAGGCATTGGATTACACATTGTAATGTAGGCCATCTAAGTCAAATTTTTACCTCAGTATAATAGTAATTGTGTACAAGGAACTTTGTTTAAGTCACAAACTGCTAAACTGTAGAATCACTCTTATTATTATCAGTTTATTGGCTTTTGATAATGCCAGAAACAGTACTGTCAGGACTTTAAATGTACAGTGGTTTCATTTAATTTATTTTCAGCAAGATTAGTCATCACATTTTTAGTACTGAAGGCTACCTCTTTGAACACTTTTAAGAGTGTAACTGCAGCCAGGTATCTGGTAAAACTGTGATATTTGTTACATGCACATGTTAGTTTTCTGCATTAAAAACACCCTGAGTGACAATAAAACCCTGTGGGATTTTAGAAGCATCAGAGACTAAGTTGTAACATCATTTAGCAACAGCACTGAGTTCTCAGAAACAGTTTTAATTCAATGGAGGCTATCTATGCTAAATGAATGAGGATTTTGTTCAGTGGTCAGGAGCTGAAACACTGCAATAGCTTTGCCAAGGCTACATGTTATATTAGAACTCGACCCTTTACCCAGTTTTAAAGGTGACATTGTATATATAATAGTAATCCATTTCCTATTTAATGCACATTTCAAACAGTAAGGTGGCTTTGTCATTTAATTTTCTGGTGTGTATGAGATGTTGTTATCATTGAAGAGGAAAAAGGTTAAAAGTTGTTGCTTGCTGAGGATTTGGGTCAAGTCTGAGACAGTCCTTTGGGGATTCCTTCAATGCCATATGTGCAGGCCAAATGTTATCATTACCCTCTGTCCTTAAACGAGCTTTCCTTTTACCTCATGGGCCTTGTAAAATCTGTCACTACTCTCCCAGGTCACCAGACCAATGTCAAATCCGAAGATACGTCCATGTGTGTGCGTCTGCATGTCCTTTTAATCCCGCGGCTGACGCAGTGCTTGGTCACTGCATCTGCAGTTTAAACATGGTAGGAGCCAGGTACATGTAGGTAGGGGGAGGTGTCAGCGAGCTCATTCGCTGTGAGACAGACGCGGGAGCAGCTTTGTCTCCACAGTGTGCTGCTTAAATGTGGCAGTGGACCAACACAACTGCTTTAAAACTTGGGCTTAGAAAATTTAAAAATTTAAGATCACATGCAAGTGCAACTCCCTCCATGTGAATATTCTGATCACTGGAGCTCCTTGTCCTAATTTGAGGGAAGAGGGTGGCTTGCCAGCGGTGAAAACAACAGCCGACTTGTATAAATTAATACATGTGGGTGGAATAGCGCTGTGCAGAGAGTGCAGCTGGCTAGGCCTTCCATCACGTCCCTACTCCTCTGCACGCCCCATGCAGAATTACAATGCAGACAAGATGCAGAGTCAGCTCAAGCAAAACAAGCCATCTGATGTGTCCAGAGGCACACTGCATATGAAGAGGGAGAACCAGGACCAGTTTTACACTCAATATGTGATTAAAAATAGATATCAATTAACCTATAGTTGATTAAACAAAATTTGACGAGTAGCATGAGACGATCCAGTTTCCATTCATCGGCTCTGCCTCACCACACTGCTGTGAAATTGCTCCATCAATCCCTACAGCCATTTCCCCCAAGGTAAAGTCAAAATATTCAGACATTCATGTGAATTGCTCATTCAGCAGAGAATTCATGTTTTACATGGGCGGTATAGTCTCAAAGGAGCAAATACTTGTTTTAGACAGCAATGATTCAATTCATACAAGTGGATTGCTGTTCATGTTAACCGGCAATAGCAGCAGCAGCAGCAGAGAAAAACACGCAAAACTTCAGAGGTATGCAGACACACTCTTGCTTTTTCACTAGACAATGAGATCAGATATAAACAGACATGCACACACTCACAATAACACATTTTTCGCATCAGATAAAAGTTATGTCTGCACTTTGGAAGGTTTATTAACATTTAATAGATTCTAGGAGAAGCCACTCAGACAAAAGATGGATTTTAAAAACATCAAGAACTGCCTGTTGTGGTTTTTCCACTCCTTTAAAAGGTAGGAAACAATAGCTTTCTGAAGGCATCTCTACAAATGTCTCCTCTGACCCCTGAGGAATTAGTTATGGCCCACAAAGAGTGGATTGCCTGCTCAACAATATGGCAGTCATACGGCCAGTCCATAACTCTGCTGAGGCTGCTTTAGCTTTTATGATGTCTGACGTGCTGCAATAACAGAACAGGATGCTCACTGCCAAAAATGTGTGGTGCGCAGATTTCACAGCATGATATACACATCACTTTAAGAGATCAACAATGGAGATTAAAATCAAGTTATTACTCCCATTTACAGTTATTACCCCACTTACACACAAGAGCATGGGTGTAACTTTGTCTAAGTATTTTACACAGTCATTCCACACCTGTTTTGGGGTCAACGGAGAAATATGGCTGTCCTTGTAGAATACTGTAGACTATTCTGGCACTGTTTCCGTAGGTGGGGTCATCAGCATCAGTCGCCGTGACTTGCAACACCGACGTCCCTAGAGAAAAACAAAGAGAACACTTTTTATGAAATGTATCCCTCGAAGAATTAGCAAACGTAGATGGAAGCACATCGAAACGTCTTTTACTTGTTGCACTCGGTTTGGTCCATTAATCGGCACCGACTGATGTCGGCAGAACTTGTGTCCAGTAGTGGAATTATTAACTTTAAGGGAAAATAACAGCGCAAAAAATAGAAATTGCACCTAAACTTGCCAAGATTTTGACCACTTGATGTTGATAAATTACTTTGAGTTTTATGTTCAGTGATCCAGATGCATGCATTTGTTTTTGGTTTAGGTATTATTACTGCGACTTAGATGCTGTTTGACAGTTATCCAGTCATTTGCAGCAGCGTTGAATTTTTGTCCGTGGTTTGGTGATATCTCCGGATTCATCGGCTGTTGGCTTTTTCCTGTTATAAACTATTGTTATTATCTTGACCTTTAAAAAAATCCACTATCAGCTGACCTGATAGAGTATCTAACAAAGTCTAACAAAGTATTGATACTCGACACATGCGTAACAAACTGATCCAAATAAAGGAACTACTACTGGCCACGCTTTAGCAACTACTAAACTACTAAAATACTTTTTTTAAGATGAAAAAAGTCTTAGCTCTCTTCATATTGTAACAGTGCATGATTTTCTACTGTGTATGGAGGCTTGAGTGTGTTGTCAGTTGTTAACCCTTTAATGGAAAAACTCAGCAGAAGCATTTGTTTTCAAACTTTTTTTTTCCATTACAGAAGAGGACAGAAACAAAAAGAAATGACTTGGAAACTGGAAGGGATGGTTCATTATTTAGGCTGTTATTTAAAAATTCTATGTGAAAGCCACTGTGCTTCAATTTAACACTTGAAGTGTTGCTCAAATAGCATTACAGGCTTCATTAACCCATTATAATTGCACGATGAGGGCATCATAATTCTGCTACAAGATTATATAATGCATTAGTATTTTTAACAAATACAGCATGATTGTTGAGTGACACGTATGGGCTTTATGATACATCCAAGGGCATGTCATTTTTTTTCTGGACACATGCTTTGCTGTTCTCCCTTGGGAAATTAAACTAAATTAAACAAGTGAAACTCCACTGCCTTAAACCAGATATGACTTATTTTCCTTGTAAACCTGGAGGAGCAGAGTGAAATGCCAGCCATAATGAACTATGTTCTCCACAGTATGCTTGGACACACTCAAACTCACACTGAAAACTGCATTGGGAATTATTTGGAGTCTGGAAGCTAAGCTGGTTTAAAATCATCTGCTCAAGAAAACTTGATTCAATTTAAGTTGTAAAGGTTAAATTGTAAATGTAATGGATTAACAAAGGACCTTCTTTTTTGCATAACTAACATTTCAGGGTCAGATAATGAAGGATCTGATTACATAATATCCTGTATAAAACCATCACTTTAGGTTTTGTTGTAAGTTTTCAAAAACTGCTCATATTAGAGCATGCATTGACTGGTAATGAACTCGAAATGCACTTCTACAGTAACACGCTGTACAACGTGCTTGCAGAGGCTCACAATGCACTTCAAATTAAGTGTTCACGTAGTGTATATTTGAAACTATCACAGTTAAGGACGATTCCACTCTTAAAAGAATTAACACTTGACTCATTTTGCTGAACCTCTTAACTTAGAAAATGTGTTAACTCTGATGATAATTTAGTTTCAACTGTGTTAAGGTTGCTGCATAATAGCACATTGCCATGTTACTTTTTTTTTCAGTGTAAATATATTTCACAACATCATCTACATACATTTCACATTTTAACACAGCAACCGATATCTTAAAAGTACACTGTATTTTGTCTTGACAATACAGATGTGAATCGTCTCTGGTATCATGTAATAATGGACATTTGTACTGTACAATATATAGCTCACTTTCTCTGATAAAACTGAGTCATGTACTGTACCTTGTCAATCAATTAATCAGCCAAACTTCATATTTGTTTCAGTTATTCTACTTTTACTGACTTTGCTGGACTCATGGCTGTGACCACAACACACGATGGACTTTTAAAGAGGTTTGTCTGTGAGACTGGATTACAACAGCTATGTTCTCTTCACCCTTCCTCAAACGGAATCGAAGGGTCTTGTGCCATCTGACCCCATCCCCGCTCTTACAGTCATTACAGTCATTA
>JAPQRN010000014.1:3087027-3138064 GCA_037367275.1 Coranthus polyacanthus
TTAAAGGGTTAAAATTATGAAAATTAATTCACATTTGCTATACATGATGAGGACTGGAGTTAATGACCAAAAAAAAACCTACAAGGGCCTTAAAGAGGAAAGGTGTGGGTTAGGGTGTCCTGAGGGTTAAGTAGTAAAGAGTGACTGTTAATGGGTTGTATATGGTAACATTAAAAGAAAAGATCAACGTCATGGATGATTACAACAGCAAAGCAATACATTTTGAAAAGTCAAACAAAATGACAGACGTTCAGCTGCTAAAATATGACACACTGCCTTATTTTCCAGTTTATTTCATTGTAATTTTTGAATAACAAAACACAACAGGCAAATATTTGAGGCTTACTGGTAAACTCAGATGGGAGATTCACAATTGTAATGATTATCTGATGAATGTGAAAAACCAGATTCTCAGATAACATATTTTGAAGCTTCCCAAGTCCATTCCACTGCCTAGGAAAGACCACGGCTCGTAAATCAAGGGTGTAGGAATCACTACAGAAGTCCCCAGGCCTCAATCTAAATAAATCATGACTCCACTTTTTTCCCTATCATACATGTACATCACTTTCACACTGTGTCCATCCATGTAAGAGCCCATTCAGGCAGCCAAATCCTTCCCATAGTACAGCCATTCTGTAACCTATTTAGCTATAATACAACTTGCATCGTCCACACCTTTTTTTTTTTTTTTTCTCCACACAATGCAAACCCAGCAACATGTTACTGCATCACCTGGCACGTGTCGTTTTTTTTGTTGTGTTTTTTTTTTTTTTATATATATATATATATATACTTAACATTTACAAACACATCACAGAGGTGAGCACCTTTTGCAATCAAATGCACTGCTCGAGATTGGCAGCGGTACAATTCTCACTGTGCTCAACAGAAGCCAAACAACATTACCTGGAAGAGATAAGCAGCTGGCACGCATCTTTCGGCACACGACACTGTCAGATCTTTGCAGAGAATTCGTGAAGAAAAAAATGTTTTGTTCAAGACTGGGGCAAACACTTTTGTACGGGGTGGAGGAGGGGGGGGGGGATGTATTCCAGTGCGGAGAGAGCCAGCTCGGCTTATAGAGAGGCTGCAGTCAATGAGTGGACTCCTGTTTCCTGCAGTGTGCGTAAATTTCAGTCTGGCTACACTGGTGCGGGCACGGGCTTCAGAGGGATCGGATAGCCTCCAACTCCCGCTCCGTTACAGCATCCTGTCTATCACTCATAACTCCACCGAGGCGCAATGAGCACAACTACACCCCTGGAGAAAAGAGCGAGGCGCGCTAGGGTCAGATCCACTCGTTGTAGTCGACAAATGAGTGGAAGAGATGCGCACTCTTTCATCCTCTCCCCCGTGTTTCTTGCCCAGTGCCTAATTTCACCGGGTGCTGTTGTAAATGCGCGCACGGACGCACAAACTCACCACTTACGAGGGCGCGCGCATGTTCTCCTCTTGCACGCGCGCGCCCCAACGCCAAGACCCCAGATTATTTATTTGCCAGTTGTTTCAAAGCCCGACACAGTACAGGAGGACGCACACGCCGCGCACGGGTATCAGTGCAAAACTTACACTTTGATAAGATACAGAGATAACCGCAGACAGCTAAAGAAACTTATCTCCCTTACCTGTTCGCGTGCACTGCCCTGAACACACATGACAGCTGGTTAACGGCGCGAACCACGTACAAGTTTGTTCCTCATGTTCTCCCCTTTCTCGTCTCTCGTTCAATTCCGTCCCTTTACCGCTGGCATCCTCTCCAGGGCAGAACTTGACTGCAAGGCTTGCGGAGAGCCGACACTCTCCCTTCCTCCCCGTGTGTATGTGTGTGTGTGCGGGCGACGGGACGAGCGAGCCGAGCCAGTGCATGTGTGCGCATCTCTCCGCCGAAGCATCCTCCAATCCTGCCCGGCTACTGCGGCGCCTCAGGCCGGGGGAAGCTCGCGATTGGTCGGTTTTCACATCAATCCAGGGCTATCGAGCTCGGACCGGCCTCCCCGTGCTTCCCCCTACCTCTCTCTCCATTATCTCCCTCTCCTCTTCCTCTGCTCCCGTCTTTCTCTGTTAACACGTGATTATATAAGATAGTGATCAGGAAACGATAGGTTATCCCTATCTCATTTTCTTACACACAGAGACAGATACACACGGACAATGCCAGACACAGCCAACCTTCCCTGACTCTCCCAGTGTAGGATACTGTAGCAAGGGAGAGCTGTGTGGAAGAAGTAAGATCCTTTACTTCTGTAAAAGTACTAATACCACACTGTGAAAATAACTGAACATACTGAAAGTAAAAGTAGTCACTGCGCTGTAAAATTGGTGCTGTCAGTGTTCATGTTTTTGGATTCACATTACTGCATATTGCATTTCACAGCTGTAGATGTTTAAATTTCAGCTCATTTGAAGTACTATCTATACTGTTGGGTAGTTTAATCTATATCAATGCATCATAAGTTTGTAGCGCCTGTTTTCAGCTTTGTAACAATGAATTCTCCAGTGCATCCAAGAGGGCTTTTAAAGAGTTTACATAGCATCAGGGGGATTTTCTCTTTCATTTAAGAATCAACACATTCGGAAAGGGAACGGTGTGGAAAATTTGTAATATGAAAACTAACTAAAGCTGTCAGACAAATGTAGTGGAGTAAAAAGCACAACATTTGCCTCTGAGATGCAATGGAATAGAAGTAGAAGTTAAAATGGAAATACTCGAGTCCACCGCTGCAAAAATCAACCATTATCTACCAATTATCACAAAGGTGAGTGTTTGTATTGTACAGGTGTCACTTGTGAATTCCTGTAACATACCAATTAAACGCCATCAATATTTAATGTGTTCCTTTTTTACATTTTAAACACTGAGATGAAACTCGGAGGGAGAGAACTAAGAATCTGACTTTTCTTATTTCAGCAGCAACACTCAGTGCTTTTGCCTCTGAGGTAGTTAAATAGTAAGCGTTGCTCAGTAGTTGTTGTCTAAATGCTTTGAGCGAGGGCGAGAGCTCAGCTTTTTAACATGAAGGGCTTCAGTGACTATGCCAAGATAATTCCTCTACCTCTGCTATTTTATTTGGGCAAACTGCGTCTCTCCAAATGTACAGAAGGGAGTTTATGAGAATGACATCAGAGCTTTTCTGACTCCCCCCAATGAAGGTGCAGGCTGGATTCTGTCTCATATGCTTTTAAAAATATCCAGACATAAATAGGTATCTTTCAAAAACATGAAGTGTCTTTTAGGTTCTGTGGTTGCGATTTGAGTCATGAAAAGTTGAGTGTTACTTTCATCCCCTAGAATTTTAATAGCACCATCAGCAAAGCACTGCTACCAATTACGCCAGTGAGTTCAGAAGACTTAGGAGAGTAAGGTCAACATCTAAGCAGTGGAATTCAGGAAACACCGTCTAAAGATTCACAAAGTTTAAT
The DNA here is from genome assembly GCA_037367275.1 of Coranthus polyacanthus. Lineage (NCBI taxonomy): Eukaryota > Metazoa > Chordata > Actinopteri > Kurtiformes > Apogonidae > Coranthus > Coranthus polyacanthus. Next base: position 3,090,451 of record JAPQRN010000014.1, read on the forward strand.
TTACCCATCTGGCCTTGCTTATGAAAGAAAGCCTGGCTTAGTTAGAAGACAATTTTGCATACCACTTTGGGCTTTGGGGAGTCTGCACGTGTTTCAGCACAACTATATCAGAAAATGTTTTTGGTACAAAAGCTCTTTATCAGGTCTTGCTTATAATTACAAAGACAGAACATAGGGCTGCTGCCGGAATCCATAAACAGATCTCTTTCTCAATTAGATTTTTCAAAGTTTTCATTTAAACATTTGCATGTAAGTAGCTAACTATGCACACTTTTCTTTGTCTAAAACTTTGAATAACAGCACAGCATTTTACGGCGGTTTCTAAGGATGAGACATTTTGTGAATCCACACAAAACAAACTATTGCTGTCATCAAACTAATGAAATGGTCTTCAACTGTTGCACCTCATAGGTTGTGTTTTCAGTTGCCTTGAGATGCGTGAGGGATGCGCTGAGGCTTTCAATAAAGGATGACATTTTGTTTTGAACTGTGCTTGAAAATGCTTTGCGGTGTTCTCTGAAATTCTGCAGCTATGTATGCATCTATAAAACCACTTTCTTTCTCAAGTGTCACACATGTGGTGTCAGTGACATATTGCCACAGGGTCTGGCCCTTTGGGGCATGCATTTTGATGATGTTCACTGTCTGAATCCGCAGACTCAAATCACAGAAGGGACCAGCTATACCACAATGTATGGAAGAAAGATTTTTGTTTAAAATAAAACTACTTCTCCAGGGCAATGCATTACATAAGATGAAGGTCAATATGAGCCTTACCCAGCTTTTACAAAGAGTACTGTCACAAGCCTGAGCTCACACAATATATGGAAGAGAAAAAAAAAAAAGACAAAATAAAAAACGTTCAAATCTCTAAACCAATAATGTTACATAACAAATCTACCCCATGGATCCCTTTCCTAATCACACATCACTAAATTAGCGTCACTACTTTAAGTTTAAATTAAATTCTGTGACTGAATTTTAATCAAATGCTCTGTTTATTATCGGATATCCGAAACAAGTTCAGTATAACGTCCAAATCTTCACAAGTTTAATCCAATGTTCTAAAATAACCAAAGAGCACCAATAGCTTTCAACTTATTCAGTCCTCCACCAAACATCTCCACTTCCAGTTGTTTTCAAAGGTATTCAAATTTCAATTCAGATTTCTCTTAAACCTTCTCTCCTCCTGCGCATGCCATTCTCAGCTTGGTGACACTGCCTTCTCTCGGCTTCAAAATACAATCACCTCTTGCGAGCGACACTTCTCAGCTTGGCTGCACTGCATTTCCTGATTTCAAGGCCCAATTTACACTGCTTTGAAACTCCGTTTCAACAGAGCACGCTGATATTCTGACTTTTTCCCCTTCCTTTTTTTTTTGCTTTGCATCTGCAGATATGTAGTTATTTAATAATTTTGCAGCTCATTTTAGGCACTAACAGCACCTGGTTAGGATTAGGAAAAGATAAGAGGTGTTGGTTTTAATATAGAAAAAACTAACCAAACTAATGTCCTACCCAGTAACCAAAGCACTTTTATTGTCTAAACCTAAAATCTTGTGGGATTCGAGATGCGTACTCCCCTCTCTGGTGGAAGAGTCCTGGATTTAGTGCATCCTCCATTCACCCCAAAGACCCCCTGCTTATTGAGAAAAGCCCCCAAAAAAATTGCAGACCCTTAAATGTGAAATTTTTGTAGAGATTACACATATGTGTGGTTCACAGAAACGTACTATGGCTACATTTTATTGTGGTGAATGTGTTGTTCAGTCAATCAATTGGTCTGTCAGTCACTCAATCACTCTTTCTACCTCTCTCCCTCACATTCACATTGCTCAGTACCCTTGGGCCAGCTGTTGAGTCTGCCTATGAATTCAGCCGTGCTTTTGCTCTCTCTACATCCAAAGGGAAACTTAATGAATAATGAACAGAGCAGTGAAAGGCGTGGGGGTGGATGAGGAGATGGGCAGCGTGAAGGAGGGAGAAAGGCCCTTCAGGACCAGGACCCGATGGAGGGAGGGAACTTGTTAGTGTTCGCCCATCAATTAGAGACATGAAGTGAATGGATGGTGATGCGTCATGGACAAGGGGAGGTGGAGAGGGCTGGGGGGTCTATAAACTAAAGGGTGTGCAGACTGAAGAGACAGATTAGGCATGAGAGACGGTGAGCTGAGCAGCAAGATGAGAGTCACAAGGAAGTGGACATGGAGAGGCAGGGGTCTTAAAGACATCAGTGGCTCCGCAGCACACTGCCTCTAGCTTCATCTATCATCCAGGCCCAGTTTTTCCTGCCAGCACAACTGCGTCTCTGGTTCACCTCCAGATTTGGCATAGAGCTTCAAAAACATACTCCAGCGTATGTGCTCTGCCTGTTAAAAACAGTAACAACTGTCCTTGAAACAATAGACGGGTGTCTTCATTTCAGCACTGAAACAAAAGAGATGTATGCATTTTAGGCTTGCATGTCTGACAGGTGTGCAATTTGCCCGACACAAGAATGGCAAAAGTACTGGGATTGAATAAATAATGCTGCAGTCTTTTTTCTGTTTGCTATTCACATGGCCCATCTTCTTGAAATGACTGTAAGCACACACTTAGAGAAAGCCATTTGCTGCCATTCTAATTCAATTTAATCATTTTTGCATTAACTTCAGTGTCAATTTTAATTGTGTTTTTGGGAAATATTTGTATTGATAATGCTGTTTTAAAAAAAAAACACACACATCCTGGAAGCAAGTTTTTCTGTTAATGTTACTTTAACCTAATACGGTTAAGTACAGTTCAACCAGATCTTGCTTGCGAACGGCACAATTGGCACCAAGAAAATGCTGCAACTGAAAACTTTGGTTGGCAAAGGCATTACAGTCATATGGGAACTCATAAAAAACAAGCATAAAGCATAAACATCTGTCACTGAACAATAAATGAATTTACTTTGCAAGTAATTCTGGAGTTTTCCAGTTTTACTTCATGCGCTTCGTACTTTTAGTATGTACTGAGGTGAAATAGGTCGTAAATTGCATTAATAATGATCTTAAAAATGTCTTTGAATCGCCTCGAATTATAGCTGCAGGAGAAGGAATCAGGAGGAAAAAAACTGATAAATGATAAATGAAAATGCATACCTTCCATCTGCAGCTCTCTCCTCTTGGTCCAAACCAAAAGACTAAATATGAAGACAGGTAGCCTGACGTCGTTTTATGCTGTTATGTAAAAGTGAAGCCATAAGAGCTAAATTTACTGCCGCTACAGGGGTCTCACTTTTTGTGCAGCTTGGCAAAAACAACCGCTGTGCTCTCCACATGTTTGGGGATTCCCAATCATTGTCCTCCCACTGTGCAAGTGAGACAGAGTGATAGATTTACAATTTAAAATGGCCAACCTACAACACCTGCTTGTGGTTACTGACATTTAATTGGACAGTTAAAAGGAGAATTTGTAATTGCGCAAAACCACATCTTAAGGTCTAAGTTTGCTGCTTCTCCATCTAACAAGCCAATAAGATCAAAGGCATCTGAGACTCTGCACAGCCAGACTATAAAGATGTATGTGTGGCAGAACACGTCTAATCAGGTGGAAGACAAAGCCTTTCAGGAGTAGCTGACAGCCTTTGTGACTGCATCAGTCTTTTTTTTTTTTTTTCCTGTCAATTACCTGACAGTAGTACTTAAAAGACTTCCATGTTTCTTTACTTCTTCTGTAACGTTTAATTTTCAGTGTAGATTAAAAAAAATATATTAAATTGAATTGCAAGATGACTTTGACAAATGTAACAGTAGTAAACAGGCCATTAACCTGTATAATTATTGTAGAAAGTGCATGGATTTCACTGATTTATTAATGTGGGCCAAGAGAACTTCCAGGCACACATGAGACTGAAACTGTAAACACAAATGCTTCTCCCTGACAACAAGCTGCACAGTGCTTTAAGGGTTATTTGAGTATCGATCCAGAGGTCCATTTCGCTGTATGATGTCTGTTTCCCTGATGGGCATTTAATGACAGGTCTGTAAATCATTTTGCCAGCAGGGCTAATTACGAAAAAGCCTTTAACAATATACTGAGATTACAAAGTGTTCTTGGGTCAAGTTTGCAAGTGATTAACTTGCAAAACATTTTCGCAGTGTACCAAATAGCCAGTGTGGCTTTAAAAAATGGTGCAAGCTGGTTCTGTGGACCCTACATATAAGAGACATTTGGTCAATTAATCATAACTAAGCAGAACTGAGGGATTATGCACTTGAGTGAATCTCATTTCAAGCTCCTGGTTCGGGTGGGTGTGTGCATGGGAACTGCTGGGGACACAGACAAATGGTGGAGGCAGCGAGTTCTGCTGGAGCTGGGAGACACATATCAGCAGGGTAGGACTGGGAATTTGTTTGCCTCCCGCAACACATCTAATTTATATGTGGTTGACGAGCATCAAGGCGCCCCGCCATTAAAAATCCATATACTACTCTTCCCTCAGTGGAGAGTACTGTGAGTACTGTTACCCCTGAGCGCTTACCCAGCCAAAACAAATTGCAGCTCAGAAATCAAACAAATAGTTGTTTTTGCTGCAGACTCTGAAAACATATTGTTTTCTCGTTAGGATGCATCACGTCTTGCCAGCATCTCAAGGGCTGATATTCAGCGTCATGCACAACAGTTGATGCAATAGTTACAGCTATATGTTAACAGGGAGCGTTTCTGCAGCCTACATTAAAATGATTTTTATTGTTATAGGTCAGGGGTCTGCGGCCCACGGCTCCTGAGCCAGGTGGCTCTTCAGCCTCTTTCCAGTAGATCCCTGTGGTTTGTACAAAAAAAAACCATAAGGGACGTATGAGCCTATAAAGAGTAAAAAGAAGTTTTCAACATTTCACCAACTAACATCATATGCTACATTAAGGTCTGGCACCTTTTTTGCTCCATAGTACAAACTCAATTTGCATTTGTTCATAGTTTCTAACAAAGCCTACACATACTTGTGTATGCCAAACAATCTCAACTGTTGTCCTTATTGTAGTTGTATAGTTTCATAAATGCACAAACATTACACTACTGTAATGCAAATGGAAGTTAAAGTACCATGTAATCATAAATAGGCTACCGCAGAGTAGAGATTTTTTTTGTTATCTTATAAACTGATGAAAAAAAAAAAAAACACATACACTCCAGGTTTCACATTCCCAACCCACATTTTATCGACTCATTAATTATGAATTCACACGATCTGATTTACAGTAGAAACACAGGCACTGCGGGGTGAGAAGGAGGTGAAAATGTCAAGAGTCAATCTGTTTTAACACAAGGAGGAATTTACATGAAGCTCATTTATATCCTGCTCAGACATATGATAGAATGAGTCAGTGAGAATATTAGAAAAACAATAACTACAAATGACATGTGACATTAGATTATCAGCTATATAATTGGAAATATAACAACTGGAAAAACTGAACCAAAACAAGTGGGGGAAAAAAAAAAAGAAAAATCAGTCCTATGACAGAAGAGAGCCATTAACTTTCAAATTGACATTTCTTTGCACTCATGTATTGAGTGGCACCATGTGGCTCAGCTTCATTGCTCTGAGTGATGACTAAACACAGGAAATGGTGTGAGTAGGGAGACTTTCAAGAGTTCTAACTCCTAATGGGTCGAGTATACTCTGACTGAACGGCAAAACAGCTGCTAAAGAAAACATACATGGAAGTTGGTTAAGTCAAATCCATATGAAAATCTTGAATCCAACTCATTGGTTTCCACTCTGGATGATACTGAATGCATTGTTGAATTAATTGTAAAATGATTAGTTTATGTGCTGAAATTGCTTTTTCTAAAGTTTTTTTTGTACTTTTCTGTAAACCCCAGATGCATATAATCAATGTTTCTGAAGCAAAAATGCATTTATTAACATTTCTAGATACTGTATGTGTATATCAATATTACAGTTTGGTTAAAGTTTAATGCCAATACTGCTTTTGGTGTTTTGAGGGAATAAACTTTTAATGGTTACGTTTACAAACTGGCAGCACTTGGTTAGGATTAGTAAAAGAGACCAAGGTTTGGTTTAATACGGGGTGAAGTCCACAGGTATGAATTTAAAAAAATACCTCAGAATGTATTTATTAATATTTAAACCAAATCGCACTCTTCTCTTAATCCCATCCAAACCACTTTTATTTCTTTTTTTTTTTTTGTGAAATGTTGCAGGAGTCAGCGTTCAAACTCCAGTCTTTGGTGGTAAATTCATGAACTTTATGAATCGAACATCTACCCCAACCACCTCCTGCCCACTGAGAAACACAAAAAAGCCAAAACATCCAGACATCAGCCAGACATCTCGGTTACATTGAGATTAGATGCATCCATAGTTTGTCAGTGGAGTGGGTTGGTTTTCTACAGAGAGCCAATATGTTTGAAATACAATGTACATGCAATAAGAAAAAAGACTATTGATTGTTACATTGACCCTGAAGACCTCTCTAGTGCACAATGATAACACAGTTCTCATCCTACCTTAAGGTTTAATCTGTGGGTCAAAGGTTTCTCCTTCGTTCTACCATCAGTAATAGATAACAATGTTGATAAGAGCGTCTTTGAGATGTGCAATAGATATTTCTGGTTTTCTGCTTTTGTCCTCCTCCCTCTTCACGTCCTATGATATATATTTTTTTATATTTTATTTATATATATCTATATCTTTTTTATGACATTGTGATGAGCCCCAATCAGTGGAGACATTTGAAGACACTGTTATTTTCATGTAATTTTCATGTTGAGCAAGGTGGGAATCTCTGTGGGTTTTACTTGTTATATTGATTGTTAAATACAGAAATGCATTCAGAATTAATTATAACAAAAAATAAAAGTAGTAATTTTAACTGTTGCTTAACCTAGTATTCCATTTCAAGTACTGCACTAAATGCTGAAAAACAATGGAGACAACCATTTTTTTAACATAGCACTACATTATAGAACATTTTAAGACGGCCCTTCATGTTTCAAAGCCAACGATGTCCAAATGCGTGGTCCGTGAAACTGTTTTTCCCTAACTTTTTGTGGAAGATCTTGACTGACCTGAACATAATGATGACCTTGTGCTGTTTTGTCACATAAATCACAAAGTCATGTTGTTACATTTGTCAGGTTTCCCCAAACTCTTTCCCAATGTGTGTGTGTGTGTGTGGGGAAAGCACATTATAGTTTCTGTCTGACGAGAGTGAAATGTAGCGTTGTGTGTGAATACATTATTAAACATTTCACACGGTGAGGTATACACCATTAGATATGCACTGTTGTGTGAAGTACATATGTGTGACATTGTAAATGGACATCTTGCCTTCTTGTACTGTCTGCTAATATGAGAGTGAATAATAGTACATTTGCTGCCAGATAATATTATAACAGTATGTCAAAATGTATACATGTTTAGCAGGCTAATGTTAGAAACTCTCCACCGCTGTGCTTTTTCTGCCTGTGGCAGCGCCTTGAGGATCTTTGTCCTGCCATGCATAGAGATCCAATTTATAGACCTACAGTAACCAATCAGGACACACTTGAAGAGGTCTGCTTCACACTGAGACTCTCTGCAATTGAAAAAGTGGCACCTGCTTTAACAAAAATGAATTTAATTGAAATAAGATTCAGATAGCAACTGGCAATGTAATGTTGTATGCTTATTTGACCAACATGACCTATACTATTCATACATACAGTATGTTGATATTTGATATGATATATCGATGGCAAAAATATTTCATGAGTGGGTTTTCAAAGGAAGGAAGGAGTTAGGAATTGTTATGTGTATGAATTATGAATTTCACATGATTACACACATATGAAAACTTGCTTTAATGGTGATGATATATTTGCATAGATAGGGAATTGTATCTATAAATATGCAGTATGTTTTACTTTAAAATAGCGTAACTGTGTATGCACATCACTTAGCAGGATAAAGGGCCTTACACCTCCATCATCTCAAATATTGTGGTTAGTTCTTCTTCAGAGGAAGTACTTGAGTTGACACAGTGCTGTAGCTATTTGAGAAATACTGGAATTGGACAAACCGTGTTTGTACAAAGAACTCAGACCGTCTCGCTTTTTTTTTTTTTTTCTGAGAAGTTACACCCCCAGCAAACAGAGCAAAATCCCTTCGAGTCTCAAAAATGATCCACTTCTCTCTACTTAATTAAACCCGTTCTGCAAGTAAGACAAAGTGCAGACTTTGCGTTGCTGATGACAGGTCTAAATAAAATAAAATGTCTCTCTAAATTTAAATACTAGTGCTAATAATATGTTTGTTTATTGATGGCTGCTTGTGGCTCACTTTGCCCTTTGAATCATTGATGGGATCAATACTGGGTCCGACTACTGCAGCTGCAGATGAAATCCAAGTAAGAACTTTAATATAAGGGCAGGCACAGCAACCACAAGGCGGTGAATCATCTATAATAATAGCTGGATGAGAGACTGCATGGCGGATGATGGTTAACATATGATGCATTAAGGAGGATGTTAGGAAACATGGATTTATTTCATCTCTCAGACCAACAACATAGCAAGGCAGTCAATATTATTGTTTATCTATGTCTGCATGGTTTCATACGGTTAACAATGCACATGTGCAGGTATGTACAAGTGTATCTTCTCACTCTGCAGGTGAAGAGGTTTACTGTTTGATGTTCTTGACGTGGGTGTTACTGTAAATCTGGAAACGTGCTGCCATAACTCACTCACTGCCTACTGTGTCCTTGCATTTGCCATCACTCCTGAAACCCTGAGGTTTATTAAGCTGGAAAATCAGTGACTTGGAGCATTTGTGTAAAGGTTTTTTTTTGTGTAGGACAACAGTAAAACATATCCTCGCATGTAAGCTTGAGGCTGTGTGTGAGGAACTGAACTGAAGCAGTGCATTTGCCTAAATTTTTAGCAAACATTAAAGTGCGCGGCGTTGACGTGGTTCAACAAAGTCCACCTCCAGGGCATTCATTAACTGTGAACTTTTACTGACCCCGTCGGAGGTACTTCATTTAACACGTACACATATAGGAATGAACAACAAGTAAGTTTTGGAAACAAGATTTTTTTCACAAATTGGACGTGCGTCACTTTAACATATGTAAAACTGGTAACACTTTCTAATGAGACTCACATTCTCCATTATGTTTCCAGTTCTAAAGTGAGGTCTTGCTCATAACTAATTCACTTGTGATTAATAAATGTCAAACTACTAGTGAATTAGTTATGAGCCTCACTTTAGAATGGGGAACCTAGTCTGAGTTGGGAAGACATAATTTCGTGTTATTTGGACTCTAATTATGATCTTCATATGGTTTTCTTTTCTGTCACTTGTTAATAGTCTCCAACAACTTTCATAAGCAGACATTGGGAGGTTATTGAGGGGAAAACAAAATTAGGCATTAATAAGTGCTTTATAATCATTAATAAAGCACCAACTGGCAAGTTATATATATGCAAACTATGCCGATTATGTGTTCCTTAATATAATGTAAGTATTGCTTTAAAACATTTTATTTGATATATTAAAAACTGTGACATGACGAATGGCAAATGAATGGTGCAGCCACATGAAGTTGTCACGTCTAAGTCAGTTATATAATTCAAAGATGCTTATCAGTGTGCCTACATGGTAATTAAATATTATGGGGATAACTTCCAGATTATTATATACGCACACACACAACATGATTGTGTGTGTCATCTCAGCCTTGTCTTTTTTTTTTTTTTTTTTTTAAACTTGCTCTGCTTCTTTATATAAAAAACGTTTAGTGTTTATAAATCTGAGACCGTAGACTCAAAGCAAACCAAATTCAATGCCACAGTGTTTGCCACAGCACATTGCCTAAAACCACAAAAAAAAATGTCACCCTACATCTCACATTTCAGCATGGATGGAAGATCAGGGACCTATGTGAGGAAAGACTCTTGGTAATATTTATGGATGGACTTTATGAAAAGTCATGGGTCAAAAGGTTTCACTTTCTGGCAGATAGTGCTCGCCACAGGCTCTACCTGCAATTCAGCTTTACTCGGATTGACTTTTTTTTTAACCCTTTAACCCTATGTGAGAGATGTGTAAGCTTGTTGAAATAGGTGTTATATTGGAGCTGACATTTTTTTCCTTTTTTTTTTCTGACACTCCACAAAATACTTTAGATATTGGGTGATTTTATGAAAGGGTCCAACACTTGTATATTGTATTATGCAAATCATTATAACAACATATCTACTGTCTTTTAGGATTAAGAAAAGGCAGAGACTAGCGCTTCCTCATGCGTGTTACAAAAGCGACTCTTTCTGTAAAGGATTCCCTTGCTAAATAAGGACTCTGAAGCTTTTTAGTAGGTGTTGTGTACAACAAAAATGAAGGTAATATTCAGTGACAGTTGAAATTGCAATCTTTTCTTCAAATTGCAGGGATACAGGGGGATTGGAACATTCAAGGGACCAATTAGAATAATGTCCTTTTACTGCTGAAATCCCAGCATGCCTCTGTGTCGGCTTGCGTCCCACAAGCAGCAACAAACCTGTAAGAACACTAATAGGCCTGAGGATCATATTCAATATCTTTTTACATTCTCTCAGATGGTTAAACAGAGTTTCTTCAAAGGCGTCGCTTGCATGGATACAAGTCTCATTTTGGTACTGGCTTTAAGAGCTTCTCTGTCATTATGCTGAGTCAAGTGCATTTGATAAAACATGAAGTGACAGGCGTGTTTTCTACAGCATCACCACCTAAATATCTGAAAGGGATTTGCTGCAGACGAGACGAGCAGAAAGGTGCCTCAAGCATGAACTAAACTGTTCAGTGGAAATCAACACTGTCAGATGTCGTTCACATGAAGGGAAGGGAATTTGCAGACACCTGCGTCACTCTGATTGTCTTATGGCTCCGACACTGGAGGGCTGCAGACAGGAAATGGTGACAGCAAATGTTCATACAGAATCTCAGAAAAGACAAGAAAACACTGAGCTTCTTTCTGCAGATTTACACAAACTCTTTCTGAAATCAAAAGGGAGATACGCTGACGGAGAACGAACGAAAAACAAGAGCTAGATCAGTAACAGCTGCACCTAATGCCATGTTATAACATCGAGTTGGTTGTGAAATTTGCTGTTTTACCCATAGCTGCCATGGGTCATGAATGTGAGGAAAAACAAGTCATACTAATTTATAATGTAATGAATATGTTCATTAAAGTAAGGAACTTGACTAATTAGATTATTTCTGCCAACAGAACAGCTCTGCCACCTTGAAATGGTCACATATAAACAACCATCTTCATTTGGAGTGCACACTGAACAAGCTCAGACACTTTCAATCTTTTTTTTTTATAAATGTCTCCTTAGGCAGAGTATCTGTTTTTGGTGTTTATTTATGTCCTGTCAAATGCCTGCTGGGACCGTCTCCAACACAGACATGACCGTGAACAACAATAAGCAATAAAGGGAAAAGAAAGATGCAGTTAAGAAGCAGGACATGAGTGTTAAGAAAACAAAAGATTTGGCCTTCAACTTAGCATTTTTTTTTTTTTATCTTAAAAAATGCAGACAAATAAAACCAACCCAGTCACTAGAATATAATGTAAAACAGTACATGTCTGCAAACCACAGATACGTAAAGTTTTGTGAACCAAAAATACATTTCATATCAACATTCAAGTATATGTATATCAGCATTTTGGTGTTACATTAACCGTTCATGGCAGTAACATTTTAATTTGGAGACTGGGTTGAAAAAAGATCTAAGAAGTAACTTTCTTTCCAATATTATCTCCCTACATGCTGAAAAATGTTTACACTTGTGATGAGAATAGTTCAGAAAACGCTTCTCGTAATAGGATAATAAATATACACTGACACTGCTAATGTTATGGAGCTGAATATGTGACAGCAGGTTTGTTCCTGAGGCTACAACACAAGTGTCTATCGAAACATACCCACAACACTGGTAAATTAAAGCTCGGCTGCGTTTTCTGACCTTCCATTAACTCTTACACCACAAAACACAAATCACAACACGGTCCTAAGTTGAATGGCTGGCTCTGTTGACTTGTTATCACCACCTGAATAGTGTTTAAGCACGATATTATAATCATTTGACTGGACAGACAGCTGATTTAATTTGCACGAGACAGACTGCTGAGCAGATTAGAAACAGAACTGTGTCAGCGCGCAATTAAGAGACGAGAGGACGACTTTAAAGACACAAGGTATCAAACTTTTCTATCATATTCAGCAGTTTCCCGTTGTATTCCTAAAACCAGTGTTCACATTTAATCTGAATAGAAACATCTGTGTAGTGTGTGTTAAGTAACTAAGGATGATTTGCATCTGAGCCCAATTCTAAGATCCACAAAGGGGATTTTAGTTTTCAGTGTACAACAGTCACGGTTTAAATCTACAAAGGTTCTTCTCCAGCCATGGCTTCTTTGGCACAATATGCAATCATTTCCTTTGAGAGGAAGACTCCATAATCTTGGAGCAACAAGATGCCCTCCCACTGAGAAGAGAAACTGTTGCAAGCGTTTTTTTTATCTGTATGCAGGTCCCGTTTCGGTTTCTCTTCTCCCACACAGTGTGGTTCTCAGGAGGTAGCTCTCATTATGTTCTCAAACACCAAAGTGCACTCTAAATTTGCCGAACATGTTCACATATACAAGTTAAAGCCTTTATTTAGCCAGACAGTGTCTTTTTGCATTTCTTTAGAGAAACCTAAAGAAATGCAAAAGAGTGATGTAACCCCAGCAGGTTGTACATCTCTGCTAGAAATGTATTATGTATGTTATTCTTACCAATCTGAGTATTTCTGTTTCAGGATCGGCTCTTCTCTGTGAAAATGCCTTTACTAACTAGTTCCAGCACTTAAAACTTAAAACTACAGCCAAAAACCTTACGTTTGGATCAGTCACCTATCGTTAAGACTTGATTAAGTCTCGGTGAGGATAAATACATTGTCATGGTTAGGTAAAGATTATGGCCCTGTTAAAAGAAAGCAACACTGACTGTTAGTAGGACATGGGAAATAAACATTTGTTTTCCAGTGTCAAAGTCAAACACTATGCCCAACCATCCGCATAAGCCTTTTTTGGCAATATAACAACACTATTAACAACCTTCACTACTAATAAGGAACAGTCAATATTTGCACAATTAGAAGGCTGCTTGCCAGGCCTCATCTTGCTTTTCTGGTGAAGACAATTTCATCCACATCCATGCATTACAGTCCAATCCTAATTTTACACTAGATTAACTTTCCTAATAAAAGTATTAAAGCTTCAGTAGGCAAAAAATATTTTGAAATAACTTTTGCGAATATTGTAACTCAAGTGGTCTGAGAGGGAGCAAAACAGCACCTCTTCTTGTCTCTGTTTTCAGGCCTTAGAAAACAAGGCCATGGCAGATGTCTTTGGCCAAACATAGGTCTTTAAGAGAGGAAGGAACGGTTGACTGGCGGCTGTAATAACCAATCACTGTCAAGACTCCATCAGATGTGTCTCTACAGCATAGACTCTCCGCTTGTCACAGCAGCAACATGTCAGCTCCCAACCCTGTAATATTTTGGCTTTATTTTTCTATATATGAATCTACCTTTATATATTCTTAGTACAGAGAGCAGAGAACTGCAGAGTAAGGGTGTGTATCTTTCTCCTGATTCTGCCTACTTAAGCTTTAAATACATCTTGAACATCTTACACTGAATTATCACACAGTATCAACCTGCTTTTTATCCTGGGTAGTGTGTCATACTTGGTACAGCCTCTGGGACATCTCACAATGTACCGACAAAAACAAAAGCTCGTCAGAACTTTTTGTCTCATTTCTTCTTGTTTTGACAGCTTCTTTGAAATTGGACCATAGATACACAGCCGAGCCTCACAGTAAATATGCTGAATGAAAAGAAGCCAAACCAATCGACTGTCAATCTTCAAGTCAGTAAAGTACAATTATATAAAATAGAACGCACCCTCTGCACACATACAGTATATACTGCACAACCACCTGTTTCAACTGATTCATATGAAAAAAAAAAGACCTCACCTTCCATGCAGTGTGATAATGAATGAGTCAGATACTGAGTGATAACACACACAGAAGTGTAATATACAGTATGTCATATATGGCCTTATATCAAGATGGACGTTGTCATATACATCACCTATGAGTCGATACATCAGTATCACATACATACACCCTCTGGATATATGAAGATGTGCTTTCATAACATATATTCAAAGACATAGCAAATGTTTTATATGTACATATAGGTCAAAATCAATTTCTGATAGTATATAGTTTGTACATGACATACATATATGTATGTTTTCATTTCGTATGTGCAATTAATTTCATATATGGATATTCGGTATATAAATAAATATTACATTTGCTATGGAAATGAATGCTTCAAAACACTCCTGCTCCAGTGAAGTAGCGAGTAACTTTCTGCGGAGGTAACAAGAGTTGTGGAACTGAAGACGTACTTATATAAGTCATAAAACAAACCTCATGCCAGCTGAAGTCAAGATGTGAAAATGACATGTGCATGGTGTTGTTCTAATGAAAACAAACAACTTCCTCCTTCTTCTGCTTGTGGGGAAAAAAAAATATCATTATCTAATGAGAGCAATGTTTGGGGAAGCTGGAAATAGCTCAATGAATATTTTAATGCCACTGGCTCCAGCAGCTATTTACTGAGAGCTAGTTTCATTGCAGCTCAAGGAAAAAAAAAAGAAAAAAAAAAAGTAACAAACAGTTGGGCTCAGGATGTTGATGATGGGGCGAGGGGCGTTTTAGGCGTGTCACTTCTCAGCCTTGCTTGCGGTTGATTTCCTCAGTGCTAATCTTTGCGAGACAGATCTGGGATTAAAGAATCAGGAGCGTATCACCAGGTAATCCAGCTTGTGTGTGTCTCACTGGCAGAGGTCAAGCATGTCAGTGTCTGCAGCTAAATATGGCCTCCAGCCGGCATGCTGCAGAATGGCAGCAAGAATCTGGTGTGATAAGCTTCTCCCACCATAACAAGCCGTGTTGTAAGTCAGCTCACCGAAATTGGACTCACTGGTTGGTCCAGCGGTGGGACTTCTGAATATCCCGAGGGTCTACATAGTGCATTCTCTGCACAGCTGACCCTTTGGGAATTCCATAAATCTAAATGTAAGTGCTTTACACACAAGACCTGTAAACATTTCATTACATATAATCAATGCTGGAGTTTATGAGGTTAAGCGCTGCCCTTCCTGCTCTCTCTGCACAAAAGGCAGCAATTGTTTTAAGCTCTCAGGAATATAAAGTCACTCTTCCCACACATCCCACCCAAGGGTCAGCGGAAAGCATCGTGCTACCCCATGAAATTCAGACCATACAGCTTCTTGCTTTTGAAGTCCTGTGCCAGCTGCCTTTTCACCCTGCCAAATGAATGCTATCAAAAGCCCTGCAGCATTGTGATGCAACAACAGGGTGTGAACTACAGACAAACTAAGACACGGGCTCGATTGAAAACATGATTTGTGAAGTTTGAGGGGTCTCAAAAATATTGACAGTATGTTATGTTGCCACACATTTCTGTCTTGTCAGCATTTCACCATCATGGATCATGTGTAAAATTAGGTCATTATTTATGCATGATTCTTACTGATAGGAATAACGAAAAATAAAAGTCAATAATAATGACAATAATGAATAGGATTTAAGTTTCAAAAGGCACTTTTAGTTTTCCTGGTGAGAAAGGGCAGATACAACACTTTTAAAGGACTTGATCCTCCTTCATGCTTTTGAAAAACATAAAAGCCAACATTTTTTTCTTATTCCTGTAAAATTAGGAATAATGATACATAAAGGCTGGGTAGTGCTATAAAAATGTCTGTCTTTACTGACCATGAAAAAGTGAAAAAAAGTGATGGTATATTTTGCACACCATGCAGCTTAGAGCCTGGGTAGCATAGGCAGAGGCCTTTACCTTCCAGGTTAATATGGAAGCTTAAATAAATCCTTTTCTTTGAGCGCACTGCACTCAGAAAGCATGCGTTCTTTGCTCCTTGTGCCTCTGAGCTGTGCAACTGTACCTTCACAGTGTGAAGGACAAGCCATTACAGTGTGTTGTACTATCGTGAAGACAGAATTAATGAAATGAATTGGCGTATTTCATTTCAGAATTCAGCGTGCTATTTTAGAATTACAGAAATAGGTCTTCACGGGAAATAATAATTGTAGGTTGCATTGCCTTTACCCTTAACATCTTGAATTCAAAAGAAACACAAATAAGAAAAATTGTATCCTGGATGTCTCATTTTCAGCAGAAAACTCTTCTAGCAATACACAAAGGTTAAACACAGCGTCTTTTCAAAGTACCAGCACATCGCCAGGATAATTACATCACACAGTAACCTCTTAAATCAAATGAAAACTGTCAACCTAAGAGGTCAAAAAATCATGACTACTAACTACACGTTCCACAGCTAGCGATGACATCCAAATTAGAGATTTGCGGTGTAATCACCAACCCCTCCATCACTCTCAGCCCAAACAATGTAGTGAGAGGTAGCAGCCGTGCAGAGTCATTTTGAATCCAATGTGTTAATACAGCCTTTGCAATGTGAGGGCACCATCTTAATCTCTTACCTCATTAAGCTGTATAATGTGCAATAACATTATTATTCCAGGCACAGAAGCAGACAGAGTGTTGACTTCGGAGTCCAGTAGTAGTGTTGGTAAAATCCCATGTGGCAGCAGTCAGGAGTAGGCTTGTTGTGGTGAAAAGCAACACGCAGCTTGTGTGAGACCATGCACTCCTACCTGGGCTCTGTGTTAATACCTGGCTAATCCCTTGTTATCAACTTACCGGCATAAACACACAAAGAGTCTTTTCATGAATGATTTCTAAGACTCTTCAGTATAAGGACCAGCTTCAGCCTCATATTTTAGGGCTCACCTAAGTTTCTGTATAAGCATTTAAACACTTGAACCTCAAGGGCTCACTATTTACCAAAACCAGGGTCAAAACAAACCATTTCCAGTACATAAAAATGTCCTCTGTCATTGTGTTAAGCTATTATCTTCAGTAAGTAATGTCTCAAGTCATAACATGAGTACATCTGGATTTATCTTGACTATACTCCTATTTAACAATAGGGAATGTGACACAACACCATGTTAGGCTTACCCACTGGCAGTTCGATGTTAAAGGGCACTGTGTAACATTTGTGCACGTCAGTGTGCTTATGTGAAATGGCTGTGATGGAATAATCTGGTCACCTCATCAATCCACATTACCTGTTGTACTACGTGTATGTCTTTTTGGGAATGTCTGGGAAGACGCTTGTTGCTGTTGTGTAGTCCGCTGAGTCATATACGGACGTCCCATTTCAGATAGATGAGCGGCGTAATCGTGTAATATACTCTTTACGCTTTAAGAAATTAAAACGTCCTTTCCATCCACAGCGGAAAAAAAATATTGCCAATCAGAAGAGCAAAACCTGCTCCACTTAGTTGACACATGAAAAATGTATTTTAATTACGCTTTTTAATACTAAGAGAGAATTTACAGACACACAAGCAATGCTCATTAGATATCCAAACTGCTGATTGTCCTTTCCAATTAAACTCTAATTATAGATGCTGCATTCAGAGGATATTCTGTCTTTAGTCTATTATAAAATCTGCTTTACTAACTTGTTTTCTGAAACACTGAATAACTTCCAAACACTTTAACAATAAATGACAAGTTCATTTATCTTTTGGATGGTCTGTCTTTTGCTGAATCAAACATTGAGGCACCATAATCAGCAAACCAAATTTAATATTGCAGAGGGTGGTACAATGTCAGAGCTTTTTTTTTTTTTTTTTTCTTCTGTAATGGAATGATTTTGCCATCACATCAAACTACAGTCCTGCATCGGTGATACCCTAACAATCCATCCTGAGAAATGGAATCACTTGTCAAATATAATGCATAAGGACACAAATAGGCCATCTCATCGATCCGCTCCCAAGGGTGCCTTAAATTGTTCCACAGTCACTACACACTATTGCTAAAACAGCAAGAGAGTGTGTGGTCAGCCTTATCACTGAATATATCCTTAATATATCCCGCTGACAGTGGTTAACCGTGTACATTTTTAATATCGGAGACTGTTTGGTGCAGACCCCTTACATTTTCCCTGCTTGCATTGTCAACATTCTCCCCAGGGCTTTGCCTGTTCCAGACATTTCTGTGGGAATGCCTACACTTCTGCTCTGTCAGTCCCAGTGATCTTCAGGAGGAATGGCCCTGAAGAGATAAGGCAGCCGGACAATGAGCATGTCCACCTGGCAAGGCGAGATGCTCCATCACAGGGCCCAGGGTTACTAAGGTGTCAGTAGCTCTCCCGGTCTGCTACACTGAAGAAGTGCCACATCCTCAATGGTCCCTGGCAGATACAGACGACCTCCTAGCACTGTATGGTCCTTTGACTGCAATGTCTGATTTTATACCAACCTCTGAATCCAAAATTACAGCTGCTCTAAGCAAGAGTGTTGTGTAACAAGAACACACAGTGGCATTGATGTGAAGCACCTGCACCCAGGCCTGGCAAAGCTGCAGCGCTAGCACTTATGAAAGCAAAATCCAAAATCTGGGCCATCTACAATTTAGGTTCAAACCTTAACCTCAGACTGACAAATAAATTAATGGCACTAAAAGTCTGTAAGAGAAATACCTCCTGCAATTGAGACCGCAGGCAATAAACATTTCCTTTTTAGCGAGCATTTTTGAGATATTTGTGGTCTGACCTTAAGGCCTGTGTTCCTACATTTGAAGAAAGAAGAAAGATGTTTCTAACCAGATTTTATTGGTACAGGAAATTAACTTTATATATAATACTCTTCAATGACATTTGCTGAGTGCAGGAGGCAATAAAATGTATAAAACCTCATTGATTCATTCGTTCATTCATTCAAATATTTTTCAATTATTCAACTATTTCTGAGGTCAGTAAAATATTTTAAAGGGCCATTTTAAAAAGATTAAGTGTCAACATTTCCAGTCAAAACCAGGAAACAAACTCCTAACACAGTGCACTTTGTTCAGCATGTCTTGTTCCTTTGGTATAAAACAAGCTGTTGTACATGAAACCGCTGTGCAGTTTACTTCTTTAATTGACATTCAAACTTCCTGAGTCTCTTTAACAACACATCAGGTATAATGACTTACAAATTGGAAATAAAGTAAAGTTCCTGCTACAGGAGACTGGTTATCTCTCCAGACAGAGTGGAGACAGAAGATTAGATCCTACCATTTTGTGTCGAGCCAGCATTACCGTCTGTTTGATATGGAGCCATTGTTTTTCTTTCTGATTTCATTGGCTCATCGTCAGACAGAGCGTGCATTAGCCAGAGGGGAAATTTTAAAACAGGCACTCCAGCAATGGTCCTTTTATATAACTGGGCCATACAAATATGAGCTTTTCAGAAAGTTCCCGTTTCTTTTTCTAACAAAGGTGTGTTTCACTTCAAACATCTGTTCGTTCATTTTCCCAAATTCCTTTGTCAAAGAAATCTTGAGATTAAAAAAAAGACAAAAGGAATAATCCTGACCAAGCTGAAATCAACCTTTATACCTTAGTTTAAACCTAAAGTCTCTAGACCATTGTATTATTATTTTACTCTACATGCATCTTTTTTAACAGCAACGGATCAACCTGCAGCCTGATAACCACAAAATGATGTTGCCATTTTGCATGCCTGAAAATCCCATACATGCAACGTCAATGTCATTTCAGGGATACATGACTTTGTGTTGCCTTTATTTCAACAGGCAGGAGGTGGTTGGGGAGGATAGTGGAAAAAAAAAATCATGGTTTGGTGTAACTGTTACTACATGCATCATGAGCAGCGTGCACACATTTTCTGTATTAAACCAAACCAAGCGTTGTTATTGCCTCAGCCTAACCCCCTGAATTGCTCCTGCTCCTCTACCGTTGCAACAGTATGCGACACTAACTACCATTAGCTTAGAAATGGAGTCGGCTAATGTCAAAAAACAACACGGTCCCAACACAAACTTCACATAAGCACATGAGAATCTTCCATATTGAACCTTTCATTTATTAACAACTCACACACAGTTTTCACTAATGATAGTAATAATAATAATGATCAGTTGGCCAAATGATTTCAAGGCTGGTGGCATCCTTTTTCTTGGTCTGAAAGAAGCTGCTTAAATCACACCAGATGGCTCAAGAAGCAACACAAGAAGTAGGTAATCTGGATTTATGACCTCACACATATGCTGAGAGCAGGGGCATCTGCTGTGATGAAAATGGCAGCTATTTTAATGAAAGCAGGAAGTTTGCACAGAGCTCTCTTACTGAGAATCGAGCTGCAAAATTACAGCACATTATACCAAGGTTACTCATACAATGGCCCTGTGTTTGGCCTTGCAATCATAGAGCAGCTTTGAATTACACTCACAAGGGCTTAAACCAGCCACTGCGTTCCTCAAGCCTCCAAAATATTTCTGATGTCAAAGGTGCAACTCACGAGAGAGGCAGAAATATGTATTCATATAGATGCTCTTTGTTGATAGTGCATGTATGCAGTAACAAAGGTACTGCTAAGGCTAAAAGCTAAGGCATTAGATAAGGAGATGTTTTCTGGGAAGGTTCAGGAAAAATAGAATTCGCTGTAAGAAAAGAAAAAACAAAACATCCATCTTAAAAAGCAATTTAATGCTTTAGTCAGAGTTGAAAATGTATTTTGTGTAAACGCCCAACTTAATTAGCAGGTTTTCTGATTCATTGACCTTATTTTATTGTAACAAGAACTCACTACTTATCATAATAAAAAAGGGTTGTTTCTGCAGTTCCAGGCCATGACAGACAGCCACTTTAAAAGATCCAGCTGCTTCAGCGATATTTTCCTGAGTTACACAAAGGTTTCTTCTGCCACAGGAGTGAATTGAACTGATTTATTCTTCGCAGTCACCTAAGCGTTGCTTATGTTCCTTTTCTCTCTACAAAGTTGCAATTTGGTATGACAGCCATAACACGTAATCCTCGCGCAGAGATGGTGAGGGAATATAAGTCATGTCACATTGACTCTGAGATAGAAAGTGAAGCTCCCTGACAAAGATACTGCATACAGAATAACAACCTGTGCTGTGAACCATTGGTGGTGACCACTCTTATATGGATAACTTACTGTACTTTTAGGATAACTTTAGTTTGGCAAGAAAAATAAGAACCTCAGAAATTAGACAGCTCTTTTATTGCAGTCAAAAGGGGGAGGACTGGGAGCCCTCATTTGAATTGTGCTTTAAGCTTAAGCGTTATGACTAATTGGTTGTTAAACAACTCAAACACAAACAGTTTCAGTTGTTTTCCTGCCCTCTCATCAGGGGGAAGTGACAAACGCAAACAACATCATCCATTTGATCTGCCATTGTTTGATTCAGAATGGGGGCTCTTCAGTCAGAACAAAGCCAAATCCTCATTAGTGATCTGAGCTGTCAACTTCAGTAGTCATTTGCCACATTAACTTGTAAAACTGTCTGTCATGTCCGGGCTGGAAGCTAAATGAAATAAAGAAATTAGCAGTTTTAATTTTTGTCTCGTTTATTCAGACAAGCCAACACCTCTGAAAAATCTCCAATGTGAGCAGTTGCCCATGGCCAAATTAAACGCCCAGAGTGTAAGATTTGCATTTATTTACAGCTATTATGTATTCTACAAAGGAAGCGGGTCCTTTCACAGTCCACCATGTTTCTACAGTAGCTCAGAAACGACTTCCTCTTCCTCTTTTTTTTTTTTCATTTTACAGTGGGTGGCATCCAGTGTTAAGGTGCATTTGAGCGTTATTGTCCTAACAATTAACACTGATTTTAACAAGAGTCAAGTCATCAATTAACAAGAGTCACTAAACATTACACACTTAGGTCAATAAAGACCAACTGTTGATACAGGAAATAACAAATAAATAAGAATTCTGATCAGACACAAAACATTCGGACTTAAGAGTCACACTTTGTGCCGGTCTTTTCTATTTTTTTTGTGTTTGCCCTCACCTTCACACCATCCACAGTCCTAATGGGCTTACTATTTCATTCACATGCTATTTAAAGTACACAAATAAAAACTGAAAATGGGATATTCTCAACAAATAGTTGTTGAAGGGATCAGGGCTTTGTTTGCATTTCCCTTCACAGAGGTTTTGTTTTGAATTCCTTTGTCCTCAATGGCCCTGGAGGACTGGGACCACATAGTTAGAAACCTTGTGGAATTATGACAAACAATTACTGGTTACATTTCTCCTCTGCATCACAGCGCGCTTGCGTGGTGTAAATTAAGGTAGTCTGGTCCAGGTGACAACACCTTCACCCTGAAAAGTGATCCGGAGATGGCAGGTCATGAATCCTGACCGATAAATATCCTTAGCTCCATCAATTCCATTCAGCCTTCTCCAGTCAGACGTGGTTTATGTGAAACTACTATGGGAACGGGGATAGGAAACACTGCATTTTCCTGACACAAAAAATGACTCTTTTGTCATCCCTTCAGACTGCAAAACTGACTCATAAAGCTTTTAGATATAGCTATCCATCTTCTATTTTCTGGAATAGTAATTGAGATGCTTCTAATTCACTGTCTTCGAATAGTAGCATTTTTGGCATTAACATTTTGTGATTTTTCGAGGGCTGACTTGTTAAGATTGCTTTTTCTACTTACAGCCTGTCAGATACGCCTCTGTCTTTGTCTGATGATAAATGCGAGTGAGTGTGAAACCAGATTTTTAGCCTCATCTCGCATCCACGCTGTTTTTCCCGTTGTTCCCCACTGCATTTTGGATACATGCCTACTTCCCATGTCCTGAGCTGTCATGGCGGATCCTTCACTCGTTTACCCTCTTTGAAGTGCAATTACTGTTGATGAAGATCCAATGCAAGCTGTGTAACTGACAATCAAACCGGAGCAAAGTCAATTTGATTTAATTGGTTAAAAATTAACTGTGGAGCCAGCATCTCAAAGCACTCTGGCTTTAATTGTGGCATTTCTTCCTCTCAGTAAAAAGCCGCACACTGTAATTGATCCTGTGACAGTCACTGACACAAGCTTTCAGGGTGACCGCTGTTTATTCTCAGTTTGAGTCTGCGTGTTGAATACAGCGGTAATGACATTTCTCTCTGAATATGTAGACGAGAAGAGCACCACTGTATAACATATGCTGGAAATTTGTAGTAAAAGGGTGAACAACCTGGCAGACAAATATGACCCAGTGCCCCCACTGCTGCAAGCTGGTAACCAGACAGCTAAATTTGGGCTTGATGCAACTCGATCTAGTCTCCCCAAAGAGCTTGGTGTATTGACAATTGGCTAATCAAATTAGAGGATGGATTACAAGCTGAACATCTGGTCTTTGTAATAACACTCATTATTAAGCTCCACTGCGTAGAGAAGAGCAGACTGTTCAAGCACCTGTATTGCTTGTGTTCGTATCATGCTTATACTAGTGTACATACGTGTTCCTTCCTTATGCTGCACAACACGAGAAATTCCTGTAGGTACATGCCTGTCATTTTGCCTTTCCTTTCCGATCCCTCTAATCTAATTTACTTGTACATATGCATGTGCAGAAAATGAATAGAATATTTCATTTCTCTCCTCGTATTGTAGTAGACAGGACACTTCTTATAGCTGGTGGGATGGCGGGCCCCTCAGAGAGCTTATCATCACTGATATATAAACTTCAGTGTAATTTAATGAAAGCCATTTTTCTCCCTACTCTGCTACACACAGTAGCTGTATAGTGCATTATGTTTAATCCAATATCAGAAGCACAATTTTCAACATGCAAGGCCTTCCAGGGTGGAAGCAGCATCTCTTAATATGATAAAGTGTAGTTCCCATCTTCCAAATAGCCATTAACCTCTAAATGTCTATGTTCTTGGAGAACACAGGATTTATATTCATTATCGTGATTTGCAGTCAATAAAAGCATTAAAAAAATATGTTTTGCTTTTCATATAGCCAAACATATCTAAGGGCAAGAAGTGACATGACATATTTTTAAAAGTCATGCAGTAAGTGCATTGCTCTGTAGCAGCAACAGTGTCATTTGTATTGTGCAGCCCAACATTGCTAATCAGATGTAACTGCTTGTGTTTAGCAGGCACTGCTAAGCTCTTCAATGTACAGCAAATATCACTTCATTTAGGATTGGTGGCATAAAAACTAATCTTCCCTATGTTGCATTGCTAATTACCCCAGATTGCAATAAAAATTTAGAGTAATTACATTTTTACCACTCTGTTCTCTTATTTAGCATGAGCACTGCACACTGACAATCATAAGGGGACTTACAGCTGGGATTACGAAAGTAAATCAGAAAGCTTCTTAGCCCCAGGACCTATGGCAGCACTAGCTCTCTGAAAATTCATGTTCACTTGTGTGCGAGTGTGTGAGGAATTGTTTGTGCTGCACAGTCGCATGCTATGAACTCAGTAGGATGACTCTAAATGAGAGCAGTTGTTCTGTGGGATTGTTCTTTTAATTCATCTCCCACTGATAGATACCATCTCATGCCACAACACAGAAGCCACTGCTGTGTTTACAGTTTGTTAAATCAAGAGGTCTCCTCCGAAAGTCAAGTCTCCAGTCCTGCTAATGGCATTATTGCTACGCTCTCCAAGTACTATATTGCTTCTCTGTGTGTACTTGCTGTTAAGTGGAAAACACAGTTACTGGTTCTTTTGGGTTGAAAGTAAAAAGCAGCTATACACATAACACTTCAAACTCGGGCTGCGCGATTTGGTGAAATCATCAAAAAGTGTGATTATTGTGGGCAGTGTTGCGATTTTGATTTGAGTCTACTTGCTTAGTTATCAAGGAAAATGTGCAGATTACCCATTTTGAAATGCATATTTCTTTCAGCTCAAACATACAAACAAACAAAAAAAAATACAAAAACCTAAAAAAGACAAAGCGACTTTTATTTTGCATGTGTTACACAGTATGTCTCTTTGCTCACTGTCACTGAATCCTGAATGAGATTGTGTTTATTTATTTCCATTTCTGCAATTAAATCATCATCATCTGGACCTGTAATTTGAAGCCTTTTGCAATTATAGAATTGCACAGGACAACTGTAATCTGCAATTCCTTTTTTTAAGCAGACTCACATGGTGTTTTATTTGGGTATGCGATACATATTGTGACATCGCAGAAATAAACAAGTTCACGTCACAATCTGTGTAGATCTAAATATACAGCTAACATTTTTGGCTGAGATGGATGTTTATTCTTAACACATATCAGAGAACATACCAGAGAACATCCAGATATGCATATGTTTCTGTTTGCCAGAGTTACACCTGTAACAGAATGCATAATATACAATCACAGCTCTACGGAAAACCAAATGAGGTTTCCATTTACTGGGCTAATCAGGACACAGTTCCCTTCTCACTGGGAAGGTAAAATTACTCAGCTTCCATAGAAGTTTGGGGCCCTGAGAGAAAAAATGAGAAAATGAGTGGCCAACGTGGCTTGCAGGCATGACCCTCACTGGGGGAGTGTGGCACAGAAGATGATCCCCATCATCATTCTCCTGTTAGGGTAATAGGAGTCAGTGAGTAGCTCTGCATCGATTTGCTCTGGAGCTGCGTCTGCACCATAAACAAGTCTGGAAGGCAAACAGACCCTCTGTCTGTCTGTTTGTTGTCTCAAAGCAACCATCTTCCACCTCTTAAATCATCTGAGTGACCATGGTTTGTTATCATTTTGTCAATGTAAAATGACTCTGTTGGACCACTGTGGTGCAGTAAGCAATCTGAATCATCGTAATCAAGGTTTGAGCACATAAACCACACTGCTGCTGAGGGAATCCAAACCAGATCACATTTGCATGAACTGCTGATGTTTTCTCTGGTCCCAGTGTTGTCTGATGAGACTGTGTACTGATGGTGTGGGGCCTCAAAGCTGAGCTGAGGTCTTATTGACATGGAGCATGCAGCTTTGGAGTGACTGCCACCGTGGTGGCTGAGCTGATCCAGCGACCCTGCTTGCAGAGACACAGATGCCAATGTTTAAGAACACAGCAGGGAGCAATGGAGAGCGGGGACATAAACTACAGCCAGAGACTGAAAGAAAGGACAGAGAGAGAAAACCCTAAATTCGTTTTCTCAAGAAATTTGAATTCAGGAAGAGACTTTGCATTGAGAACTTGACTCCCAAACAAAAGCTATGTTGATGCAAGCATGTGACTTTGTAATAGTAAGAAATACAAGAGGGGTCGTATGGATTACAGCCTTTTCAGACTACAAAAAAAAAAACGCATTTGCAGGTTTAGAAATGGTATGTATTTTTGACTCCCACACAAGCACATATTTGACATTGCCCAATGGAACTCAACAAATAAAGAATGTGGAGGCGAACCAACAAAAAATAAAAAAATAAACACTGGAACCTTCACAAAGGACAATGTTCAGTTCCTCAGCAGCGTGGTAAATTTTAGCCGTCTTCAGTGCTGAGGTTCGCCTTGTATGACAAATGCATTTTGCATCGTGACTAGAAAACGCAGCCATGAAAGGCAGTCAGAACGAGCAATGGTTAAACTTAACATGTTATTAGGCTGCTCTGGTGTCCTGAGTAAGTAGACATAAACATGCGACCACAATGCAGTTATGGATTTTGTGCCTGTGCTGTTACTATGCCAACTGGTGATGTAATGACCACCAATTTTATATAAAGAACACATTTCAAATACTAGTAATTAAAAATAATATAGTCTAGTACTTTCTGTCACTTGTTTGCTTGACCATTAGCTGGTCTGGCAGATTGTAAGGCTGGCAAAGTGCATGACTAAAGGAGAGTGGGATAATAAAGGTGAAAAGGTCTATACAAAAACCTGTTTATATTTTATATATATATATATTTACAGTCCAATCTTGATATCAGTCTAAATCTTGAGAAGATATTACTTTGGGGTAAAGGATGATAATGATATTAAGAACCACCTTAAATGACTTAATCATATTGATTTTTATATTGCAGGATAATACTGAATTATCAGCCCTCTTCACTGTTGAATTGAATAATATCCTGACCACAAATAATTTACTTACCTGGTTATTTAGAGGATTAATTTGATTTCAGCAAAACAATTACGCTCACAGTTGCTGTTGTTCGTTCTATCAGTAAAAAAAAACATTAGTATTGACTGTCTTCCATAACAGAAAGTAAGTAAGTAAGTAATATCATTATTAAAGACAGCTAATGGCTTTATATATCAAATGTTAAATCCATTTCTTATGACAGAATGTCTTATTAAACTGGGGCTTCACTGTTCTTTAATGTGTCAATAACGCTCTTGACTCTGTCTTAATCAACAAACTGATATTTTCACTTAATTTTTTTTGTTTATGTGACAAGGAGCATGTGTTTGTTTGCAGACTCTATTAATACTATTAATCAGAGACACACAAAATGAAAAGATGCAAAAATCCCATTGTCATAACACTGTCTTGCAGCCAAAACACTTGTTATGTCAAATTCATAATGGTAAAATCACTACCAGGTTAAAGAGTGGACACAAGCTAAATATTTCTGAAAGTATCCTAAGGGAAATTGTTCCTCTGATGTGTGGCAAGTGAGATGGTATTTTATTCAAATTACCCTTTGTTACATAACAGGAGTTTGCAAAAGTAGAGCAAAGCCTTTGTTTACCCCAGGAAGGCCTTGATTGTCTCATCTTACTTAAACAAGTGTGCAGTAACAACATCTTAAGCACAAAGAATCAGAAGGACGCTGAATGCCGTTTTATAATCAATTTCATCTGTTTTATATGCAAATCAGCAATAACATTTGCCTGCACATTTAGTCAATATGGACTGAGTGACTGAAATGGTGTGGTCATACAGAAGACTTTGTGATGTGCTAAAATGATGACGGCATCTTTCTGCTTGTCGGGAGGAGTAACATTTCCCATTACGTTGTGCTGGCTCTGTTTCACTTGATTTGATTCAATATGCATAGGCCCTTTGAGGAATCAGACAGCCTGTAGGGTGTGTGCCATGGTAATGTAGTCCTGAATGAAAAGCATGATTATGAAGACAGTAAAACAGAGCACATGGAAAATGATCATTATATCTACCTATCTATCTATTCTAGAAATAGGTGTAACTGTTTTTGTTGTTACTGCAATTCAAATTGTCGCCCTGTACTGTGGAAAAAAAAAAACTCCCCGCCCCCACCACACGTTGACCTCCGACCAAAACAATTGCTTGCAACCTTTGCTTGTGATGTAGTAAGTAAGAACAAGAATTCTGTGATTGCTAACGGCTGCCAAGGGATCTGAGGTTAGCCAATCAGAACATTTTCTGACGAAAAGTGGGTGGCGACGTTCACCTCCCAGGGTAATACGAACCACTTGTGGCAGAGACACAGAGAAGCACTCATGAAAGTGAGGAAAATCAAATCTATACTCTTTAATATACACATATACATGGTATAGATAGAACTTTAAATGTCAAGATATGGGACCTTTAATACACATGTATAACCACTGACAAAACTGAGAAAAATCAGCCAGTTCTCTCGCCTGTTGTCGTCGTGTCATGTCAGCAAAGGAGGCAGAGCACGATGACCCACCACATTCACAGCTATGAAGAACATCAACTATTTAACATGTTTTTTTGTTTTTTTTTTTCTCTTTCCAAATACATATAATTTGTGTGGGTTTTCTGTGAGTTTTGTGCACTATTTGTGCTTTCCAGATAATTACTTTGTATTCAGTTCCACCCCTATCTACCCATCTCTCTACTAACTTCCATAATCACTGAATATGTCAGAACACCTGTGTTCTCAGGGTGGGTGCCACTCTTTAGCCAGCAGTGCTAATTAGTTGTATATGCACTGCAGGAATTGGTGGTTATAGCTCTTGTTGCTAAGCGACTATATGAAACCCAACTGAAGTATTGCACTCTATGTTTTTTCCCTAATTCCTGGCACTTAACACCATATGTATTAAAGTATTACTAAGCTCTTGGTGATGTAATGATGTTAATGTGTTAGAAAAACAAAAACATTAAGAAAAGTGACATCATATTAAAGTCTAAGCCAATTATGAAGAAGAGTTAACAGCGAGTAGTGATACCTGGAAAAACTAGATTTTCACGATCATCTATTTACTTCTCAAAACACAGAATAAACAACAGCTGCACTACCTTACACAAAATTTGCATTGTTATTGTGACAATGACAGCAAAATACACTGTTCAGACCTGCAAACCCAATCTGGTCACTTGTAAAACACAATGTGGATAGTCATCCATAAATATCAGATTCAAATAAACAAATTGCATTTGCTCGCTGTCTGAGCATTTCTCTAGAAAGCCACGACAGTCCTCCTATTCTATTCAAAATAAGAAGGAAATGAACCCAGCACTGTAAAACGAGGCTCCCAGTGGGCCCTTGAACTGTAAATGTTTTCACACTACACCAGCTGAGCCAGTGGTGTGCAGCCAGGGCGTGACATGCATTCTCACACAGTTGCACCGCGTTACACCGCGATCAATGATACGTGGTGGTCAGGTGAGCAGGTCCTTAACCTCTCCACCCACGGAAGATGGATGTTTTCACGAGTAAACCAAACATTCTGCAAGTCATCACTCGCACGGGTGGGAAATTGTGCCAGAAAACAATCCCGCATGAAGAAAAAGATTAATAGGGTTGTTTTGTCTGATTAAGTAGAAAGGTACCTTTTACAATTGCAGGAAGCACGTACATACAACTAATGGCAGGTGTCCACGTGTCCTTTTGCAATTCAAAGTGGTTTCATTTAACCACTGCTGTGACTTTCTGTTGTCTTTGGTCTTAAATAGATGAATAAAGTGGAATAAATGAGCAACGCAGCCATCTGTTAATGTCAATTCAAATAGCGATGTAGTTGATTTCTAAGGCACTGAACACAAGGATTTCTGTTTACCTGTGTCATTATGTTGAAAGAAATTGAATGTAATATTTCATATAAAGTGAGTTTTGTTTATTGCCCCTTGAATGTTGATTGCTACCTTGTCCTTTGTCACCTCTCGTATCCCCTTGTGCTAAACACATCCTTTCCAAAGTGTCCTTTTTAACACCAGAGTATTTCCACTTGCATCAAAATAATACATCCTTTACAGACTCTAGTACCTCTGTCAGCTCTGCAGGAAATTATATTTGTTTTATATCTTACTTGTGAATTATGTGACAATGAAAAGTTGTATTTTTCCACGGACTTCTCAAAATAAGATGAACAACTTTTTTTAATAACAGTAATTATTGATTGATACATTATCCTTATTATTTACAACTTCTTGTTGTTTAGTTTTGCCTGTCCGGGTCTCAGAAAAGAATTTAAAGCTGCATGTAAGATGAAAAGCCTCTTTTCTTACTTGTGCACACACTTTACTGTTCTTTCACACTGATATGGATTTCACACTCATGTCTCTCATCAGTAATTATCTATAATTGTAACAGCTTTGCTTTCAAACTGGCTTCTATGGTACTTTACTGGAATTTCATACATTTGATGTGAGGCAAACACTGGCCAAAATCTCCTCTATTTCCATTAACAAACTCAACTATGGAACTAAAGGCAATTCACACAACATGCAAAATTAAATTAAAGTAAACTGGGATGGCTGCAAGCTTATTTTCTCCCTCTCCACCAAGTTAATGGTATTCACCATGTGGTCCCTCAGGCTACTTTTAGACATCAGACTTCAGAAATACTCATATGTGTGAAATTTGGATTACTAAACTCTCTTTAATCACTCATTTAACTCCTAAAACCGTCATAGTATGCCGGCTAATGTCTTGTAAATCTACAAGAGCTGAAGTGCCATGGCTGAAGTTTACGTTGACATGCTATTGGATATTTATGAGCCTGTTTCTACTTCATGTGCTTGTTTTTTTTTTTGTTTTTTTTTTTACAATTTCTTCAGAGGCATTTTTTTATATAGTACTTAAACAGATCAAGTACTATTTACAAAGTGTGGCAGGCACATTCTGAAATAGACGGAGCCAGACTTTATGTGTGGGCAGGGTAAATGTGGAAATTGTCTCATACAGACACAGATGCCAATAGCACAGATTCTTGCCTGGCTATTTTTGTGAACTTTTTGATTGAAGTCCATGTCACTATATAGCACTCTAGAACACATTCAAGAAATGTCACAGTTGTGTTTTTTACAACCTAAACAAGAAAAAAAAAGAAGAAGTTCTTGTTTCAATAATGCAGCACTTGACGCTTTTAGTGACAGTACCTTTAATTCGTTTAAAACTGAAACTCACCTGTGACTCATACCAAGCACATGTAGTGTTAATTTAAGGCTTTAATATGCTGTGATATACAAGTAGTTGCTTTGCTCAACACACTTACCACACTACAATGCTGTTACTTCTAAGGCTTTGGCTTCGCCTGATAATTCATGAAATCAGTGTTCTTTCTTTAATAGTTGAGAGTATTGCTACTTGCTGTAGACTATGTAGGAATTTGTTCATGAGTGGCCTCATCACGTGCAACATAATACTTCAAAACACTCCATCCATACTTGACACACATTAAATGCTTTTACATGTACTCAGAAGAATGCACACATTACCACACATGCAATTCTCTCATTATTGCATGTGACACATTAACATACCCGTGCATATATAACTATTTTTAATGAAACAACTGCAAACACACCAGCTGGAAAGTGATGTTATACTGTAAACCCATGTACACAAACACTGTGGATGAAAATATGTTTGCAGATTCTTAAACTGAGTCAAGAAACCCAGTGCTCTCTGAAGATATGCGGACAAACACTGTGTACATTTAAGACTTGTGTTTGTCATCAGAGTCTTTCACTTCTATGGGCAAATAAACCAAGTTCAGCTTGGTTTGCGGAGAACCTTCACATGGATCCATAAAGCTGTCAGCGGCCGCCTTTCCAGTGGTCCACAGCGGTGAAATAAAGACTGTCTCTCTCCCTCTGCAGTGCGATATCATCATGCTTATAGTAACCAAAACAAGCGGCATGACATGGCTTCAAAATTCTGCACACGTTTAGAGCTACAGAAACATATGGAAGCCAAAGCCTCTGTCTCACATGCATCTTTGATGTATAATGCTGCAGCTGATTATTTGTGACAACATTCATTTGCATCATTTTAGGTTTATAGAGTGCACAGCTGGCATAACAAGCAAATATATGCTGTATCTAATCTTTTGCTTGCATTTTAGTTGCTAGTCCTACTTTGCAAAGCAGAATATTTGTTAAGATAGGTAAACGTACAGTAACAACATTGGTCATTAAACACACTGGTCAAAGCGCATTCATCTGCCTCATCAGTGCACACACATTGCTAAAAATAGGAATTGGAAATATAATCATATCGTTTGGTTTCCAAGCGGACCAGAAATTCCTGGAAAACAAGGCTTGCCTGGAGCTTATTGATTTTTATATGTTTAATTCTGGTAGAGCAAATACAATAAAGCAGCTCAGTATATACATGAAGATTAGAGTGAAGTGTTAATTTGATCTTGTCTTTGTATAAGATGGTGAAAGCCCCTCTTGCTCTCACTGCCACAGTTTTTCTGTTCTTATTCTTATTTTTTTTTCCTTTCTTATTTTTCTGGGAGCACAGGGACACCTGACTGAAAACTCTCTAAAATCTGGCAGAAACCTGTCTCATCAAATATGCTGACTTTGGCCTCGGCAGCCATAACAGTGGTAGTTTCATAGGGATGGTAGAGGCCTCACTGATGTCTCTGTCTGTTTTTCCTCTCTCCATTGAATTTGGGTAAAAATCAAGGATAGTTTTTGGACCTGGACATTAGTCAGCGTGGTGACAGATGGCAAACTTGAGATTTATTTTCATGGTTGAGCTAGTGCTGCTGCTATGTGACTGAGATTTCAAAGGAGTGGCATTAATCTACCTCCTGTCTCGCAGTGGGCCAAGGAACCAGTTCAAGGTGGAACCAATATAAGACAAAGTCCCAGAAACTGACGAACCAAGCGAGGGCACATTAACATTCTTCAAAGGAATAACTCAGATTAGGTCCATGAGAGGACAGCCACTGTGGAACACAGTGTGTTTAAAGTTTAAAAAGTCATACATAAGTCCTTAAGTAAAACAAGTAAGCTACTATCTTTTTAAAGTAGTATCTTCCATGTTGTTCCATGAATTTTAAGAGCGTGTGCTTGTTCTTTTAATGGTGCGTATCTCAAACACCCTCAGCAAAACATCAAAACAAGTTGCTTAAATTCTTAAAGAGAGGGAGTCTGTATATGTAGAGGGCTAATATTCCCTGAGGTGATCAAGTGATTTAGAGTAATCATGGAGACTCGATGGATATAATCCCACGAGGAGCTTCTAAGACTGTAATTTGTAAATCTACCACATTTTTGGGAGGATAGATGTCCCCTGATGATACTAATCTCATGCAAATCTTTTGTTTGGAGGATTGTTTTTTGGTTTTCTGGATTCTGTCTACCTCCTGTCATGAATTTGTGGAAGAACATTTTGAAGCAAGTTTAGATGCTAGCTGTACTTTGTTATTCAGAATGTGGCAATTATCCTGCCACTTTTAAATCGAATTCCAAAACAAGTCTTGTGTGGACCGCATTTACACACAGAAAATACGGCTTCCAATGTTTGACGACTAGAAATCAAGAAACAATAAAGTCAGAAAAACAAACCATATGCAGTGCACTGTTAAATGTCTGGATGTGGAGCAGCAACAGTGCATTGGCTTTAATAAGCTCTAACTGACTGGTTTGTGAAATTGCCAACCTCCTCATGATGAAAGGCAGATAAAAGCCTTTGATGTTCCTTTTTTAAGCATTTTTTTTTTTTACTTGAAGTTGGAGGTGGGGGAGAAGTCGCAGACATCACTCAGCAGCCAGGGATCGCCTCTGAAATGCCTGATCTGGGCCTTCATCTGATCCTAATGAGCCGCACTAATGAAATATGATAAAATAGCCTCCCACTGAATATCAGGGCGCTTAGCCATTACCCTGCTTAAATGTCAACAGTAAACAAAACACAAACAAACCTTATTTCTATGAGCCTGTTCACTGAGTAGATGATATGGGAATATTCAATCTTACCTTGACACCTACAGCGCATTAAATCCAAACTTGAAAGTTTCTCCAGACGCCTACAGCACATCCAAACTTTTCCATCTCTGGATATTTTATAACACATGTCTCTGTATCATTGCGGTTCCCAGTCAGAAAGATGTTCCTTGTTCAAAATAAGCAGGGCATGGTGTTCCCTGCCACTTTCACTTAAACTTGTCTCGTCCTTTCCACAATGAGTTCAGACACCTGAGTAAGACATGCACAATTCAAGTATCCTTTGGCAAAACCTTGAGGTCTGCACTGATGTAGCCTTTGTTGACAATGATGGATGCAGCCGTCAAGGAGACTGACATGGTAGGCTAAATTACATTACATTCAAACTGTTTTTTGGCCCTTTTCAAGGCTAATATTTCAATGGGATGAGGCACATGTCGTTGGAATAGTTGCATCTCAGAGATGGAAGCTGACAGCGGTCGCAGAATACAGTTTGGCACTTGGCACTGGGAACTGATTTACTCAATAATTGACCCGTAATATCATTGTATAATGAGCCTGTGCTTCACTTCATGATTACATTTTGGCCTAAAGCTACTCATTGCTAGTATTGTATTTCCAAATTAACTGAGTTATTTCTATGGTTATGAAAAATAATGAATCCTATTTTCTTCCCTTTTCTTATTTTAGATGTTTCTAATTTAATTTCTACCTTTATTTACATTTCACAGCTCTCTATCTATATTAAACACTACACATTTTTAAAATTCTTCTTTAATGGTTGAGTAAAATGTCTGTCCTTGAATTTCTGGAGAAACACATCTGTTTTTGTTTTCCATAACACTGACACTGATCAAACTACTGCAGAACCTAAAACTTTTCAGTCTTTTCAGTTCGTTTGCTCTGGCAGATTGCATCTGGTCCGACTCCCGTTAAAACAGGTTTCCACGTAACCAAGCCCGTGGCTGGCCAGTCACAACTGTTCATCTGATATAAGGACAGTCATGTGATATGGTACGAAGACTGACAGAGGAATGCCACTGAGGTACTTTTGTAAACAACAACAACAACAAGATTGCTGCACGGCAGAACACTCTCTTGAA
Organism: Coranthus polyacanthus; assembly: GCA_037367275.1. Lineage (NCBI taxonomy): Eukaryota > Metazoa > Chordata > Actinopteri > Kurtiformes > Apogonidae > Coranthus > Coranthus polyacanthus. The sequence continues at coordinate 3,125,644 of JAPQRN010000014.1, forward strand.
TCTGTTATTATGTCATTAAACGGACAGGCTATTCTCTGTAAAAGAAGAACAAACTGTATGCAATTTTTGCCGCTAGATGCCTCTCAATCAAAACGATAGAAAAAGACATCAGTTGCTAGGCATTGCAGATCTACCACTTGTGTCATTACCCATCACAACAAAAGCCCTAAACTTATACAATGTATAGTTTAATAAATGGGATATGACATTGACAGGTACTCAAGTGAACGGACTGTTACAGTGAAAAAAATAAGGGCTTCAATTTGAACATCTTTGGAAACTCTGAGGAAATGCAATATACTGTACGTTTGTTGATGATGTAAATGATGCAGCAATTATTTTATAATCATTTTGGGAAAAATGTGCGATAGAAGATTTGATATATTTATGTGTATTTAAACACATTTATATAGTTCTAGACGACTTTGATTTATGGAATTGCGTGGATTTGCCCCTTGTTATTCTTTTGTAGTGCACCTTGTCCACAGAGCCACTGAATCCTCCTCAGCAGCAGCAAAATTCACCCTGATATGTGTGGAAAGGTGTCTATGCAGAGTGGGAGGGCAGGAGCAAGGGAGAATTCAGTGGATTATTATGTTATTATCAGTGCCTTATCAGCATTATTATGCAAGTGCAAGCAGCAGTGTTTTGGTAGCCTTTAACACAGCCAGCATATCTGATTAGACTCTTTAATACAGCAGAAGAATGGAAATCTAAAAACGTGTTCTGCAACGCCCCTTCTCTCCCTGCAGCATTACTCACATTTAGGTAATATTTCACTATCTATTAATGCCACATTTCAAAACTGTTCATTCAGACAGTCCTGTAATTGATGGACATTATTCATGCACGCATATCGGCTCTGAGGATTTTGTGATACAGTTTAGTATTACACACCGGTGGGCAGGAATCACAGTGAATATTGCTCAAATGCAGGCAGGTCTACAGGCTGTTTAACAGGCTGCAAAGTTACGCATGGTCACTACATTTCATTAAACAAGACAAGGTCAGGAGCCTGGGCAGAGGGATCTGTTTTACTGGCATTCGAGGAACGCTGCTCTGCTAAACGGCAGTTGACCTTGTTGTTGTATCCTGACAGAGAGTGGCTCCCATTCCCACCACCCTGCTCCACTGAGGGAGGAGCTGACATGCTGCTTAGCAACGATATGGGGATGGGCTCCGACTGTGCATGCATAATGCAACTGTTTTGACACTTGATTACCAAATTATTAATTCCTCCACTCTGGCTCTGTTGTGACCAGTGTTTCCAGTTCCCCAGAGAGGCCCCCTCCACACACTTCCCATTTAAGATATCCATGGTCATGTCAAGGGTCAGGGGTCTGCACCTGGTCAGCTAACACAGGCTATTATGGGAGGTCATGTATTAGGTCATTCATTAATCATGTTGCAGTGGGGCTGTGGACTGTGTCAAGTCTGCTGTGGAGGAATTCGGGAGGTGCAGATTAGCATTTGATTAGTATAAACCCTCAACAGGGGATCACTCAGATCTCAGTGGCATTGCATTACCTCTGCTGAGGACCCTAGGTATGGAGTCCCGATTATTAGTCTTCATCTGTCTGTCTGTGTAGCAGGACATATCAAAAGCTATTTTCAAGATTTTGGTGAAGTTAGCACTTCTTTTTGCGGGAACCTTATCAACGTTTTTTAGATACGTGTATATCAGCAATATAGTGTTTTAACCGTTGATAGTTCTTTTATTGGCATTTTAGCCGAAAAGAATGAGGCCATAATAATAACTGTGTCTCTCAAAAACAACAGCATCATTAAAGTGTTTATGCTTAGGTTTTGCCACTGGCAGCACTTGGTTCAGGAGAGGGAATGATAAAGAAAAAGTCTGCAAACATGTGATAAAAAATGCCTCTCAAGGATTTAATGAATAATATTGAAATCAAACAATGATCTTTTCCTAACCTCAACCAAAGCACTTTTATTGTCCTAAACGATGGATGTGAACTCCAGTCTTTGGTGTCAACGTCCTGGATTTATTGAGAAAAGGCAAAACAAACAAAAAAAAAAATCTACACATACGTAGAAATGTTGATATCAAATCATTTTCTTTCACAGACACTGAGATTACATATCAGTGTAAAAAAAAGGCAACTTTTTTTCTGGAGATCGGGTTGTTTGCTTTGGGGTTTGTCACTGAGCTGCCAATTTGTTCACATTTTGGCTCACACCTCCCGAACTGCCTAGAAAACAACGACTCATTTCCAGATATTCATCAGAGTTTAATTTTGTTGAAGTTGGGATGACTGAAACGAGCGAGGTGACACAGGGTTGTGATAGTTAATGAAAACTAAGACACAAGCAAAAAATAAATATAAATTAAAATATTTATTGATTTTCCTCTAGTATTAATAGTATACAAGTATACAAGAATAATGGTTTTGCACATCGTGAGATGTTTAATAGTTCTGTAAATTGTATTTGATCTCATGCGTTCTGTCATCCTACCCTTTTCAGCTCCTCATAATAGCTGAAAAATGAAAGCAAAAGAAAAAATCAATCTAATCAGTTACTCAAAATGCACTAAACTGCACTAAAAAAAAAAAAAAAATGAAATCAAAAGCCGAACTGAAAGACTGAATAAAAATAAAAGGTACAAAACTGATTTTAAACATTACTCTACAATTTTGCACATTTAAACCTTGTACAACTCATTGGATTTCAGAGGATATGCATAGGCATTCTACCAAACATTAGCATGACAAAAAAAATACAAAAAATCTCCACTGAAGGTCTTTCTTGCTCGGTGTTGAATTCCATTACACTGAAAAAAGTGTCTATAATTCCTAAATAATGGAAAGTTTGAACACCTGCTTCATGACTACTAAGCAAACCTTAATCTGCCCATGTTAAAAACGCTCAAATAAGCAATAAGTCAAATGGAAATTGCTTTGTTTCAGCAGGCTGTATCTTACCATTAGTATTCCAAAGCAGCTTTAGATCCAGTAAAGGATCAAAATGTTTGAAACCTCATGCATTTCACAAATGGAGTATTTTTCTTTCCACTGCTCTCTCTCAACACTTGCTAGTTGCTTTTTGTTTCATTTCTCTCAATTGCAGCCTTCTCTCGACCGCTTATCTACTCTCCTGGTTTGCTCTTTCGACTTCTCGTCTTTGCCAGTAGTAAGACTCCCCGTTCATAGCCTGACTCCTCTCCAAATTTCGAGGCAGAGCAATTGAACACTCATTACTTCTGGATCACGTGAGGGTATTAATAACGTTATTACTCATATTGGACATGCATAAAATAGAAGCTTGACCTTCTTTTAACCCGTCTTTACCATTAGATGAATGTTGTTCATTAACTGATCATAAAAAAAAAAAAAAAAACACTTCAATGTATGGCAGATCTCTTTCATTTACTTTGGCCTTGCTGTAAATGTTATGAGATCCCTAGTTAGTTATAAAAAATAGTCTTGGTTTTGTGTGAGCACCGGTTCATTTATGATCCTCAGAACAAGCTGGAATATGGGGCTTGTGATGATGAAAGGCACCAGAACCTCAGCCTGGAGAGGCTGTCTGGCTATTAAAACTATACATTCACATTTTCTGTCCAAAAGGGTGAATCCCACTTGAAATATATATGAATCTCACACTGACAAAATAATTGGTGGCATCAAAACAGAGTCACATTTATCACAGCCTTCAGTTTGAATTATTAGGTTTCTTCAAACATATACATAAAGAATTGTGACAGTATAAAGCATTTTCTGAATGTATGATTTCATGACATGCTGCTTAGCGAACAACAGAAAATGATTATTTGCAGCCTTTCAGAATGACATGCTTTACAGGCAAAGGAAATGTTGATTTAAAGGTAGTTCACTTTTTACCTTCCATGTTTTCTCTTTCTTCACCTTGCCTCTAAAATATTACGGGTGCTTCGTTCCACTGCTCTCTACTCTAACGGCAGGGGTTGTATTTTATCCACAAGAGAGCCATTATTTAGCATCTCCATCTCCGCTGTCCTCCTCCCCACAGCTTTCGCGACTCAGTGTCATTCTCCTCTGTCATTCTAATCTTTTCCTCTGGCGTTACTACTTTGTTTTGACCTTCGGCCTGTGTGTTAATTCGTGTGGGCTTTGTTTGTTGAATTTGCGTTCATGGTTGTCATTTACAAATAATAGTATGAAGCGGGACAGTCAAGTGATTATTTTCAAATTCTAATATATTTTAGCACCGAACTATGTCAAATTAAGAATGTTAGCATCCTAAGGTTAGACGCAGCAAAATACTTTGAGCTAAAATTGAAAGTAATCTCACAGAGCTGTTAGGCTTTGTTCATTCTGCAGGTAAATCACGTTTATTTATTTCTCAAATCTGATCTTTAAGACAGACTCCCGTCACTGTTATTTGGAAGTAATCGGTTCGGATTCGGTTCGGGGTTCAGTTATAACTCAATTTCCAAAGACAACTGTGATATTTACACAGTGCTGTAAAGGCTACTATTGTACTGTATATTTGCACCTGAATGCAAAGTCTCCTGGCAGAACTTCTACTTTCTAACATGTAATTAACATTGAGAAAAGTTCTATTTTATCCAAGCTATGATTTTTTTTTTTTTAAACTTTAAACCTAAGTAGTTTTAGTGGTGATATACCCATTCATCCACAGCACCATTAAGAAAGACTTACGCATACACTTAAAAACTGTACATGCATGTAAATGTATCTTGTATTGCCCATAATGATAACGCTGCTTATTGTAGTTGAGCTTTATCTTAAATTTAAGTAATTCATCATTATGATTACAATGATAATCCTTTGGCTATTTCCGTGCCCTACGCACAGTGCATGGCGCGCGTAATGGTAGCTGATTCACAGAAGCCTCCCCCCAAACTGCCAGCAGTTTATTTCAGCGTCTAGACTGAAGACTTTTTGTTCTCCACGTTGTCCTCCATAGCACTCTGCCAGCAGCCGCATGGATTCTGCTCACTCCGGATTTGACGGCGTCACGTGTCGCCTTGTGAGTGACGCAGCCGGAGCATCCTGACTGAGACGCATCTTTTTATAAATCCAGCTGGAATCCCATTTCAAACACCTCCATTGTGCTTTGGATCTGAATATATACAGACGTGTGCAAATACAATCTGGATATGCCATATAAACGTTGCCATGAAAACGCGCGGGTTACGTTTGTCTATCAACGTAATGAAAGATCAACAAAAGAGCAAAATCAGGCAGGAATAAATAGATTGCAACATGTAACTACTACTACTCTAAGTCTAGTGCTCCCATTTCAAACAGTTAATGGATCATTTAGCATTTTCTGATCTTAAGACAAAGTTTGTTAAACACCCAGTAAAAATAACTTCAAGTAAAAATAACAACTATGTGTATTTAGCGTGGACAGGAATTGCTTCTTAGTTAAAAGAAGACAGTTTTACCGCCCACACAAACTCAAAACTTTGCGCACAGAAAAAAAAGGGATCTACTAAGAACAGTACAACTCACACTAGTTTTAATTGGCAAGTGATCTGTGGGATGTGCAGTTCAAAAACACCTTGGACAGCTTGGAAAGGAAGTTGTAAGAAATCTTAACACAAAATCGTTCTTGCAGACTATGTGATGTAACAAATTGTCATCCAAATCACCCGCGGATCTGCCATCTCAGTGTGGCCACCAGCATCTCAGATAATTGCCATCAATATTTCATGCAGACGGCGACAGTAGGGCATGACCTGATGCAGCTCAGGAAAAATCAAAATTTCTCAGCTCTGACAGATCATAACTCAGTCGCTACAATCCATCACAGTAAAAGGTGAGACCCAGAAGGAAAGTTCTTGACAGGGATTTGACTTATTGCTGTTTGTACGGCATCTTGTTGAGGTTGAGCTATTACGAAGAGTATTCTTTCTATTCAGGTCAAATGTGTTTCGTATTTTGGTGGCATCTTTCATGTTCCTCCGCTTCTATTCCACAAAATCAATTTGACTGACTGTCATGAGCTGAAAGAAAAAACATCTCTAACTCGAGCCAAAATTGCACCATTTAAATTTTAGCTTCATGTATAAAAATTAAGAGATTTAGATAAGGAGCAAGGCAGAGGAGTTTCTCACTGATCTGGCCTTTGAGAAGTTGTTTACTTTAAAGTTAAATACCACTCAAAACCAGACTGAACCTCCGCATTTCCAAGAGAAGTAAAATTGTTATATTACAACCCCAAATCAGAAAAAGCTGGGACTGTGTGAAAAACACAGATAATAACAGAACTGAGTGATTTTTCAATGTACTTGACTTGTTCAAAAAAGAGCAGTTTTCATGGAGGGCAAAAAAAAGTGTTCCTGTGGTGCTTTTCATTTCAGGGAATTTGCTAGTTGCATGTTTTTGAAAGGAATGTGAGACACTCAGAAGGATAATAAGATAAAAAAAAAAAAAAGCTTTTAATATTTCTTGGCTATTCAGTCAGTAAAAACACGCCTACGCGTTTCAGTCATTAAGACCTTCATCAGCACAAGTCCAAATGACTGCCTTTGGGCTGTTTCCTACAGATGTACATGAGTCACATGATGAGTGGAAAGTAAGTCACATGATTAATTCACTTTGACTTGTTATTTCATTGCAGACAGTATGAAGATATAGTTAATGCTTTGTCTTCATTTTATTCGTACTGCAAATAAATATACATCTATTCAGACCTGAAACATATTCCAAAAAAAACCTGGGATGTTGGCAATTTAGGACTGATGAGGTAAAGATTTTGAAGAATGACTTGATTTGAAACAGCCGACGTCAGCAGGTGATTGTATTCATGATTGGCTACAAAAGCAGCTTCCGGGAAAGGCCAAGTCCTTTAGGAGCAAACTGGGCCACGGATTGCCAGTTTTCCCCTCAAATGCACGAGAAAACCATTGACAAATTCAAAAACAATGTTGCTCAAAGAGAGATGCGAGGGGATTTTGAGATTTCACCCTCTGTGGTGTACAACACTAGTGTAAACTTTCACCATTTTTTGCTGCTGCAGATCTGGGAGACGTTTTTAAGGTTTTGTCAGCTGTTTAGTATGATAAACTATATTGCTGAACTCTTCCTACACAAAGCTCGGTGAGTGCATTTTAAATGCACATGACAACCCAGTAGATGAGTAGCGTGATTCTCGGCCGCCGTTTACCTGACCCACGTTTCCTGTCTCTGTCGAATGAAGGCAAAAATAATCAACCAAAAATAATCTCTTTAATTGTACATGCAGGCACATGGGATGTTGTGTAAAGAAATGCACAAGTTCAATGTACATAGAGCAAACTGATTTATTTCTAAAATGCACTATTCACTTGTTTTTGTAAACGGAACATATAGAAATCAGCTGATTGTCACTTATCCAATCAAGAGGAAGACAATGATGATGACTTTTGTTGTTGTTTATGTTTTGTTTTGTTTTTCCTCCACTGAGTGCATGTATTTCCTGTTATTAAATCTCACCATGTGCATAATATGTATAACTAATTACAAATCGTAAGCATGTTTAATTATTAAATCGACACTGGGTAGGGTCAGATGTTAGTAGGTACGTTATTGAAATAATGAATATAAACATCACTAGATTTCCATTTTCTAAAGAGCTGGTTTTGAGACAGAAACTGAACGAGGCTGAACATTGTCTTGCCTTGAAGTTCAATTTGATCAAGTTCTGCAATTTAAAACATTAACAGTATTCCCTAAAATGTTGCGTAACCTCAAGCGCTCTTGGAAAAACACAGGAAAATCATTCTGGTAATATGATGCTCTTGTCCTTACGACTACTGAGATAGCCTATTAGAAGTAGAGGTTTGCCCACAGGTGAAAATCAATGGCATTGAAACTCGCTGCGGGTGTTTACTAATGTGTTGCCACCACTGGGTCATTCAGACTGTACAAGTTCACACCGCAACAGGCAAACAAAGCAAGGTTACACAACCCAGAGTCGGAGGGTTCTCATTCAATGAAAGTTAAACCATGGAGAGCTGCCCAGGAGGTTCTCAGTATGCACACAACAGACGCCACTACGTCAACTGCATTAAAATGAATATTCTCCCTAATGATATTCAAATAAAGCTGCAGGAGGGTAGCTCAATCCTTAGATTTTTTGTTTGGTACTTCAAGATGATAAGGCTAAAATCCATAAAAAAAAACAACTAACTTTGCAGTAAATTGGAAAGTTGCACGTTGTCTTGTCTTGACACTAGATGGTCAGTAGTGCAGCAAATGTTACAGCAAATGTTACTATTCCCTAGCTTGTGTAACATTAAAAAGAATACGTTTAAGTTCAAACAATCTGTCCACTATCAATGTCAATTATAAGAACCAAGTTTCAAGTAAATCTGAAATAGCTGAGAAAATGTGAGTACTGACAGACAAATGGCTGTCAACGCGTGGATGTATCTAAAACACACAAAACAACTAACTTCTCTAATTGCCAGTGCATTCTTTCATTCTTGATAAAGAGACATGTTCCCATGTTCCCATTTGTGGCTTTCGGTAACAAATATGTTTGTGTTTAACTCTACAAGTCTTGGGCTCTTTCTGAATACTTTTGATTTGGCCTCTTGTAAAACACATTCAAATGTTTACCATGCTCATGTTTGGTATCTCTTCTTTCAGGACATCACCTATGTGACCTGACAATTATATTTTCATTTTGAAACACGAAAATAAAATTGGTTTTGGAAAATTATGTTTGTTTGTTTGTTTGTTTTTTAAGCATCAAAAGCACAAACAGCCCAAGGAAGAAAATGCAACCCGTATATGCATTTAGACAACAGGAGATGTACGAATGTTTAAAAAAATGGTGTCCTTCATTGTCTTTTGTAAAAAGATTTGAAATGACATTTGTTGTGAAATAATCATAACAGTGTCGACCAGGGATGCCGTAAACTGACATTATTATACTTTCCGAAATGCTCCTGACAGGAGACAAACTGAATGTTTACTACTCCTACACTTTCAGCAGCTGCAAGGTCTGTATTTTCCACAAACACAGAAGACACTCAAACTCCGCAAATTTGTAAAGCAGAATATTGTTTTTTGTTTTTCTTTTTTGTTTATATATTGTTTTCATTTTTGTTTTCATTTCCTGTGAAAGTCAGCTTTGAGATGGCGATCTGCAAAATGTTCTCCTCTCGACTCCCGTGGGGCCACATAATGTGAATAAAAATAAAACACATTCCAATGTGCTGAAGTAATAAAGTTTATACTGCATTCTATTCAGGATTGCATTTCAAAGGGAAATATACACATATAGTAGTACGCTATAGGAATTGCTTTTTGAGAAAAATAGCATCTTATGTTTTAACATAAAAAAAAAAAAAAGTGTTGTTGTATTGGACAGAGAAGTGGCCTTTAATAACTATTGATTAAGGTCACTGGGTGATCCTGTAAACAATAAACCTTTTATTTTCAAATAAGCAACCATGTGTACGGAACAATTTCCAAAGACTGGTCCAGGAACAGGTGAAATAGGCAAATACACTGTGATGCAATATGAATAGCTCAAGTTTACAGTTCCTTTACGTCTTCCAAAAAAACAACCCACATAATGTTAATTTAATGGAGACTGTTAATGCATTTAATGCCAGTGTGACACTGTTGATGATATTAACTTATTATCAAATATGCATTTACGTTAATTAGAGTCATTGTACTGTCAAAGTGAGCTGTTATGGTAATATAAATTCATTATATATTCATCAAGGCACAGCAGGAAAGTAACTGCGACACTGAGCCAGGTTTTAAACATTTGGCTATAATGAAACTACTGAATTTTTCCTGCAAATAAGATATTTTTTTTTACAGTAATGACAGAGTAAATACAGCCTCAGGTTATGTGTGCAGCTGTTAAATCCAAGACTGGGTAAATGGGAGAAGGTGCTTTCATTGTCATTCACTGAACTTATTTCATTAGTGACTTGAAACATCGCCACAGGAGCTTCATTTGGTTTTGACAGCGGCTACCTTCATGGTCAAAGTCTTCACTTTAAGCTTTTATCAAGGAAAAGTGAGCCTAATCCTCTTCAAAAATAATCACATTTAATTTCCAAGTGTGGCTTTTTAGTTAGTGTTCTTGTTGATATATTTTCTTCACACGGTTGCACACATTCAGAGAGGCATTTGCAAACACAAGCCTGTATCGGGGCCCCTATATGGTGACAACATGTCAATGAAGGTTCAACGCAGCTGAAGTACATCAAAGCTTAAAGAAAGCTTTCATTTTACTGTTCTAACCACCCACTGTCTGCTCAGTCTTCCAGGGGAAGAAATCCTCGGAAATGAACAGTTGTATGTTTTCACCAGAAGGTTTTTTTTTTTTTTTGTTTTTTTTTTCATGAGTAACTTAAATGAGAAATGGATTGTCACTTAACTGCCAAATCTAAACAAAGGAAGGATTGGTTACTAAGACTCAGATACCAGCTAAATTAACAGAAAAGATGCTGCAGCACTGATTAAAACGTGATGTCCAGACAGTGCTACAAATTCTGCCTCTGTTACACAGCTGTCAGTATGATAGAGACAATGGGACACAGAATATAAAATACTGTGCAAAAACACTTTTGGAGTTGAAAAGTTAAGGCTGAAAATACAAGATGTATTACAGTGGCTCTGACTCCGCTTTGTGTTTTGTGGCCTACAAACTTCAGTGGAGATTGGACTGACTTGAGGCCGAGTGGATAATGACAGAATTTCAATTCTGAGGTGAGCAGTTCCTTAAAACTGCTCTGAAATGTCTGCCAGGGCTGGATGAATAAAAATGCATTGATTAGTTTAAAAAAAAAAAAAAAAAAAATCAATCAGCCTGTCATTCAGGCTTAAGGTGACACGAGGTGATGCCTTTGGACAGCTGGAAAATACAGTTTCAGTTTCCTTTCCCGTCACAACAACAGGCATTACACAAGAGAGGACAATGCAGTGTCAGGTTAGTCTCAATAACTACAGACAGATAATCAGTTAAGCTGTTTAAAGTAACAGGAAAATCACTCTGCTGAAAAAAGAAAACAAGTCTGCCATGACTGGATGATCAAAGTTGGGAAGTATTTTGTTCAGTTGATGAGTGGAATAAAAGATTATGTCTCGAAGAAACAGTAGCATGTCATTTTACAGTACGGTCCATAAAAATACTGAACTGTTATTTGAGTGTGCTTCATGACCCATAGACTCTTTAAAGTGGTTGAAACAGCACTGGATAATTTCCCAAACATTTTATTTCTGGAAATGGTTGTTGACTTTTACCCAGGAGTAGGCATAATTTCCATCCAACTGCTGTATGCGAGTAGTACATGTCATGTTTTCACACATGGTTATGCCGACTGAGTTTTTCAGTAAATCTTGTAGCATAAAATACTATGCCTGAGTCTTTTTTTCTACCTCAGCGAAGTCAGTACGTACCTTACCTACCTGGGACTATAGGCTGTACATATATGTGACCGTGGATACGAGCACAGGATGGCATGAGAGCAAATGAGGCTTGCTGACAGTTTTTAAAATGCCAAATATCTGCCTGGCAGCAAAGACAAGTTTGTCTCCTAAGGGACATCTTGCATGGCAGGCTTTCAGCCATCTGTGCATAGGCGATCCGCTTATTTCTTTATTTATTTTTTAATTAGGGTCCCTCTCCCTGTTCTCAGCCAACACTTTTCAACTGTCCAAACTACACAAACTACCCCTGCTGTCTATAATAGTCTAATAGCTCCCATGCAGCCGCTACACAGTACGTGACATTATTTAAAGACAACAGCAGAGTGTTTACAAGCTGATGGAAGTGTGTTTCAAACATTGAAAGCAATGTCTTTGTCGCTACTATTTAATAACTGCACGCTGGATGTCAAGGGGTTTAAATCTAAAACAAACAGCAGCGTATTTGCAATATTTGCAGACTGACTAAAACACCTATGCTGCAGATATGACATGACTAAATAAAAATAAAATATTCCAGCTGAAGGTATGTTTCTGTGTTGAAGGTTTGCTGAGCGGGCATTTCTAAAAAATTTTTTCTCAAGACCGCAATAATAGCATTGTTAAGGAATGAAGAGTGGTGTGTTCTTTCTATATTTTTCCAGGGTTATATAGGTTACTTACTTACTTACTAAGTTATCAGTTACTTTCAAGCAATTGATCTTCAAAGCTTTCAGAAAATGAACAATAGCAAGACATTTAAAATGACCAGTCTATGTTGAATTCTTCATTCTGATTGGTCAATGACAGCACTCTCCAGTCGACAGACCCTTGCGATGCTATACACTGAGCCAATTGGATGATCTAATGGACTACTTTATTTATCAGAGGTAGTAAAATCATTTTCAAACCATCATAACAGTATCTGGCTAGCTAATAAGCCAAGCTAACAGTAGCGCAGGGGTGTCCAATTCCGGTCCTCGAGGGCCACAATCCAGCATGTTTTAGATGTTTCCCTCTTCCAACACACCTGA
>JAPQRN010000014.1:3146085-3159333 GCA_037367275.1 Coranthus polyacanthus
TGTGTTGGAAGAGGGAAACATCTAAAACATGCTGGATTGTGGCCCTCGAGGACCGGAATTGGACACCCCTGCAGTAGCGGGACCTGTTTATTACACTCTGAGTGAAGTGAGTGGGTCATGACAGAATGACTGACGACATGTTCTATTGGCCCATAGCTAACAGATGGAAGTAATGGCCACAATATGTATGTTTTAATGGCATAAACTGTAGATCTTTTAATGATACAGCACAATTTTACAATTTATTGAGCTTTGCAGTAGCTCAGACAGGCAGTTGCTCAGTTGTTCTGAACAATTGCCTTTTGGTCCAGTTGTTCATGGCTTCAGTCTGTCCCCGCTCAGTTAGCATGCTTTATAACCAAGGCTGCGTTCACTCACCCAGCCTGCGCTGCAACGCCCACAACTCCATACCCATCAGTGTACACATCTGTTATTATCTACTATTTTTGCTGACTCCCTGGTTATGGGTGGCAGACCCCAATTTCAGAACCAATATCATAGAAATGTAAACAAAAAATCTAAATTAAAAAAGTAGCATTTTTACAACTGATTAAACAAGATGTAGTGCAGCATATTAGCACATTTCTTTATTACTGTATGTTTCTGTAAATGGTCAGCTATGACGCTGGATGTGAATATGCAGCAGAAGGTCCTAAAAAGAATAATTCATTACATACCCCAAATGACTTTCAGGTACGCAGTTTGTCTCCACAACTAGGAATGTAGATCTCCACTTTAAAAAGGAGGGTCAAAAGTCATTACTATGGTAATGCAATGCAAAGACCAGAGGCAAGGAGCCAACAATTGATCTTGAAATTGACATGCTGTCACCATGACTGGTCCCTACTCCATTGAGATAAACAAATGCGCTGCCCAAAAAAAGAATAATCAATTCTGCATTCTCAGCCTTGAACGTTGGTAAAATGATTATTTTTCATGAAGTTATCAGATTGAAAAGTAAGTACACTGGGAAAAATTCTGCCGCTTTTAAACTCTTTCGCATCAGTAAGGGTGGGTATAGTATAGGACAGAGTGAAGACTCCTGACAGTTCTTAACTATCATGCAGTTATTTTCTTTAAGCATATCACATCCAGTACTGCTGAGTAGTTGCATTGGGCAGCAAGAGGAAGTAGCTTTCTTCAGTCATTAAAATGCATCTTTGTTTTGCCTATATAGATATCATAGATATGTGTCTGGCTTCAAGCTGTTTCAAGGTCAAGACACTGGAGCTGCAATCTCCTGAGACTCTAAATACTTTTTAAATGGAGAAAACACACATACATAAACATGTGGAGTTTTTGGATCAGTTCTTAAGACCGGATAAAGTCACTTATCATTAAATTCATATCATATCATTTTAAATTTGCACATTTAAACGTTATGTTGGGCGTTTTGCATGAAAACTTTCCCTAATTATAAACACGCTTATTCTTTTTGGTCAAGTATTTATATTTATATAACCTCAGACAAGAACTAATCTGAATTTAAGTTTTAAAAACATTCAACTGCCAGGCTAAATTCTGGATTTAAAGGCCACAGACCAAAATAGCACAACACAATATGAAATGAAAAAAAGAGTGGGATTATGCTCTACCCATCAGATGTCTGTTTCAGTTTCTAAATGTATTGGTACAGTCAGGTCTAATTATTTCAGTCATTGAAGTGACCTATTTTAATTTCATCTTTTTATTTGGTTTATTTATTTTTGCTTTTGTCCAAACATTTTAGTTTTCATTATGCCATTATGTTATGCCAAGTCCTTATATATAGCTCTTCATACCCCTTGAAAGTAAAACATTTCTCAATCAAACGAGATCCTTTCAGACACATGCATACATCTGATCTCACTGTTCTTTAGATTTGACCTCAGTGATACATTAAAGCTTAAAATGGCAAAATGGCAAATGTCTAAGATGTAAAAAAAAAAAAAAAAAAATCACAGCTGTGACATCAGCCATCTGACAGTAATATACTTTAGCAACTGTGGCATTTACCAAAAGGATTTTGTATTGCAGTCTTTTGTGCAATGGTGCACGCTGAACATTCAAACAAATGAGATGTCAAAATAATTACCCACTTACCTACAAATGAGTGGAGAAGACATCACAGGTTCATTCTGTACATATACAGTTTGTCCACAACTTAAATGGCTAACATCAATGAAGCCAGTCCATCTTAGAGACAGAGTGCACAGTGCACAGTATGAAGGTCAACAAAGAAGGCTACCGATGGTTCACGCGGTGCTGACTTAATCCCCACATCAGGCATGCTGAATTTATTTCTTATTGCAACCACATTGCATCATGTTGAAGAATAATGTCAGGTCACTGCTGTCTGTTTGATTAGATTTCAGTTCTGGTTTCATGCATTTGAATTTTACAGATTTTATTTTAAGAATTACTGTAAGTCAATGCTCTTAATGAGAAAAACTCAGTAGAACAAGCTTATATTTTCTGATTACAACCGAGCATGTAAGAAGAGAAGTTATATCGTCGGGAATAGATGTAACATTCAAGTATGTATGGTAGATACGTTCTTGATAATTGGTGATGCCTATTGCACCAGCTTCCTGCCAGACATAAATATTGTATATGTATATATAAATAGAAGTACAAAGAAAATCCTCATTTGTGAGAGGACAGCCTGAAATGAGCAGTCTGAAAATGCAAATAAGTGAGAGGAATAAGTAAGAAGAATACATTTCTAGAACTGAGAAGAATACATTTTCCCACAATGAAAGGATTATGTAGTTGATACACAAGTAGGGATCTACTGAGTGGGTGGATAAGTTGGCCTTCAAGTCTGACAAGGCCAGTTAATGCTTAAAAGTTTTAAAAATGTAGTAACTTAGGCTTTTATTATTTTCTGAAAAGGCTGTTTTAGCCAAGACAAAACCTTCCCAATCATTGCAAAGAGTAAATGTGTCCCATCAAAGCAAACAGAAAACTAAGAACATAAGTACAGTATTTTTTTTATTGTAATATTATGATGTACTTTGCTACAATCATATATGCTGTACATAGTGTACTGAATACACAACCTTTCTCTGTTGTAACTTGCAATGGTTTCCTTACATTTGCCAAATAAATTGATTCTAATCTGAAGTGATCTGAATTTCTTGGGCTTATTAAATATGCCCCCAAATGTTACAAAACCAACAAAACTTGCTGGCAGGTCTTTAGCTCTTCCCAGAGTCACTTCTTGAAATATTTAAATTTCTTTTAGCAATTTTTTTGATTAAGGACTTTGTCTTGATGGAACTTAATCAGGAATTACTGACTCGGGTCAGAACCTGCCACCTTTAGTCATTTGAGATGTCTGAGCATTTGACTCATTTATTGCCCATGGCATGTCTAATTAAGGCACCTCGCAGCAAGGGTTTTGGCAAAAATGGAGATTCATTAAAGTTCATTCAGTGGTCTCTGGGGAAATCAACAGTTATAGAGTCACAGGGCTTTACCGTAATCCAATCTGCCCAGATATGAGTAATACAATCGGTAGTGCTTTATGAGTAATAAAGTGGGAAATATTTGGGCAGCTCAAAGACTTAAGGGGCCAATCATTGAAGTGGGAAATGATTCAAATTGACAAAGACCCTCTGTCTTGAAGTCATCATGCATGTCCTGGAGTCCAACTCCAGTGTGCCTCAGGTGGGAGATGGTTTTGAATTATGTCTCTGAAGAACAGTCATTTATTTCCATATTTCAGTTCAGAAAAGCACACGAATAGTAAATGTCATCACTGAAAAAGGCATTGATTTGTTGAATATACGTTTAGCTGTAATATTCATGTAACATTAAGGAATTACATACATCTAAAGTGTACTCAAAGTAATGGCTCATTGTGTTTGAGACCCCATTCATCTTAGCTAACCTTAACTTTGACACTCATGTGCCTGTCATTCTTAAACACAGACCCCTTATAATGACAACACTTTATGTCCAAATAATTAATTTAGGGTCAGATTCATTTCCAACCCAAGTCCCCAAACCTCAGAAGGATGGATTCTGAGCTGCATAGAAATGTGTTATCAGCATTTTAAAAGCAATGCCCCTGATTTATAATGTGTTGTCAAGATTTCAGTTGGCAAGGAGCCATAAAGCTTCATTTGGACTTTTCAGTTATTCTGTACTGTGCTCAGCACTTATTAAAGATTTTTGCATCAGGGACCTCTTTTGCATTTTTTTCTCCACTGGCAATATTTTGGGTTTTAATATATTAAATTTATAATAGTAAGGGTTTAAATATGAGACATTAATTATTAAAGATTGGTTTCATGGAGTATTATTAAGGGAATGTAAGGCTTTGTCTATTGTATCTTTGAGCCTGTCAAGAGCTTTGTTGCTTTATTAAGGCAAAGCCACCAGTATGACTTAAAGGCTTTCAAGTGGATGCTCCTCTTTTCAATATTTTATGGCAATTTGGGTTATGTTATTGTAAATGCATGCATTTAGCATTCAACAAAATGGGGTCTTTGAACTATTTATTTCTAAACCTAATTGGATTAGTATATGTTATTAAAATTTCAAGTAAAACCTTGATTTAATACCTACTAAAGCATTCAGACCATATGTCTGCCACATACAGCACAATATAATCCCCAGTACAAGCAGTAGAATATAGGTTACAGGATATCTGTCATTCATTTGTCATGAAAAGAGACTTTTCCTTCAAAGTTAAAATCCATCATTGCTAAATGTTGTCAAACACAGGTTCACCTCGATTCTCTGACAACATGGTTTGCTGTCATACATCAGTAGTTTGAGTGACTCTTTGAACAATAAATAGCTTGTGTTAGTAGGCTTTTGCACAAAGAAGTGAACAAGCTGCCAAGCACATCAAATATTTTTGTTTCTTTCACTGTTTTCCTGGAGGCATGTTAGACATACACATTTTCTTTAAAATCCTTCAAAAGTTCTAAGGCTTTAAAACCCTTAAAAGTTCTTCCAAGCTTTGAAAACCTTTATGTATGGTTCATTTTCACATTAATGTCTACAAAGAACCAAAAGACATAAAAAATATTTATAAACATACTTTATGATATGTGTGATACAGGGCTTGAATATTTCAGCACCATGGATAGAGGTATAAAGAGACCAGGTTAGAACACATGACACATGAATAGAGACAGAGAGAATCCTGGTGAGAATTTTTCACCACACCACCATGGACAGAGAAACGTTTCAGCACCATGGATAGAGACACAGAGAAACCAGTTTTGAATGTTTCAGCACCATGGATAGAGACATAGATAAACCAGTTTTGAATGTTTCAGCACCATGGATAGAGACATAGATAAACCAGTTTTGAATGTTTCAGCACCATGGATAGAGACATAGAGAAATCAGTTTTGAATGTTTCAGCACCATGGATAGAGACATCGAATGTAAGGGCTTTTTAAGTGAATTTGATGTCACATGCTTTAGATCAAGGATCCATCACACCTCTCACCTATTTCATGCTGACAAACTACACTTATAAGATTAACACTACTGAAAATACATAAATCAGTAATAATGGTTCTGAGCACACTAATGACCTACAAACAAGGGGATAATCTATGTTCCTGACATGCTGACATTTAATGTGTTTTTCATATCATACATATACAAACAGCAGATAAGCACATAGTTACTAGGAAATATTTAACACTCTAACATATATCAATAGAGTTAATATAGGTTTGAGAATTCCCTTTAAAAACTATATAGTTTTTTTTTTTAAATAGAAATATATAGTTATATAACTATACTATATATATACTAATATATTTCTATTTCATTTTGTGTTTGTTTTCATTTCAATTTGTTTTTAGTTTTATGAGCGCATATATAGTTTTATTTTTACTATGAAGAACTGACAAGTGACATCTTGCCGTGCCACCTTCATCCTAGATCAATTTCATTATAAAGGGCAAAGGGTATAGTAAACACAGGGCAAATCCAGCGGAAAAATGAAACACAGTTTTTTTTTTTTTATTTTTGTATTTTTGAAAACTGTCTTTTTTCAGTTCAGATAATCTTTTTTTTTTCTTCACTGCTAGTTTTACTTTTTGTTAACTATAATAACCCTGGATATCACATAATCAACATGGTGCCTCAGACACGATCACACTCTGTGATAGGATTGCAGACGAAATAATGGAGCCATAATAACAGACTCTAACTTCACGGTCCATGTATTGCAAAAATACTCATTGTGGGACAGATGGACCAGGAGTTCCTGTACATTAAAGTAACATCTACACCTTTTTAAACATTAGCATGATCATCATCACATATGCTCAACACCACACAACCTGTTCAGTCGTACCTATACACAAAGTCAATGATCTGTAGGATATGCTTTAAACAAAGTGATGAGAGTGAGCCATAAATGAAAGAATGATTATGGTGCAATCCCATGCATAATTACAGATCAGAACTAAATGTGCCAATTTCTGCTGCACACACATGAAGGGTTGCTTATGTAAATTAAGATTTTAATATTTTTGTCAGTCACATTATTACTATTTTACTGCAGCTGTTGCCAGAGGTTTAAATTAGACCATTAGAGCGTCCTTCTATATTACCCAAAATAATAAGTTACCAAATTATCAGTTTGGGCATTTAATTCTCCTGTTTATAAGGGTATAGATTATTTTTCTATGCAGAGAAAATACAACATAATTGAGTTCAAAATGACCAAAATGTTATCGCTGATTGTTATGGACATACACTGGCATCATTTTGATTCCACAGTTTTCAGTGTGGTTTTAATCAGCTCTCTGAAAAACAAATAATTCTGCAGAACATCGATTTGAAAACCAGTGTGACTCAGAAGAATGAAGGCTGCATTGAGCAGCAAGGGTTCAAGAATTAAACACCCCAACACAATAATATTTATTAATCTGGGGAAAGTTTGCTGAGTCTGTATTCTTGTTTCCAGCAGTGCTCTGCTTCACAATCACACATGCACTGGACTTCTAAGCTCTTTAGTAAAAACACAGTGTTTCCCACAGTGCTTACGGCCACTGAGCAGCTCCACCACAGCAGGCAGGGAGACATGCCTCGCAAAAGAGCACATTCAGATCCTCAGTGCAAGAATATCAGTCAGAACCCCCTGGCCTTTAATCTTTAGATTAGATTTAGATTTAGACTCAAAATCCCACTGTTTTAGCCATTCTGCTGGATGACAGTATCAGAATATTTTTTGCTCTGCACAAAGAAGTGAAATAGAAAAAAAACAGCAGGCCATGAGAAATCTTTGGCACAAGTATGGGTGAGCGCACAACATGGCCAGTGGGGCTACACACCACATGCGTGGTGGCAACAAACTCCTTTGCCCCAGTGGCTCTGCAGTACGTAAAGCCAAAGCTGAGCTGCTGCAGTCAACCTCCTGGCAGCAACACAGGAGCTGCCAGTCATTGGAGAAATGGCTGAGCCTGCACAGAAACGACTGGCTCATTCATTCCAAAAGGAACGAGACCTGAGACATGGTGCATTTTACTCCTCTGTGTACTGGTTGTGATACGCTGTGTGCACTGTGTAAGTCTAATGAATGGGTGGGATACAGCAATGTGTTTCATGGGTCATAAGGTATTCATGATGTATCATTCAGGCTACTTAAAAATGTATAGTTTCACAGTGGATTAAAAAAATAATAATAATTTGCTCCATTACAGTGTTTAATATCTTTTAGATGCTCCAACACTACATGCTTTTGTTTTGCAACATCTGCTTCTCATTGACAATTTAACAATGTCAGCCAAAAGCTAAGCATCTTTATTTCAAGTTCTTGGTTTACTGATTCAAGAAAGTTCCACAAACACTAAAACATCTGCAATATGTTTGTTTAACATCTTAATCAATGCTGAGATTGAAGCTGGTAGCCAGGTCCCATAGCTCTGCTTTCAAAGAGAGCACTCCTGTTTGTCTAGATGAATTTGCAGCGTCATTTTATGTGCATAAGCTTTAACTGACAGATGTAATGGGAGCTACTGACATATTTAAAGGTATTAAAGGTGCTATAAGTAAGATTATAAGGTCCTATTGCACAAAATGACCTTGATATATCTGCAGGCTTTGATAGGGGTGTTGATCATTACTAGTGAGTCAGCCTCGACTCAGCCAGGAACAGAGATTTCTTACTTTCAAAACTCTCAACTGTTGGAACAACCTCAGCTGCTCTCACATATTTTCAGCTGCTCAGTGATAGATGATGGTGGGTTTGCCACAAGAAATTTTGCTCCTAAGCCAAAAAAACAAAATGGAAGAGATCTCAGATTTGATGTATTTTCTCTTTAGAGGTTTCTGTTATATTCTGTAATTAATATGACTTTAGTATTTATGTCAGTTTACTATAAACAGTGCTGCAAGCTGTTGATGTTGGTAAAATGACTTCATTTTGGCAGAGGTTGACAAAAGTCATAGATGGATTCATGCCCCTGTCAAGAATCATGCTAATTTACATCTTGTGTGAATCACAGGTCTGTTTTCCTCATTAGCAGTTCACTTTAATCTGGGACAAATTCTCTTATTATGGCTTAATGAGTGAGTGAATCCAAGTGGCAACAACACGGCAGTTGATATTTATCAAAAACAAAGTGCCAAATAAGTCATCAAGGGAAATGTCACAGGGAGCCGTAACCTTTTAGAGGGGCTAACCTTTGAGGCTCTGTGGCAAGATGGAGAGTCATTTGTTGGGGGTGGAGTAGTGGAGAGTTGTAATGAGGACCGCTGTGGTGTTTGTGACAAAAATTAACTTTAGGTTAATGATTGGGGAGTGTCATGTGGGAGCTTCTTAGCACACAAGTATTACAAAAGCACGCACAAACAGTCACACACTCCCACAGATGACAATTTAATACTTGCATGCACACTGAAAAATATACTGAAAGAGTATGTGTCTCCTTGGTAAATGCATACTATCAGTCCTTTGGTTTTGTCAATTAAAACCTCAAGGCCCTCCAAGATTATTCGGTCAGCAGCTTCTCCATGATATGAAGCAGGCACTCTAGATTCAGATCAGGTATTAAGGGAGATTTTAGAAGCATTTTAACCTCAGAGCGCTTTCCTGCTTCTGGTTGATTTGCTCAGTACAATCTGTAATTGAATTAGTGTGTTTTGTTCTCATATACCCCCACGAGCACACAGTGAGATTGAAATTTAGCCCTGCACTGGATGCACACTCCTGAGGCCAGTATTGATGTTAAACTTCACCATAGATGTCCCCATAACAATCCACAGGAGGCTTTCCACTCCTGTCCAAACAGCTAATGGTAAACACTTTATCAGTGATATGTTTGGTCATCACCACACACTGACTGTGAGGTCTGTCTACAGCTTTGCCTGCATGATGAAGCATCTTGCCCCAGGTTTAAGTCATAAAAGTGAAGCTGCTGGGCCAGAAAACCACATTTTCTGAGTAGGTAATCATGACCATTAATCATGCTGGCACACTTCTCTTTCCCATTGGCCAAAAAGAATAGGTCATGGCTAAAGACTGTACCTCCACACTGCCGGTGAATATGCATCCCCCTCCACCTACTCAAGGCCATTTGGGCTGATTTGTAGCAGCAGTTGTGTGAAATTACCTGAGTTATGGTTGTCGAAAATAAAATTAATGATAAATCAGTATCAAGGCTTCTCTAGCTCGCTAACACTGTTAGCAGTGCCACTAGCAGTCTTTTAAAGCTCAAATGTGAGAAGTATAATTTTGAAGTGCTATCAAATTGATTTCATGTTACTGTATATTTTAAAATCCAAGTGACTCATTAATTTAGATTAATCGTATATTTGATTTTCTTTCCACCCAAATTTGCCACATTTACACTATTTTACCCTTTTATCTCTTTTTTTTATTTGACCTTTACCAGGAAACAAGGAAACACTCAATGAGATTAAAAATCTCTTTTATAAGAGCGTCCTCGCCAAGATAGGCAGCAGCACAGTTAACACAGTCTCAGACAGGGTTGCAACATACATATACACAACATCATATGAAATACAAAATCAAATGATCTCATGCAGATAGTGCTTTAAGGTTACAAATAGGTCTGTAAATATAATTTTCTTATAATGTAACAAGAAAGTCATATCCTATCAACAATGAATAGGACCTTGAGTCCCTGTTTGTCAATGCATAGTGAAGAAAATTGAAAGAAATCATTCAACTTGAATAAAAAAAAAAAAAATGGGGAAAGCAGCCATTTTCTTTTAACAATGCAGTGATTTGTTTCATGTCAATATCTTGTCACAAGGCAGGGCACTTCAATTGTTTGAAGACTTCAATCGATCCATGCAAACTCTTTACTCAAATTAAATTGCCTTGGAGACAAGAGAGGCCTGAAACTTATTTTCAGGAAAGTAATATTTCAAGGCAAGAGAAAGTGGCTTCAGATGGGCTTGGTTTGCATTGCACCTTTTTGCATGGAGGCTTTTAAATTTCCATGCTCATAAATGCAGTTATCCCATGGCGACTTTTAGGAACTGGCTCAGTGCAGGGCAGATTATGATAAAATTAGGTCACACACATACTGTACTGCTGGTGTTTGTGGTTTGGTACACTCTGCAACATTTCGGGCCAGAACAAGGTCTGAAAATGCCCCTGTGGGTCCATTTAATCCTTAAAAGGGTAGAATGATAGCTGACAAGCACGGATGCTGTCAAAAGTTCCCAACCTCGTACCAAAGTGCTGCAATGCTGCTATTGGCAATATTGCTGACATACTGTGCTGATACTGGATAATGACTTTTCTCATGTGGAGAAAAGAAATCACGGAAGCAGTTATTAGATTCAGGGCTAATTTAGAATGGGAGGCAATTTAAAGTGAGACTTTATCTCACCAGTGCAGCATTTGAGATGTCACTGGTGTATGTTAAATCACCTTATGCTGTCAAGACATGTCATGACAGCTTTTATGTCTGCTGGACAGATTTAAAAAACACATGTTCACCCTCTTCTTTTTTCAGTGTGTATGAAAATAAATCCACTACCTGCACATTCTATTTTCTGAGTCACTATATCCAAAACAGCTTTTGACGTGACATGTGCATACATCGCTAGTTAGGTCATACAGCTCCAGAGTCTAAAATCTGCAAAAATAGAAAAAAATAAAAAGTCCTCATTAAAAGTAATTTTCTTAAACGTGGTGAGATGGTCTCCTGTTAACGTGCTGAGAAAAGTTCTGAAAGAAATGAAGCTTCATGCAAATTATCAATTTATTCACCTCGCTTGCATTTTTAATCATCTGTTACTTCTTCCGTTACAAATTTAATGATTTTTGTTCACTATCCACAAAGAAAAAGTTTAAATGAGTTGAAATGTAGCTCCACTGCTTCATTAAAGTATTTCACTTCCACTTGTGATAAAAAGGACATCTGACAGCGGGATGTCCCTCTTACACTGTGGAAACACAACACAACTTTCCGTGTTTATGGATGAGCCAAATCTGTCAATGTGAATGTTCTTTTATAAAATGTTAATGAAATAACCAGGCTGGGATCAAAATATTTGCATGCTATTATGTTGATACTCTCGAGACAACAATTTGTGCCTCTCTTTTTCTCCGCATTTCTCTGTATATATGTACTCTCTCTCTCTTGATTTGTATTGTTCCCAAACAGCTCAGTGGGGTTGTATTGTTTTAAAGATCTACAGTGAAACAGTGCCACCACAGGGTTGTTCACAAACACCATCCACTCTTCAGGCCACATAAATGCAGTGCGAGATTTTCCCACCAAATGTTAAACCCTCTTGCCGTTTGGCTTACTACATTTGTGTAAAATATGTGCCATCTCCATAAACAGAAATGAGCTGGACCAAGACAGGAAAAGTGAAGTTTCAACACAGACGGTAAAACCTACATGACAAAAACTATAAAAAAAGAGAATTACCCTCCAGACCTGGTGCGAATAACATCTTGACGATGTCTTATCACCTTCACACCAAACGAGGAGATAAGTATGGACTGGCGGAAGAAGGGAAAAGATAGCAGACATTTGTATTTACCCATCAGACCCATTGATCAAAGCAAACACGCTGCAAGAGTCGCCCCATGTGGAATGAATCAATACGGATCAATGAAATCACACTAAACACACCACAGCCTGTAAATATCAAACGCCTATTTGGCTCGCCAGAAAGGTTTCACAGCAAAATAATGACTGAAATATGGAAATGGTTTCTTATCAACACACCACCACCAAGAATTTGTAGAGTTTGGTTTAAAAACTGAATGAAAATAACCTAGTTTTCATTGCTAAGTGCAAGGTTTTAACCTCTAAAATCGAGGCAAAAAGAGAAATCACTCAGGCTCAGCAGAGGAAGCTGTAAAGCAAAGGCAACATCTCAGGTTTGCCTCGAACAGTTGTTGCTTTGTTACACCCCCTCGTTCCATTTTTTTTCCCCTGTCTTTTTGCTTCCAGCTGACTAATGATGAAGAAATGCCATCAAAGTAATCTTTTAAAGGGCACTTCCCCAGACACACTATGACGATTCAGTGTCACAATGCTCCCCGGGGAGACATTTTTTTAAATTTGCTCTTAAAGCAAGGAAAACCTGAAAGGTGAAAAACAACGCAGGGCACCATGCTTCTCTCACGTTATTTGTACTTTTTGCTTTGTTCAATTTTAAATACATTTACCCACATTTACACAATTCTCTCCAGTAAATTTAAGAGTTTTTTGTTATTATGTACTATATTTGCCTTCTCAGATGTTACCGTGCCAAAATGGTTTCTTTACTTTGTAAGACCACGTCTGAAAGTGTAAATATGAAATAAAAACGTTATTACCTCCACAAAGGAGGTTATGTTTTTACCGGCGTTTGTTTATCGTCATCCTGATTTTTAATTTTTTTGTATGTGTGCCATTTCCTGATGACAGTGATTATGATGATTACATTTTGGCTGTTCTACGTCTGGAAAAAAATCCTAAAATTCGTTAATTTGTTAAGATGGGGCAGAATTATTTAATCATATCTCAGTCAAAACTCCTCTGGTTTGAACCTAATTTACCACATACATGTATAGTGCCAAGATTTAGAGCCACAAATAGTTTGACCTTCCTGAACTCAAGGTCACAATAGACGATTCTCTAAAATTCACTATATCTCTACATTTTGGCCACAGATTTCTTCCAAATTCAATTTCCAAGGGTAACTTTGGACCATTGTCTTCCAGAATGCAAAAAGCAAATTTGCACACATTTGCATGATCAGGATCAATAGGTGCAAGTCCTCAGAGTTAGGGTCAGGGTTGTAAGTTGG
>JAPQRN010000014.1:3167167-3177901 GCA_037367275.1 Coranthus polyacanthus
CACAGGGCTAAATGATTATTGTAGACATTATTTGACGACTTGACACGGAAATAAGCCAAGAGTGATGTCGCATGAGCCCAAATCGAAGCGCAGCTGATTGCAGCTCATTGACACGTCATCAACTGATTGAAATCAGCTTTTACACTGCATTTACAGAGTTTTCAATGTTTGACATGAGCCTAGAGCCTCAATCCTGCCCTGAACACACATACTATATATCAGTCTTTTCAGGACAAGTTGGACTATCAGAATATGTATGTATGTCTATTTTTTCCCCTGACTGCCAGTACTTAAGAGAACAATTTTCAACATTTGTCTCTTTTTAATAGTTCTCTATTTTATTTGCATTCATTTCTGTGATCTTCCATTCCCATTATTTTTTTTTGATTTTGTGTTTACTGTCATATAACTTTATTTATTACTTTATGTGATATCATAACACCATACACATTCTGCTGGCCCAAGTTTTTCTGAAAAAAATGCTGTATATTTTTTGACGGTGCATTGCAGGATAGAGGTTAATTACACATTAATACACAAGGAGACCAGGCGAGAAAAATATTGGAAAAACATCCACGGGGATGGGTTGCGGTCTGCACATTTTGAGTGATGTCTCTGCAGCTGTCAAATTTTTTCTGCCGCTCTTCCTAGAGACAGCAACTCCTGATCTTGTAGTCTCCCATGGTTACCTGTCTTTTCCAGCCATGTTGTCATGTTGTCCATGTGATTGTTATCTAGCTGCTCCTTCTGATTTTGTTTACACTGGCTCTCATGTAGCACAATAAATACATCATCGACGCCGCCCCCCCTCTCGCTGCAGCTCTCACTGATTGCTAGCATGCTGCAAACCGCCATGCTGGTCCTGTCCGTCCTGCTCTGATGCCTTCCAGTCAGGTCCTCAACAGTCTGTGAGTTTCCATCAGATCCCCAATAACCATACCATCTGGGTCTCTAATGCTAAAAACCAATGCTGAAAGATATCAACTCTGCCTCTTTTAGCTTTGATACGAAGGTCTTTGAGTCATATTTATTTCTTGTCTTGCAGTTCAAAATGCTTCAGCACATAACTCAAGATGAAGGCATCTGTAACACTGAAGGGTGTGTGGTTTTCCACATAAAGCCACTCTCCTTCCATTTTAGGCTTAATAACATCAAGACCTCCGCTGTGCCTGACATGAAAGTGAAACTATGCAGCAGAATAAAGTAAAAGTGGCTCAAGTGATCATTTCCTGCATTGACTGAATGTTTCAACAAACTCGACATTACATTATAGCAGCGAATTGTGAGAATTACAGCTCTCTGTCTTCCATCTCGGAGCAATATTCAGCTGAGACCACTGTATTTTATGGGTGATGGACAATTTGATCACAAGGAAATGCAGCACAAGGACATCCTGCTTAGGAGCTTAGGATAAATACTAAATGAAAAATATTGTTCTTGCAACCATACGAGTGCTCTTCTAGTGCTCTGAAATTTAAAAGGCATCTCTATTTCCCCCTAAATCCCTCATTTAAAACATATCTGCACCTCGGTGTAGCCTAACTGCACACAAGACATAGAGGAACTCAGTGTTGGGGTCAAGGAAAAATTGATTCTTCATTCTTCTTTGCACTGCTAGTTCAGTATGCCACATTCATTCATACTATTAGATGCAATAATACTGCAAGACAGTGCTGACGTAACCCAAAGTATTTAAAATACATTGCACATCGGAATAGGTTACAAATTACATTAAATGCTATGTATTCTTTAATCTGTAGTGAAATGCATTTCAAAAGAACTCTCCCAACAATGTTTAATGTCGTCACCACAGTGATGAAAAAGCTGTACCTCAGACCAGTCTTAGATGTAACTTCTAAGAAAGAAAGACATTTTTCTGCCATGCACAATAGGAGGTGTGATTGGTCTACAGGTGCTATCTACAGTTTAAGAGATAGTTGGACACATATCGCTATTGAATACCAATCAGTGGAAACAGTCGCCTTGTGTCCGCACTCCACTCCATTGCAGCAGAAGCCATTGACGCAAACAGTTCTATCTTTATCTCAATCTATACGATCAACTGTGATGCCTCTTCAAGTGCACGTCATTATATTGACTGAGGAGCATTTGTCTCCCTTCGAGCATGCCCTTGGCTCTGTGATTGAGCTTTACACCTGTGTTCATCCCTGTTAGGTTTCTGCCTTGTTGAACCTTTCCTCGGCTTCTCTTGTGTTACCCACAGCAGCTCCTTCCCCTATCAATGTCAGGCTGTCAGAGGAGGTAGGAGTCTGCATCGGCTTCTCTGGTGCACAGCCCAGCCATGCGTCTGTAATCATTCTGGCTGTTGCAGTGCTGATTGGTGCTCCTGTGTCATGCCTTGCTGTAGGTGAGTGATCAGCCGTTCTCTGGGATACACAAGTCTGCCGTTGATCAATTGCCCCATTAATCCAGCAGCAGAATGGATAATGCACAGCTAGCAGGGATACACACTCAGCGCAGTGACACAGCCACGCGTTCTCACTTTGCAGCCCTTGTAAAACAACCCCGGGGGTTGTTATAGAAAAAAAAAAAAAACATCTTACATGGATGTGTCCATAGTTCCCATTTGCATAATGTGATAATGTGCTACCTTTTGTCAGAGCTGACTACCTTGCAAACCTCTTGTTCTGATCGTGTACTTGCTTATAATGCAGCATTAGAATGTTCATATGAATCATTTATTCATTTTGGGAATCCAGCACCAAATAAATGTTGCAACGGTTTTTGAATATGTTGTCAAAACAAAGTCTACAATTACCAAAATCCATCTTTTTTTGTGTAGTCACCAGAGACATCAGAGGTGTATGAGCAGGAAGGTAGCTGATATTTACTTCAGCTACAACACTACTTTCACACACATGCATTTAAATCTGTCTGTTTCCTTTCTCTGTAGTATTCCCCTTCACCACTGATCCTGTAAATTAAACTTGAGTTAAAGTTTCCTATGGACTGTAAGATTTCAGCAGTCCTATATGTTTATTGGCAGCCACACTGTGCGACATGGATGTAATAAACGTGGATAAAACATGTACACAGACTGTGTGATAATAACACGACGCAAGTCAAAGTACAAAAATGAAATGTCATCAGTGCCGCTTTAATTTTAAACAGTGAAGCTAAGCAATTGACTGCACTGTTAGAAAAGTGGTATTTATGTGTACAGAAATAATGTGGAGTCGGGAGGAAGGAGGAGAACATGGACCTGTCATGACTTGGGATGGCAAAGAAAGCTTGAGGTTAGGAGTTTTAACAAACTTAAACATACCTGACACGTTGATCAGTCATAGGACCACGTTTTGTTTTGTTTTAGTCACGACCAAAGATATCACTACGTTTTTTCATCTTTCGTCTGGAACTCCCCGAATTCACACAGTGTACACCCGGCTTTAGATGCCTCGATAGCTTTACCTAAACTAGCTCCGTTTGACAAAATTCACTCATCTTGCTATTCTCTGTGTACACTACACACCCACAAATCTGCATTTTCCCCTTTTTTTGTGTGCGTTTATTTCATTTTCAGCACAAATTGCACTACAAATAAACTGCCACTTGATGTCTGTGTTTGTTTTGGTACAAGAAACAAGCAAGATCTTCAGCACAAGATCCGGTCGTCCACTTATAGAAGGTCCCTTTGTTACTGCCTTAGTCGTTTTCTACTCTTCTCTCTCAAAGACCAGTCAGTGGAAACAGACTGTATATATGTTGTGTCCCATCCTACAATGTTTCAGCTAGTCTTTGGGTGTATGTCTAGGTTTAGTCCAGGTAACCATAGCAACTGTGGTTGTGCTATTTGCTACGTTTTCAGTTACATCAAGCAGACCTTGCCATAGGTTAAACACTTCTGAGCACAGCTTCTCTCTGCCTTTGGTAAGTGGGCATGATAAAAGTGTAATAAAACACTGGTAAGGTGTGATAAATTGAAAATAACTGGCAAAATAATGATTCTCTACTTTGTTTCATTAGTTTTTGTAAGGACGTGGACTGTTTACAAATTACCAAAACAACAGCTGCAAATAGGTTTTGACTATTTCATCTAATAAAGCAGTTAAATTATAAATCAATTCTTTTCAACTCACTTTCAACATTGATCCAAAATAATGCAATCGTGTGATAATAAAATTATACAGAGTGCTTGTTTTGAAATTATTAGTGTGTACAGATTTGTCTTCTCATAACCAAATAAAAACATAACTTCCATTAAAGCTTGGCAAATCATAAATACACCTGCTGAGTGACAATTAATTTGAGTCTGGCTGCAAAACAGCTGGAGCAGCTGGACTGGATGACGTTTCTGTGACAACGTTGTCGTATCTAAAGTTGGCAAAGTTTTGGGACAGTGAAATATTTACTTTAGATAAATCATAAATCTTATTCAATGAGTTCGACGTGTAATTTGATTCTTTGTGTTGTCTTCTCACGATATGACAGCACGTACATACACCTGTACATTTTCATTGTCCCTCTAGTCCTCCTTGTCATTTGATTTATCTATAGAGCAGCCGACTCAGACGTCCAGAAATATCTTTATTTGTCTAAGTTATGGCTTCATGAGTTGTTTCCCCACTGCAATAAATTTTCTGAATTTAACCCTTCTATGGTATTTCTTAAAGGAAAACAATATTTTCATCGGTTTTGTGGGTTTAGCAGCTATATACAAGGGGGAGTATAAAGATGCTCCAGTCGAGTTGGATCCGTGGTTTGTGTATTGACTCAGCCTTATTCACTGGTTGTTAATCAGCTTCTTTCATTTATTTTTGTGCCTCACAGCTCTAAAATTGAAGACTGCAATTCAGCACTTACTTCCCTTGCAGAACTCGCTCGTTCATGCTATTTATGATTATCTTTCTAGTTAACAGAGGCCGTGTGTCCTTATCTATAAATATGACGGTAAACACTACTGTACAACTCCCAGAAATATGTTTATGTACTCATTTTCAACACAAGTTTTAAGAGTTGAACATATCTGTAAGGTTGTAAATGTTATCACCAGTCCTCTCTTGCCATAAAAAAATCTGCTTGTAGCAGCTAAAGGATTATTAAATTTTTTATAGTTATGTTTATAGGCACTCCGAGCCCTCAGTTAAATCGCTGGGAGTTAAGCCTTAGTTAGTTAATTCTGAAACAGATCTTTGTTTCTTTTTGTTTTATCTCAAATGTAACAGTATTTCACTGTCTTATCCAAAGCGGATTTTGTGTGTGTCAAAATCCTGTGTTATTCATCCTCATCACTTTACAAAACAGCCACTGTGAGTCACATTACGGAGCAATACTGCCTTTTACGGATGTGCACTCTCTATGCATCTCTATCACTGAGTGTGTTTACATGCACACTAATATTCCGCAATTATTCAGAATATGACGAGAATCTGACTGAAGTTATTGTAACCAGCATATCCCGTTTAGATATTCTGAATTAGGCCTTTTTTTCAAATGGAGCATTTTCCAAGACGTGTGAGATGTATATGTATACACGTCCAAAGCACATTTGGAATATGCGTCACATTTGCTCGTTTTACTGTCGGTTGCGACACTCGGCCCCTGTTTACAGTCAGCTGAAGTAGAAACAAAGATCCTCTCTCGTAGAGATGCGCGCTCCAAAGAAAAGTCAGCATTTCTGGTCAGAAGGAGAAACACACCGATTAAACAACATTATGAAAGAAGATCTCAACCTGTTTTTAGATAAGAGCAAATATCAACAACTGACCTTTTCCATAAGAAGTCTGAAGGAATGAAAGAGTGAGGCTGAGTTCACACAGTGGAATGCACGTCTGCATGTGAAAAAGAATATTAGCAGAATATTCGTCATGTAAACAGCTTGTTAGAATTGTAGTCTTTTTTGGAATAAGGGCAAAAAACTGAATATTTTGTGCATTTAAACATTCAGTCATTGAGGCAGCTGTGATGCACATAAAAAATCAAACCGTTAAGACTTAAATGCAGCAACTAGCCCTGCAAAATGATATGTTTGATTGCTATGCGGTACAATTCAACGCAATTTGATTCAACATAGTGCAAGTCAACAAGATGCAACTGAAAATTCAATATGGTACAGACAGTAATACATAATTTCTTCATAATCGTCATGTAAATCCAAATACAACACGTAGTAACTGATGAATTATCAATAAACAGTAAGAGGACCCATTGCCCATGTCGTAACTGAGAAGTGTGAACCTCAATGAACTAAACACAAACGTTATTTTGTTCCAACGTGAAATAATCAAATCACAAATTTAGACTTCAGTGAGAAACACAAGTGCCTTCTTTTCGCTTTTCAAAACCTCTCACCTAAGAATTGCTTGTTGTTTCAAAATTACAGTCCCCCGTGAGTTGCTGCTCTTACCTCCCATTACTCAGAGCTGACACGCATATATTCAAGAGGAACCAACAAGTCACGTCTCAATCATTAATTAAGAAGATAAAGCTGAGCCGCGCACTCGCTCATTAGCTGCAGAGTGACTGGGTGTATTGTGTATTCTGCTTGCCACCACTCGCTTCCTGGATACTATCAAGGTCACTGTCTGCAGCAGCTCTGCTCTGTTAGCAGCATTTTTTTTTTTTTTTTGTCGTGCTTGTACTCCATCAGGCATGTGGCCACCTTGTTCTGCAAAATTTGATCATCATTACAGAACAGTTCCAACATAATGACTAAAATGTGGCAGACTTTTAAGCCATTATTGAGGTTGCCATACTCTGCAAATTCTCCTTCTCTTGTCAGTTTAACTCCACTGGACACTACACTTATACTACACTGTACTAATACCACAAAATGCAACCTAAATAGCTGCTTGTGTATATCCACTCTGTACTCGGTACACTAAATGTCCCTGACACAAATAAATGAATCTTTATGAGGTGGTGGAACGATGAGTGAGGATGGAGCAGGACTCTCTCTCAAGCCCTCCATCATCCTGTCTCCCAATCACCCACGATGATTGAGGCCAATCAGTGGCATCAGGGCCTACTTCTTTGCTCTTCCCCTCTTCTCCATTTGTGCCCTTTTGTAAAAAGGCATTAGCCCTCCACTCCGAATGCAATTCTCCCAGCAGAATCATCCCACACTACACCCGCACCTAATTGAGGTTTTCTAAATCCTCTCGTCCTTACCTATGGCTCAATCATGCTGAGATTGTATCATCCATAAACATTGTGGCTTTCATGTGTGTGGGTTTGTTTGTGTGTATCGGTTTAGTGTGTGTGCATGTGAGTGCCTGCAGGAATTCATCCCTTTGCGAAGTGCAAATATTTTTCACAGCTTTGAGATTACAGCTAGATGTAAAATGAAAACCTGGGCATGCTCAACCTGAACTTTAAGCTTTGGAGTTAATTGAATTCCATGACATTTTCATATAAGTAAATTTTCCATTTTGTATGCATTTTTTTTTCTTCACTCTTATCACTAAGTCATAATGCAATAGGGAATCTAACTAACTGATTCTTGAAGGCCTTTTGTTTCCTGTTCTTAACACCAAGCATTCCTCAAAAGGTCAGAAATCAATGTTACTTCTCAAGCATGTCCAAGAAAATACAGTTTATAGAATGCTGCTTGTCAGCTCAGTAACTGACAGATGAACAGAAACTTTTTTTTTTTTTCTAAGACATGTGGAGTTGGTTAGTGTGGCGGACAATAATGCATGACACATCTCAGAAGGCCAGATAAAAAGACGTGTCACGATTTTGTTTTTGCCTTAAATCATCACATAGGTCGGATCAGTCGGTTGCCAATGTGTCATGTCTCTTGGCAAAGTTCCGCTAAGAATTTATGACTTTATATTTGTCTAATTTGACACTGTGACTCTATTTGCATGCACAAACTATTCAAAATGTACTTCACAGCTGTTTACATGGCTAATGAAAATGAATATTTCATTAATATGTACATTTACATGCAGCCGTGCCTTCCTTTTCGCTTGCCTTTTGGCCACGCATTTCTGCCCCAGAATGAAAAACTGTTGGCTATTCGGTTTGTGTACAACACAGAGACGTGACGATAAACAGGCAAGAGGCCATGTGTTGCAAACTGTGGTGAGAAACCAAATGAGAGGCACAGTCTTTATGCGCGTATTCCAAATGTTGAAAGAATCTTACTAAAACCCAAATAATCCTGGCGTTTCCCACGTCTTTATGCTACATTTGGAACGAGGCCTAATTGGGAATATCCACACAGATGTTGTGTAGTTTGAATTTTAGAATGTCAACCTCACCGTAAATGTGACATTAATAAAACATGAAACGAGAGTCACACTCTACAGCTTTTGGGCTCCACAGTGCTGTAAAGTTCATTACAAGGGAATTTCAGGCTGAAAAAAAACATGTGAACCAAATGTATTCCGGAATAAACAAAACGACACGGTGAAACATATGGACCTAGGTCTTTTGGGTAGGGTGACACACTTCTGCCCAGGAGTTATAGTGAGCAGCGTCGGAGCCATTAGTTACCACAGAGATGGGTCAGAGCTCTCTCGGCTGTCTGCCTCATATGGGCCCACAGAGACTCATCCGACTCTGATGATAGTAAGGTGTAAGCTTTTATACTTTCCTGCTTCTCCTGTGACACTTGTGTTTCATCAAGAATGGTTTCTGGTGGCACTTCTTCGATATAGGTCCAGGTTTTTAATTGCCCATTAAGTAAAATATGCCCTAACGCCAAAGAACATATGATGAACATTGTTAACCTACTGTATAACCAGTTTCACCACCTAGATTTAACTCTACTGAATAGAGGACAGAGAAATCATCTTATTTGTGCGCCAAAAATAAAGATCGGTAATGGCAAAGTAGTGCGATTAAAATATTAAAGTAAATTTGTATTTCATTTCCGCCTCTCTCTCTCTGCCCTTCGTCTCTCATCTTTGTTTTTTTTTTCTAATACAAAAACATATTTAAAAAATAAAAGAAAAAAAGATCAAGTTGTCTTTCAATGACTGTCTCTGTCGTATCAGTCCTCTACCAATGTCAGAGCAGCTGCCATTTCATAAGGCTGCGGCTATTTTTAGCATTCATATTATAATTTATTCATCCCGTGCACCTCGGAATCATCAGTGGCAGTGACACCTCAATCATAAACATAGAAAAACAATAGACAACAAAGGGCTTTACAATAAAGGGCAAAATGAAAAGAACAGAACACAGAGAATCATGCCTCTATAGTTCTATACTACAAATAAAACTGAGAACAAAAGTAAAGTTTTATGAGAATTAGCTATAGCCAAACTATTGTTTCAATATTGCATTAAGTCTGCATACTTCTACTTTCTACTTCATTATATTCAGCTACAGTTTGTTTCAATGTGGCATGAATCAGCACTTCCATTGCCAAACTTTCAGGGCCAGTTCAAGCAGTGCAGCCTTATTGCAGCAAAGTACAACGTAAACATACGAAGGTCCTCACGGCAGATGTCTTTCTCTTTCCTTTTCATATACTGCAAACAATGTTTTCTCTCTAACAAAGTATTTTAGTTGCATAACTTCAAAACCTTAACCTTAAATATTCAGTGTATTTCCAGGTTTTTCAGAATTGTCTGTCAGTGTTCTTGTCTGCCAAAATTACTCTTACTTTGTGGCTGATCAAAATGCAGTTCATAGAAAGAAATTCTTGAAATAAATACATTTTTATGTCCTTTCCTTTGGTCTTGTTTGCACCCGTTTCTGTATCTAATAAATTACAACTAGATACACAATATTGTCTTCCATCTTTCAGCTTAGTTGTGTGCCCTGTAGCTTTCCTCACTCAGTGCACACACTAACAGCCCTCTGGCTTGTTTTGGTTTGCCTGTTAGTTGTTCTTGCAGCTTATTGGTAGGTGGAACTGTCAAGTCAGTTCAAATGCAAACACCTGGGTCCAGTCTTCCTCAGGCAATATAAAAGCTGCAACCTCACTCTGTGAAGAGAGACTCTCCATGTGCTCTGGTCTGTGTCTTTAGTTTTCTGCCTTCCGCACATTTTAAATGCGGTACGTGCACGCCACATCTGATTTTATTTCAGTAAGAGCTTCAATCTGAAAAAGTGTATGCTGAATGCCAGTTTGTATTTAGCCACTCAGATGGTGGGTCAGGTAACTGTTGCGTACCCCTTTGAAAAACATCAGTGCCACCAAATCACTCATGATAGCCCAGTGTGGGCTGTGTAAATGTAATGTTTATAGATAATATCTCAGTATAATCCAAAATGAGACACTGTTAATGATGTGTAAATGATCACACCATGAGCCATGCTTTAAGCTAATTTTCTTTCCTACCAGGTAGCTGATTACAGATAATGACATTCACCTTGCACCCCTGGTGTAAATCATTCCCTGATTAGATGGCTAGAACATAAACCAGCAGGTGCCTGAGAGGGTCTCATTCTGCATCTGTATGGATCCAGGTTTCAAGCACCGGCTTACGTTAAATGTATTTGTTTCTGGAAAATCAGATTTTCATTGTTTACTTTTTTTTTTTTAGTTAACTCCACTGTGTGTGAAGGGAGCTATTGTTTATCCTTTCTTCCAAAACTTCAATCTATGTAAAGAGGGAAAAGTCAAAGCCTTGATTTGAAACCAGGTCATTTTTTTGTTTTTATTTTAAAGGCACTATCAAACCTACCTCGCCTGGTCCAGACTATAGACTTTTCGGTTTGATCCAAACTGCCAGGTTTTGTCAAAATTAACACGTTCATTTTATGACTAACTTAAAACAATTAACAGACAGCATTACTTGCAAGATGTGTCATTAA
>JAPQRN010000014.1:3196518-3221500 GCA_037367275.1 Coranthus polyacanthus
AGCAATGGAAAAAAGCCATTGTGTGGGATTGGCTAACAACTGGACAGGCCATTTTTTCCGTGAATGTCGTAGAGACACCGAACCAAGCTCTACCCCCCCATTTGTGGCCACTGGCTTTCCAACGGTGCCAACCACGTGTCTCTGCGACAATCAGAAGTGCCCGAACCCATTCTGGGCTCTCCAGCAATGGAAAAAAGCCATTGTGTGGGAATGGCTAATACCTGGGTGGGCTCAAACTCTAAACTGTAGGCGCCTAAAGAGAAATTAGTCGTCTGATAGTGGTTGTTTTTCCTCAGAGGGACGAAATCCTTCAAAAGAGAAATCATTGATAGTTCCTCATGGGGCTTTTTGTCCAGCTCAAGGACACAAAAGCAGGGAAGGAGTCTCTGATCTCATGGGAGCATGAATCTGGGCCATCTGGTTGAAGGATAGTTGCACTAATTTCAAGAGTACTTTCCTTTTCTTTCTAACCTTCTTTGTCACTTAAATCTAAACTCATAATCTGGAAACCACTGCTAAAAGATTAAAAAGTGTCCCAAAAAATAATATATATTTTTTTTTATATCCTTGTGGGACAAAGAATTCAGAGAGTCACAAAATAGCAAAGGTGCTATTTGCTAACTGCAAATACCTTTTTATTATAACAAGCCAGAACAAAAGCTGAGATTACAATATTATTTCAAACTCACCTCATATAATACGTGCCCCATTTGATCGCTTAAATGTCTCCAAGATTTTTCTCTTTGAGCTCAAACATAGTCTAGACAACTTATAGTTTTGTTTTTTCCTACTTGTGCATTCAATTAGTGTACAGACTATAGCTGTACAAAGGGCACATCATTTTTGTGATTACCAGACTATCATCATAAATCTAAAAGGTCACAGTGGACCTATTCACCAGAAAAACAGAGAAGTGGTTGATATACAAACTGTTCTGCTGCTACATGTTGTGTATGTGCATGTCATGTCATACATTTGTGCATATCATACTTTGACTATTCTATATGTCCAGCTCCAGCTTCCCCTTTTTGGTCCATTCCAGTTCATTCTCATCAAATAAATATCTATTTGTCAAAGTGTCTTTCTTCTCAAGACACTTTGAGAAGAAAGATACCTCATATTTTTTTT
Source organism: Coranthus polyacanthus (assembly GCA_037367275.1). NCBI lineage: Eukaryota > Metazoa > Chordata > Actinopteri > Kurtiformes > Apogonidae > Coranthus > Coranthus polyacanthus. Next base: position 3,197,647 of record JAPQRN010000014.1, read on the forward strand.
TTTTTTTTTTTTTACCATCAAAATCAAATTCAAACACCATTAATATTTTAAACCACCTCTTAAAATAGTATGAGAAGGCTTTTACTAACAGTGGAACCGTTGCGATGATGATGCGATTAGAGAAAAGGTGTGCATTGGCATATGACGAAGCTCAACTGCGTCACTAGAATAAAACTAAGTAGACCAGTTTTGGATGATTATTAAAGTTCAACTTTACCTGTGAAAGTCATGCTCTCAGCTGCTCTATAACGACACAGCAAAAAACTGCCAGATGACATTTAGTGAATCGGGACGTTGAGCTGTGCTTGTTAAGACTATTGTGGTCGTGTGTTAATCTCTGCTCTGAAGCCAGAACTCTGAGTCTTTGTCAAGCCAGTGTGTATCTTTATCTCCTTTATCACTGCGAAACAGGCCACTGGCTGAGCTTGTTTTGCCAAGACCAAATGCTACATCTGTTTACAATATGTCTGCATCCTTTGCTTTTCTATGCAGTGACTTCTATACAGCCTGAGACAGTTCCATTGAATGGGCTAATCATGTGATGATCAACTGCAGAGACATGATGGAAAATAGATGACAGACATCCTCAGTGCTACTGAAATCACTCTATCACAAATGAATACTTTTTAAAGTGGTTTCCAGCATACCTTTAGATCCCTAGTGCTATTTTGCTTGTAATGGTGAACATTTCAAGCTGAAATTGAGACATTTCTTTTGTAGCCAAGGTTCAACAGCAGAGAAAAAAATTATGTTGTGTCTAGTGCAGTACTCAAGTGAGTGCTTCCTCTAACCTCCTCTATCGTAACTCGGATTTTTGCCCACAACCTATCGTCTGTTGTATAAAGATGAGATGATTTCAAACTGTAGACAGTTTTAAGCTTTCTGTTTAATTACATTATCCTAGCACAATAATATTCTAAGCAATAAAAAAAGCTATTTACTGAAGGAGTTCGGCTGCAGTCTAGCCACTAAAATTGTAGGAAGGCTTCCACGCCAGCCAATTAGTTAGAGGGCAAATTGGTATAAATAAAACATTTCTTTAAAAACACATGTTTAGTCTGATTTATTATATTATATTAGTCATTTAGAAGAAGAACTAAAGAGTGTTAATTATCAAAAAGTGCCACTAAAACACTTTTCACAAGATATTTAACTAATTATATAAGTGTATAAGATGCAGAAACAACTCTTCTTCCTAAATCACAAGCCAGGTATAACATGTCATTTTCTAAATCTTGGAGACTTAATTTATTTCTATAATCAGGTATACACCTTATTCCCTTCTTATTGTTAAAACGTTGATATTTACTCAAATATAAATAGGCATGCAGCTGTTCAAATGCTCTTAAAACAAGGAGATTGTGGATCTATTAGGACTTTCCGTTTGGATGCACGGTGTCGCCTATGTGGCCGTGGGCCACCTAATTAATCATGTGTAGCAGTTTCTCTTTGCGGGCAGGTGGTGGCTGCAGCTGGGAATTTAGAACATAGAGCAGATCATCTAGCAGGTGGCACCAGAGCCCTTGGATATCAGTGACTGACTGGTCCACTGACTATTCACCTTAGCTGCTGCAGCTGTGGCACTAGCAGAGATCCATCTGCACCGACCAATCCATGGTCATGGCCCTTGATCCTGCTTACTCATTCCACTTCATCACCGGACATTTTAATTTTGTCTCGACTGGTTCTTGCCATCTCGGTGGTCCCGACCAACATGCTGTGTCTCTTGAGTTGGTACGGAGCTGGTGACTGGGTCATTTTGTAACAACTGCTCCATAATGAAAGTGGGGCAGGTTGTTTGAGCTGCATTTTGGATGAGCTGGACATAGCAAAACATAAAAAGAGAAAAAGTTTACATCAGGATGTGCTGGATTGATTCACAGTCGATGCCTGCTTCAAACAGGGTCTTTTTCCTTTCTTCTTTGTGTGATCATTTTAATATACTTTCTGTGCATTTGTGTTTCCAATGTTCAAATTTGTAATTTTATTCAATGTAACTATCAATTACCTGGCCATTTGTCAGTAGTTTCATATCCTCTTTACAGAACAACACAGTAAACAATGGATAAAACACCAGAGACTGATAGATAAATCATTTAATTATACTTTTAATTATACAGGACTTTATTTAGTATCAGTAATGCAGTATACAGTGCAGTATTTCAGCCACACAGTGTATTGTTTGATTATCTGCATGTAATTTTGATCAGGATGAAAACAACTCCCACGATCTCATTCTACTTCATGACATTATCAAACTACATCTGTTGCTTGAGAGACCCCCTAGAGCCACAAGTCACATATTATGGGTTTGAATTCAACCCAAAGTTAAAGCATACGAATGAGATTAGCTCCTTACTTTTGCATCTCCTGGGAGACCTCACTCTCCACAGTTTTGAAGTTTACGATAAAATGCACATGTGCACAGTCCTGACAGGCAGGGTGGGGTTTTGTTGTGATGCTATGTCATCCAGGATTGATGAAGGAGAAAAGGTTAAGATGCAAGAGCACCTCTCCCAGGAGGGAGGTTCGGCTCCCACTGGAGCTTCGGCAGCAGTCTCAGGAAGACATATGATCAAGAAATGAAGGATGACTGGTGTAATTACACCATCACATGCTTTTATTTTAGAAAAGGCACGTTTAGGATTAAGAGTAAATCGTGCCAGTCACACATTAAAAAGAAATGTTGATATTTTGACCAGGTTGTAACCATATTTTTATTCCTAATACATTTTTGTCAACAAACACAGTTCTGAAAAAAATGACTGTTGCGTAAAATGTTAAAAAATAGCAAAAGAAAATTCAACCAATGAAATATGGTACGAAGAAAATAAAGTGCAAAGAAATAAGCTACAAAGAAACATGGTATGAAGAAATACGGCAGTGGGCTCCGGAAGAAACAACGCAATGCAAAAGCAATGCTTAACCACAAACCTACTAAATCACTATGAAATGCCAAATGTACAAGTTTAAAAGACACTTCACTGATCTGTAAATAATATTTAAGACAAGAATAAACTGAACCATTACAGAGCGTGATCATGCAACATTTTATACACCCCATAGTACTATTTTTATCTTTTTTTTTTTCCCAAATTAAATAGTGATACATGGCATTGTCCTGGAAAAAGACATCTAATCACTTATGTGGGTGCTGTCCAGTCATCTGTAATAAATCTGCAGGCTTATGTTGCCTTCTCATTTTTTGAGGTTGCTTTTTTAGGATGTGCCAGAGCACATTTTTGACTGGTGCCCCCGGTCAAAGCACTGCACAGTGAACTCACAGTGAACTCACTCAACACAGTGTAAAATGAAGTTTTCCCATAAGAACGTCAGGTCTGTATTTATTCATCAGGAATATCGTATCTAGCTTGAAAGTCACAGATGCATCTCCCAGGTCCTTCTCTTCAAATCCACATACTGCTGGGATATTTCCCGGGATCCCTCTTCTGATTGCGTGAGTGGGATGCCCTCTGAAGCAGCCGAGTCACACGGAAAATCCACGCTCAGCCCTGCCTGTCCACTGTGTACGATAACACCCCAAAGTGAATAATGAACCTCTACTGCGCAGCGCCTAGTCTATATTTATTCATCACTGCTATCTGATATCTGTGTTCAGGATTTCATATAATATCTCAGGCTGAGATTTTTTTTTGTTTAGTATACCAGTTTTCCTCTGGAGATCACAGTTATCTATAGGAGTATATGCTATACAACTGCATCATGATGAGGCAAGGAGGGGATGTTTTTACAGGAAGCTTCTCCCAACTGGGGTCAAGGTTCATATGTGGAAAATAAGTCCATGGCGAGACCTCTGGTTGCAATGGAGCTTTCTACCCCACCTCTGCTTTTTTCTTTCCTCCTCAATGACCTTGCCTGCTCATTTAATAACTGACTCCAAATGGCAAAGAAAAGAATCTTTCCATTTTTATGCTCCGACTGAATAGCGGAGAAAACTGCATAGCTGCAACATGCCGTCTTGTGCAGAGTATACATCATTATTAGGTGTTTGGAAAAAAAATACTTCTTATTTTACAGCCCTTGTTTAAAGCTTATGAGCGAATTTGAAACAGACAAAACAGAAAATGTGAATTATGTGTGTTTCCATGGATTGAAGTGAACAAACTAGTCTGTGTTACGTCGTCTCAAGGTGGCGTAAGCTACGTTACACATGATTGTAATAAGTAGAGTAGAAGAAGTATTATCATTCTGTTGCTGTTTTAATCTAAATGTATAGATCCTGAAGTTTTTTGGGTTTTTTTCATGGATGAGAGCAAAGAATAATTTGGTCTCTTCATCAGACCACACCGTCTGTTGCTAATAGTAGCTGTGTCTTCGTGCCAGTCAGTCACAATCCGTCAAAAGTTCTATTCTTCTAACATCCACAACTTCTGCTACCGAACACCAACACACCCCCTCAGGATCCATGAGCCGTACAGAGTCAGACAGAGCGAGCGGCGAACTGTCTGTTGTATTTTACTCCAATCAAAGTTATTTAGATGTGCAACGGAATCCTTCAGCTGACGAGACAGTACAAGGAATTTATCAAACACGCATTAAACAAGCAGCGACGTCTCTGACCACTTCCCCCACGTTCGACTCGCTGGGTTAATCTGTAGTCGGTAGGTTTTAAACAGGCACACGGAGGTCACGAATAGTTAACACGTGTCAATTATTTACTGCCTACAATTAAGTTTATTCAACTAAGTGTGAAAACAGCTGTGTGACTATAATTCTGAAACTCAGACCCCACTTTTACCAGATTTAACAACAGTTTTACATGAGGAGTTGTTCATTCAAAGGCTGTTAATGTAAAGTTTCTCGTCTTTACATTTTGGCCTAACATCTTATTGTGCTTCTTATTTTCACTAGCTGGATGAACAGGAATAGCACTGTTAAACGTAGCACTTTATTTTATTTCAAGTGAATTTTATTGATCTAGTATACATAATAAGGTCTAGTGTTAAAATAGTAAATAAAAATCACATTTCTTAAAAGTCTAAACCGTTGTGGTGTGCCCCATGGAAAATAACTTTGGAAAAAATATGAATGACTCGGAGCATCTCGTGGACAAAGTCACGAGGATGTCGCTTACACGACTTTTGGGTGTGTCATTTTTGTATTTACGTATATGAACAGTCTGCTGCTTCTTCAGTTTTACAGATTACTTGTCTCTCATCCAAGTACCGTGATAGTATCAAATCAGGAAACAAGTGCATCGTCCCAGCCATAATCATTATTGTTTTCATTCCATGTAATCTATCCAGAAGTTTGTGCTTTCTCTTTGGTGCTTGAGCCTGTCTGACCTAAATCCCATTTTTCAAAGGTAACAAATTATTTCAAGCTTTGCAAGCAATTATGTGTATTTCCTTTGACTTATTCTGGAGGATTCAAATTGGTTGTTTATAAAGAAGTTTTTTTTTGTTGTTTTTTTTTTCCGTTGGCACAGAAAAGTGGAAAGCCACCTGGATAAATGACCTTTATTTCATCTCTCGGCACCCTGCGCTCTGTAACTTCACAGGTTTAGGGGGAAAATTGTTTTTCAGTCGCTCACAATCAACTACATGACTCTGGCTCTTGTCCAAAAGGAGAAAAATAACAATATGCCAGTCATTTCTTTGGAGAAACACTCTATCAGCTGCCATTCAAGCCCACGCACTGTATCTCTGCATCTGCTTTTACATAAATAAATAAGAAAAGAAAATTACAAAAAATAGCTCAAGGATATTCATCAAGGTTGTCGTGTGTTCAAGCTGTGCCTGCGAGAGAAGAGGGAAAGACTTCCTCTTAATTGAAGACGGGAAAGAAACACAAAGACTCGGCTTCAAGAGGTGTTGACAGGTGCCGTTTGCAGGTTCTTTTAATAAACAGCTGCAATACATAAAATGAACAATGTTTCCTCAATTATGTTTTCAGGTTAACTGAGAGGCAGTCGCTTAGCATTGTTTATTTACACAGTTTCCTCTCAATCAGAGTCAGGCAGAGTGAGAGACAGGGCGTCATACTTTACATACTACTAATATTTTTTTCTTCTTTCAATCAGTTGCAAAATCTGCACTTGACGATGGCGGCCGCAGTGAGACGAGCACGACGCATCAGACCGACGCGAAACCTTCACTCTCACATTCAGAACTCACGCAGACACGGGGAGAAGATGCAAATTCCACACAGAACCCAGGACCTTCTTGCTGCAAGCCCGGCGTATCTTGATGCATCTTGTATCTATGACAACAGGATCTTTAACAACATTTTACATTTTTATAACTCTGCTAATTTAAAGGTGCACTGTGCAGCAATGTGAAGAACCCGACATGCATTGAATTGATTTTTAAATTCCCAATTCAGGCGATCTGGCCAAAAGATCACATGAAGAAGTGAATTATGATCCACAATCGGAATCCTAGTTTTCTCACCTCTTCTAAAATGTAGGCGAGTTACCACCAAACTAACTTTTCTTCCAAATTTTCTCTGGTTTCTGGAGGAGGAAAGTGTATATTTTTGCATCATTTTGAACCAATATTATTGCAGTATTTTGACAATACCTAGATGAAGATTTCCACATTTTCCTAACTGTACACACATCTGTGACAGCTGCAGTGTTTCTCATTAGTTATCTAGAGAATGTTTGGCCTGATATGTCCTGTTGGAGTTATATAATGAAGTCTTTACACTCTAACGTATACTCTAAAGCATCAGAAGCCGGGCCGGTAAAGCTTCGTTGTCTGAACTGGTCATTTCGTCAATCATTATTTCTTCAGCAGCAAAACTACACATTACACAAACTGTGTAAGCTGTTAAATAAGACTAAAACTGCACACTTTAGTTCAAACAGATACTAAATAATCAAAATAAATTGTCTTAAATAAACTCGCTAATTAGCAACAAGCAACAGCAAAATATTGTAATTACACTGAATTACTTGGGCCATTTAAAATGAATGTTAGCTGAGTAGGAAAGTTTTGACAGCACTGGTATTTATTTATTTATTTATTTATTTATTTATTTAATGACATGTGCGATCCCTCTGAAAAACACATAGAACCAAGTGTATATAAGTTCATATTCTGATATTTTAATCAGTATAATATTAAAGTTAGGTTTTATATTTTTATCTTAATACTAAGTAAAAAACGTTTGTGGAGAAAAATTTTGAAAAATAATTTTCCATTGCCTGTGGGTGAATGGTCTCGTGTTTGTGCAACAGTTCAGAGAAGCTCTAATACCCAACACCACAGACCAATTAAACCGACCTGTACAAATGAAGCCGTGTTTGTTATTCTCACCTTTTTTATTCAGTGAAAAGAGGGGAGAAAAAAACAAACTGGGGCCTGCTTTGATTTCTCCAACTGAGGCGTATTAAAAGTTCCTTTTGAAGGAGAGTAATTTGTTTTGTTTAGACACCATGCTGCTGCAGGAAAAATGAATCATATGAAAAATGTATAGACCTTAGGTCCCTTAGAATTACCTGCCAAAATGTTTCATGACTCATAATATGCAAACAGCTGAAGGGTAGGTATATTCAACGTCAGGGAGCTTCTTTGCATATACTGTGGTGGCTAAAATAATGCAAGAAAAACAAATATTAGTCAGCCAGTAAGTCAGTCAATCAATCACCTGAGTGAGTTATGGGTTGTAAGCTACTTTTCTTACTTTTTTTAAACTTCCATCCATGATTTAATCAGCATGCATTTGCTTCTACTTAAGTGCCATCCTGTTTGGGGATTTTTAGATCTTCTGCACCAGCGTCAGTGAGTCTTCATATGACGACTGTCCATGAAGTGCTCACACCACATGACATGGTTATTAACAGTGTTGTGGAGCAGACGAATGCGTGTATTATTGAGTATAATTTAAATAGAAATAATCACAATACAGTTAGTTTCTTAAAATCAGCACAATACTTAAAAGGATAACTTTTTTAAAGTCCACATTATTTGCTCTGAAATTACAAAGGCATCAGTAATTTCCCACATGGAGTTACAACGGTGCACATTCGACTGAACAGTACGTTGGTATTTACGGTTCCATCTGTTTCATTTGTTTCATGCTGTGTGAAAACAGAGAAGGTGTCATTTTTTATTTTAAAAGGATTACAAGGCAACAAGCTGCACTTCAGAAACCAAGTGCACGCAAAATGTTCTGCGATGGAACTGTAAATTCACCTATTTTTATTTCCATCTTTGCTCGTTTTCTTCCCGTTTTCACTCTGCGATGCTGTGAAAAATAGGAGGTTCTCTTCATCCTTTTTGCCAGACAAAACATCACACTTCCATCTCTACAGAAAGTGTTGCTATACAATCAGAGGCTAATGGCAGAAATAATTCACTCATTCACTTATGTTTCTTTATATGATTTAGCCCTTAAGAGGAATCAGGTCTTGTCTCCTTATATAGGCCCGAGTTCCAGCTGTATTGGAAGCAACTCTGCACAGAAGTTCATCTGTAGCATCAATACATCTTGTATTTTCTCCACAATTTTAAGGCCACTGGCCAAAATTATGTTGCACACCTTCTCTGGCTTTCTCAAAATGAAAGAAAAATTACAAAACATCAAAACCTGGAATCCCTGTTAATTACAAACAGTTTTTTTTTTTTTTTACGTGGGATCTGGCACACAGTCAGTGTAGGCCTCATCATAATATAATATTTCATCATAGACAACATATTTTAGGTGATGAATAAGTGACTGCATGTGCTTACATGCCAATGAGAATATATCAACCAGATGTATTATGCTGTACCATATGTCCACACTGAATAAATTTGTGTACAAGAGTTGAGACTTGACATGACATTTGATCATATCCTCCGCTCATGATCACATGGATAAATGCTGAAATTTGCATGGAAATGTATTGTATCGTGCATTATATACATTATTATTAAAAGTGACCCTCAAAACACTGGTTATTAATACTTTCTCCAGAGTGAGTTCTCCTCTTCCAAAGGGGAGAAATGAGATTTAAACAGCAGACTAAAAACTTACGGTGCCAGAACAAATTTGAGAATAAATTAAAAGATATATATCTTTGCATTGATTATTATTAAGGCAGATTTCCACCCCATAAGCCCTACAATCACTTCAGATTGTTTAATCCATGGAAAAGAATGGAAATAAAGGTATGAAGTATGATTAGTTAATCTTGAAGGAGATCTCATTTTTATAGTCAATTGGAAGGCAAATCAATATCTAATCTCATGGAGAGTGATCAGGTTTAATTCCACTATGCGTTATGTTTCTTGTTGCAGCAGTTGAGAAAGCTTCAGACAACTTTCTTTTCACTCCAAGAGGAGGAGCGTGTTGTGGCCTTTCAGGTAAAAGGGGAAAAACATCTGAGGGTGAGATATACCACTTTGATGTCAGATGCCAGCCCTGACATTTCTTCTTTCTTTAAGCTGATTCTTGAGGTTATGCAGCTTGAGACCGATCTGATCTGCTCCCAGAGATTTCTCTTATTTCATACCACTACAGCATATCAACCTGGCTGAGTTTTGTGATATCTCATTGCAACACCTTGACGTTGCTGAACTCCACTGCCTTCCCTGCAGTTGTCTGCAAAATTGTTTCCCGCACTCCATGCCAGGTCAACAAGAATGGGGCACTGAATAGATGACTACCTACAAGTGTAGAAGAGCTTGCCAGCAACACCTGTCTGTGGTTCATTTTAAAGATGACAGTGATTAAAGCGTGCATTGACTGAACTCCCAATTTTAGAAGACGTAGCTTAAGATGGGACGGTCTGCAAACAGGAACACTCACACAGTGACTTGAACCACAAATGCATCTTTCTCGGCAATTATGTAGGTGATAATCTCTTACATTATTGAGGTGGCTGAACCACACTCTGTACAGTTAAGGAGGGACTCGGTCATCTTTAGCTACAGGCAAGCTTGAGGAGACTTTCATTAGCCTGTGCCTCAGCGTTAAGGTGCTGCTAAACAAGAATAATAACAGACACACAGAACAGATCGAAACACAATTACCAAGTATGCTTTGCTATAAATACAAAGGAAGCACAGTGTACTTCTCTATTTGCCTCATATAGAGGAAATTGACTGGTTCAATGTGGCATTTTTGCTCTATATAAACAAGTGATCTCTACTGTTCTATATCTAAAATAATGATAAGTTTATTCAGTGAGAAAGTTTTCTGTACTAGTTACATGAATAAGGTCTATCTATCTAGCAGCAAGCTCACATTTAACCCACCAAGCACAAAATTTATCATTTCCACTGTCACCTTTATTTCCTCCTGGGAAGCACAGTGTGAATTCCCCCCTTAGCTGTTCAGTAGGGGATTACAAAAGTAAACTGCAGCTTTACACAGACAGGAGAGGTCACAGCACCCCGCTCCCTCCCTCTCCTCTCCTCTCCATCCTTTCTTGTACCCCTTCGATTGCTTCAGCCTCCTCCTTTCTCTCGCGTCATCACTCTCATTGCGAAAACGCAGGCTGTCAGTGATGGTCTCACCTGGGACTCGCGTGCGACCTCCCCTTCGTTGTCTCAGTGTGCAAGGATGGAGCCGACACGGTGCATTCTGCCCCTGGAAAAACCAACAGCACGGCGCTTGTCCTCCATAAACACAGGGAACATGTGCCCACATGCCACATTGATGCATGTTAAAATCACCAGTAACAGTGAAGTGTAGTGAGCTAAACTGGACTGAAGAGGCGAGGGTTCATATCCGGTCTCTCTCCACTCCCAGTTCAAGAGTTTACACATTGATTGCAGTGTCTTAACAGTACCATTTTTTACACCATAAATGACTCCTTTCACCACTGCCAGCAGATGAGTTCACCTTTTCTATTTTTTTTGTGCTTATCATCAGTAAAACAAACACAATGTTCACTAGACTTTCATGTCAGAGTAAATGTTATAATTTCAACCATCAGAATAATATGAATATTTAGTGCTTAAAACCAATGATGAAAGTATAAACATTTTTATCCTATAGTTGTACACGACTCTCCCAATTATTAAGGTAGTCACTTCCTGTTAAGCCTGTCCTTTGTTACTTCCTTTTCCTACCACTAACTCTTGGTAGCCTTTGGTGGATCTCATTTCAGGAAGTGTATAAATCGACACAAGTACTCTTAGATATGGTTTATATGGCGTTGCTCTGAGAAATAAACCTTTATGGAAACACGTTTTTGTGTTGTTTAATTTGTTTGTGACTGTGCCTGCGATGTGTTTGATTTTTGAGGTTTTTTTTTTTTTTTTTGTAATGTATCATAAAGTGGAAACATCAGCGCTTCACCATTGTTTGCTGGGTTCACAAGAGTTCAGATTAAGATGTAACAATACTTTTTTTTATGCTTGAGAAAAGAGGATTTAATCTGTATTGTATGGATGTGTGAACAATATGGATATGAGATGCGTTGCCAGTTGCCAGGATACTCTGTTGTCATAGGATTCGGGTCAGTAATTGTGTTTTAAGAATTTCTATAGGTTGAGCTTATCGAGTGATGTGATGAGTGGCTGTTGGAACAATGTCTACTTTCTTTCTTCTTTAATTTTATTTGTCTAATGTCCACACCCCTGTGTCTGTTCTGGGGGAAAGATTGGCTTCTGTTCTGTCTCTATATTGTACAGTATATTTATCAACCACCAGCAGCTGTGTTTTTTTTTTTAAATTCTAAGACATTAATAATTTGCTACCCCTTAATGTAACTGTCACAACACTTTAAGTTTCCCCTCTATTTGCCTGAAGATAGCATCGAATCCTTTCCTTTTTGTTCCTCATGGAAAAAAAAAAATATATATATATATTTTGATACACTGTACAGCCAGCAGGTTTGATAACATTTCTAACAAGAACAAGTCAGTGTGAAATCATGAAAATCTGTTGGAGGCACCATGCCAACCCTGTCACCCCCATTAAATAAAAAGGCTGGTTTATTATTAATAATAACATGACTCCCCACTCCTAACCCTTTAATTCACTCTTCTGCAAAATCAAATATGCTCACAGATATAAAATAATCTTTTCAAACCACAACATATACTGTGATTTGTCACAGAAATGAAAAATTACTTTACACTGCAATTGATGGAATATTGTCTTATTTGGAAAAAGGATTGTTTCACAGCTTCTGCTTTGCAGTCTCTACATGAGACTGGGGAGATTTTGCATGCTGGGATGAGAATCAGAAAAGAAATTAATGAAATAAAAAGCAGGATCTTCCTGAGAAGACAAAGGCACATGTATAAATAAGAATCAGCAGTGTTTCCTTGAAGCTCTCTAAACAACTTCGGGCAAATGGGGAAATGCTCATAGATGATATCACTCCAAGGTAAAAGTTCAGACTAAGGCCATTGTCTTTCCCTTTTCTATTCTTTATGTATATGTATTTTTGATAAGCAATGATTCTATGGCTCTAAATTTCTTATGACTGCTTCTTGTAAATGTCTTCTGCTCCTGGGCATGCATCAGTAAATAACATCTTTTGCACACCTTTTAATTAAAAAAGGTTGCTTAGAGTCATTAAAAGATGCACCTGCTTCTCCGCAGTGACAGACTAATCCATTATTGAACCCGTTTGCAAATTTGCTGTTGTCTGGAGGTTTAAAGACATTATAATTTTCTTTCATTTTGACTGCATGACAAGCATTTGAAAACCTAAATAAGTCTCGTGGATCTACACGGATCCATGCAGCAATAAACACTTGGAATGTTGAGGTCCCGCGTTCGCAGAGAGATTGCGCTGACCTGCTCATTTCTCATAAAGATCCCTGGCTAATACTTCCATATGCTCTGCATATTTACAAGCCCGTTCATATTCTCCTGCCTATTGAGACTATGAATTTGCATTACAAATCTCATAGCAACCCCTTTGGCACCATCTCAGTGGGAATATTGCTTAAATGTTAATAATCTTTAAATATATAAGCACTGGGCATGAAAAGCTACTATTTGTTCCCAGCTCAAATCAGTTTTAAAACATAATAGACATATTTACAAGGAACATACATGGGAAAAAAAAGAAAAAATCTCTTTCATAACAATATGAGGTACAATAGATCTGAATATTATTTGTGTTTGTTTGGTTGTGAGCTGGATTATTTCTTGGTTTTGATCAGTTTCTGAAGTTACCCCCCGTAAAGTGACGTCTAGAGTTTAAAACAGATTTAACAAACGAGATGGAAATACAAATGAGTGAGTTTTGGACTTGCTTAAGTGTTCAAAGGTCAGTTTCATTATGATGCATGGTTTTGTAGTTGTATTATATATTATGGCATTTAAAGGTTCAGTTTATAAAAGTTTCAGGGAATTAGGAGGTTCTAATTGCAGAAATGAAAGTAATATTCATAAATATGTTTTGATTGGTGTATAATCACCTGAAGATGTGATTTAAAAAAATTTTTTTGTTACCTTAGAATGAGCCCTTTATGTCTACAGAGGGTGCGGGTCATCTCCACACAGTCCACCATGTTTCTATAGTTCTTCACCTGCTCCTCCTTTTTTTCCCGTTTTATGGCATTCAGGGTTATGGTGCGTTACTGTCACCTATTACGTTTGACGGTGGAACAAAGTTAATTCCCCTTAACTAAAAGGACATGAACGGACAAATGTACTCTGCTGTAATTTCGGTCTTTTCTCCCGTTTCTTGAAGAGGTGCTAATCCACCAAAAACTGATATGTGTCGTATGAGAAGCTATAGGCAAGTTACATACCAGGTCGCTCAGGTTAAAGAATGTGTTGGGTTTGCTGATTTTGCTAGGCATCACTTATCTAATTAATCTACAAATTTCTCAATCAGAAGAATTAAAACTATCTGGTTTTAAAAGAAAATAATAAGCAAGTCATCTTGACCCTGGCAAATGACACACAGCTGAGAAATTATGCATGAGATTGTGAGGGTGTGTCAAGGCAGTCAGTCTGTTTCTGCACAGTCAGTTTGTTCCCATCCATACGTCCATCTTAAATTGTTTCCAGAAAAAAAACAGACACACTGCCAAGGTGTGAAGTTGCGCTGGGAATAGGAGGTTATGGGCAGGGCAGAGCCTGCGAGTTAAACATCTACTAAAATGGAAGTCATTTCCCCGGCAGCTTTCCACGGACTAGGCAGGCAGTTCGTTAAGCAGACAGCTCAGAGAGAAGAGAGTGACTGCAGTAGATCTTCACTCTCTGTGTGCCTTGCATCACTCTGGTGATGAGAACACTGCATTAGCTCCATTCAGCAGTTTGCTAAATAATTAAAAGTGCATTTCATTTCTCAGTCTTCTTTTCCTTTTTCTTTAAGCCTCAATGAAACAACAATGGGGAAAAGCCAAATTCTGTACCAGTTTCTAATAAGATAATGTATGCGTCATATATTAAAAATGTTTTTGTGTTATCAGAGTGCAGATATTATTAGCTGTAGGTTGCAGATTTTAATTATATCCTGATTATTTTTAACAGTAAGAATACATTTTGATACAGTGAAGGTAGATATGACTGCATTGCCAAAAGGGATTTGAGGGAGTTTGTAAACAAATAAAGCATTAAATGAGCTTTTGTGTGTGTTTATATTCCATAAAACTTTCCAAAAAAAAGTGAAGAGTTTGAAAAATAGTTTAACTTACTCCTGTGGTCAAAGCACAAGCATTTGTCCCCTTCAAAAATGCACTTTTGAATCAGTTCAATCAGCGGCTCGGCCATCTATCATGCCAGCGGTAAACTGACGCAGCCACAACACTGACTCATTCCAAGAGGTCTGCAGAAAATCAAGTTAGAGGCCGCTGAATAGGTGGGCTGTGTGGAGCACAAGGTTGCAATTGGATTGGCCGGGAGTTTGAGGAAAAGTTATTCACAAACCCGAAGAGGAGGCTCGTTTGGTTTGTTTATTGAACTGGACAGGGCAAGTTCTCAATTATTACAATGCAATCTATTGTACACAACCTGCCAATGAGACTGAAACCAAGAAACAAAGTGAAAACTTTGAATTAAGTTTTGATTTTCGTTTTCCCTGTCCTTTGTTTGTTACAACAGATACAGTGCAGTTTGTGATACCGTTTTACACTGAAGTTTGAATCACTGAGCAGAGAGATAAGAGGGAAACAAATCAATTCTTATGAAATTCTGTCCTTTTATGAATAATCAAAGGTCAGTTTGTCATTGGTGCCAAAGAAATCAGATGACCAGAAGAAAAAAAAAATCCTTTTAAAATGCGCATAACATCTATCTATGAGCTGGTTCAGACATAAGAACACGATGAACTACGGTTAGAAGAACAGTTTCAGTTTTACACCTTCTCACAGTAATGAAAGAAAATGTATGAAGTCGGATGTCAAATATGAGATGAGAAAATATCGGAATTCATAAAATTATACAGAACAAGTCTATATGAGGCATGAGGAGGTTTATTGAGTCATAGTGTAGATCCGTCAAGCAGAGTTTACAGAGACGGTAGGTGTGGCGGGACAGATTTAAAGTTACATATAAAGCACGGGAGAGGGAAGACAGGTGTAGGCGAGGCGGGGCAGAAGCAGGAAAGAATTCACGAGTAGCTGTGTTTCAATATAATCTAACTTCACTAAATGCTGCACAAAAGAAAAAATAAAATAAAATGTGAATTAGTTATGTTTTGGAGCGATAAACTAGGCTGCATAGTGTTGTCAGAAGGTAGCAGTACACAGACCACATTATACATGGCTCAAATATACAGAGCAGGATGTGGCCTCTTCATCGGTCCACATCGACCTGTTGTTACTATCAGCCAACCAGCCATGTTGATTTGTACTTTGTGGGAATATGAGGGGAAAATGCCAGAAACAACTTCTGCTTCTTCTTCTTCTTAGAAGCCGAAACAGCTGATCGGTGATGTTGGAAAAGTTGAAAAAATTCTGCCTGCATCACGTTATGCCAACGACGTGGCTGCCCGAGCTGATCACAGTGCTTGTGTTCCCACCAGACGCGACATGCGTAAGAAGCATCCCAGAACCTGTTCAGCATTCTGCTCCACTAAAAATACGCACCGAGTCTGACACTATGAAACCAAGTAGGGGGTAAACAAAATCGAACGGGCTCATCGCTCTGCTTCTGAAAAGTTCACGGTGTGGCATAAAGGTTAGTCTATTGCTCTGTAATCATCTTAAGGAAATTTGATGGACATATCAGATACTTGCCTTTGAGCATTTAATAAAAAAATTATAATTACAAAATAGGTCAAATAACACAAGACATTAAAAAAGCTGTCACATGCAGCACATATGGTTGCATAATGCACTTGGGTAATCTTGTTTAGACAAAGTGTAAAAACTGACTACCATGAAAGCAATGAGAATGATGTCGCTTTCATCACAGCGATTGCTGAATAATTCAATCAAATTAATGAAAGTTCATAAAAAATGGAAGTCTTTGACATGGTGCCGTCTTTTGACAGACGTATCTGAGTGAAATTAACCGTGAAAAGCTTCTTTGAAATGGTGAGAGGTTCTCCATTATTAAAGATCTCTAGGGTTTGCTCTTTCAAATAAGGAATTACCGAGTCTGAGTGAGGGACAGATAAAGTCATGTCCTGGTCTGGTTGAACAAAAATCTAATTTGTTGTAGAATATTTTTATTTTAGTGACATTTAAAAACAGGCTTTGACGAGTCAAACACTTTTCAATCTTTTTGAATTTGAAACATCATTTAAATCTGTCCTGAAACAGCCTTCATCAGATCCTCTCACTTGTCCTATATCTGTCCATGTTCCTGTACAGACGAAGAAAATCATCAGCTTTTCAACCAGAAGTCTTGCTTTTTTTCTCTTTAATCATTCAAGAAAAACCTGATCCACTATGACAGAACTATACTTATGGTTCAACTAGCCTACAGTGTGTGGAGTTGCTAACCTAATCAATGTTGTAACATTAAATGTGCAAAATCACAGAAGATTGATCTGATCGTAATCTAAGTGACTCTGAAAATCATCTGTCATCTGTTTGTTATTCTTGACCAAGTAGTTTTTGAGCCAAACCAAACCCCAACCGGGGTCCAAAGTACAGAGGAGCTGGCCTGAAAACATGATTTATGAAAATTTGTTAATTTTTTTTTTGGGTGGGGGGGTCTCTAAAATATTGACAATATGCCATTTTTGCCATGCAGTTCTTTTTTTATCTTCATCATGGATCATTCATGAAATTCATATTTCATGAGTCATGCAAGAGGGTGACTCATTATTGATTCACTTTAATAAAAGTACTGGCAAATTCACATTCTTGCCAAATAAAGTGCCCTGTTTTAAATATATCTGTCATTCCTGACCCTGAAATTGAAAGAGTGAAAAGAGAATATTGATTTTATTTGTATTTTTTTCACAACTCACAGAGACATTTTCTTGATATTTTCCTGGTTAGAAAAGGTAGATTAAACATTTTAAAGAACTTGATTTTCCTTCTCACTTCTGTAAAACAGCAAATATCTTTCTCTCTCCGTGGTGCTGAAAACCACACAGCAAACACCAGCTGCTACTTCTCATCTGTTTTCTTATTTTTTTCTTATTGCTCATATTCTCATTAAAAATGACAATCAACAAAAGCAAAATGGAGTGCTTTATACATGTTGTATCTGCCGTTTGTGATCATGAAACTTCACACACTGATCTCAATCCCAGTCAGAGCAGATTGACAATAAATAACAATTTTTGCAACAGGTTTGAAGGACACTAACAAATGAAGCTATCTCATCAGGCTCATATTGCTTGTGTTGAAACAGAGAAATGAACAAATATGCTTTTTGACATTAAGTTTGGAGAACTTTATGGTAAGCAACATCTGCATTTTGATCTAAAGTAAATAAATGAAGGACGGTTTACGTTTTGGCTGATGTGATGTTCAATAGCACCTCCACATTCAGAGATTTTGTGAATGTGAGCCAGGATCATTGAAGCTTGGTGGCTTGTGGTAGAACAGCACCTTAACTACACTGCATGCTGTTTTTTTTTTTAATTCACTGAACATTTCTAGCTGTAATTTATGTTTGGAAAGCACACTAATGAGCATTTTGAGATACATTTCCAGAGGAAAAAGATTTATGGAGTTAATTTGAATCTGCATCAGAACCTCATGGATCCCTCCTGCAACATGCTGCAGCTCCAATTAAAATTTCAAATTGTTATTACTGACATATGGGCTCAGTAGTGTGCATATTCACATGTGGGGTAACAGTCTGCATGTGTGCACATGCATATTTCAGAGATTTAGAGTTTCGTGGAGCTGCAGACCTTAAGGTAATGCAGGTAAAGTCTCAGCAGTCTACACATAGATCTCATTATTTGCACATTTCAGTCATTTCTAGTCATGAATATCTGCTGCAACTTAACACACATCAACCAGTATTATGCACTTATAGCCCAGTTTGCTACTGCAAATGCATACAAACTCTGTTGCCTGAAATGATCTGTGCTTTGTCGTTTTTGTTTTGTTTTTTCTCTCCAATTAAATTTGCATCTCCCGAAAATGCAATTTCTGTTTATTATGAAATCAGTCTGGGATTGATGCCGCTCATTCAACAACACACAAATTGTTAAAACTGAAGGTTTATTTTTTGATGGTTCAAAAGAATTAATGAGACCAATATATTCATATACTGAAATGACCTTTCAATAACTTTTGTCAACAACCTTTCAAATGTATCTACTCACAACATTAATCATCATTTTAATCTCTCTATATGAAAAGGTAACAAGTCTGTTATCTTTTGTCAAGCAGAAATGTCACAACCTGCAGTTTCTTTCTATAAGTTTGAGAGCTGTCAGTAGTAGTTCCTCTGAGATTTTCTGTTCATTATGCTCATGAATTGGCCATGTGTTGGCACCTTCTGCACATAATTTGGCTTCAACCATATGGTCTAATACAAGCTATTATGCCTGAATGACAATTAAGCTTCTTGACATACAGATGAGGAAGTTTATACTTCTGACAGGACTGACAGGGTCACGGGTTGTGTTTTTTGCAAATGGTTTTACTTTTTGTATTAGTCATTAATGTGAAAAGATACATAGAATAGATTTGAAGAAAGTATTGCTCACAAACGTTTTGAACGTTTTTTTCAGAGTTGGACAGTTTTCAAAGCTTATATTGGGGGAATTGGCTAATCCAGGCCAGATACGCTTTGTGGATCTTAAATTCACTTACAGCCATGTTCCCTGAGGTATTCTGTGTGGGAGTCTGCAGGACTCTGGATTTGCAACCATGTCCACCTCTGGTGGGTGGACAAAATAACAAGAACCCCGTATACAGAATGTTGCAGTCTGATAAATACTATGGGCACACAAATAACACAAACTCAAAATGAGTTATTGGTATGAGGTCGAGTTTCATGTTCAGCTTTCGAGTCTCAATGTTTAAATTGAAAATAAGCAGAAGTAGATTTTAGACTCAGCGTATTATATCATTTCTTCTTTTACGACAAAAAAATAAACAATTCATTAATTCATAATTTCATCCATTAGATATGAAAAAAAGCTCTGAAACAGGATTTAAACCCCTAAAGAAAAGTCAGGGGTCAAACTTTTCTGGAGAGGACGAGCCCGACTATGCCCATGGCTACATTTTGTATAATTAAGGTTAGAGTCTTTTATTGTTCTCAGAACCAAAACTTTAGGTCAAGTACACACAGTGTTGAGCCTGGTTTTCTTTCTTTCTTTATTGGTTTTGCACTAATGTTGTGGACAGCAAATGATTATCTATCCGAGATGTCAGAAAGGACTGGTCTCTGATTTGACAACCAAGACAATAACAACAATAACAAGACAACAATAACAACATTACTGTGTGAGGGGGAAGAGTGAGCCATCTAGCTAATAGAGTCATGAAGGCCGGAACACACTGTTTTCTCAATGGGAAATCGGGTGGCACAGATGGTGGGACTGCAGATGGGGCTGTGAGAGGTTCAGGGTTAAGGTTCATACCAAAAACCTGTTCCAAATATGTTAAATATTTGCCAGGAGTCTGTTCAAATTGGACAGGACCAGAACACGTCAGTATGGTTTGTGGTTGACTGTTTGCATCTATCTTCTTGCAAATCAGGCATTTGTATAGCACAAAAAAAACCTCATAATGCAATAGACCATATATACTTGGCAGAGGATATGTTTCAAGTATTGGAATCTCAAATCTGCTTCAGATGGTTTGTCAGATCAGAGTTAAGGGACTTGATGAAATTATAAATTATGGAGATGGCGCATTTCTGGGCAGGATCCAAAACAAGAAGAGAATCAATCAGGGGCACAGGACGGTGATTAGGGAAATGCAGATACTTGAATCTAATTTAAAAGCAGCAAAAAAAGTGAGATGTGGAACAACTCTGTATCACAGAAATTATGTTCACATGCAATTCATATGGGGTGGCATGTACATATGAATGTTAGTGCCCTTGACTGAGATACTGGTTTAGATCTAGAGTTCATCCTCTGGTGCTGTTCTGTGGTAGCCCACTGGTCCTAGTGTACTAAGATGGGTCAAATGCAGAGGTTATTTCAATAAAGGGAACTGAAAAAGAGGAAACTGCAAATCCAACTAGACAATCAGAGATCACACATCCTCGCCCTCTTAGATCATATCCACCACACTGAATAATTCCCTGAGGCTGTGAATATACACTCAAAGTATATTAAAGCAATAAGCCCCAAGAGGCCGCTTCACATTGTGCCTAACAATGCCTCTTTGCTGTAGTAAAATCACTGTAAATCACGGGCTCGAGTGGCTTATTGCTTTTATAAAACGGTTACTACATATACCTGGCAAGGATTCAGAAAATAAACACACCCACAAAAACACAATAATGTATTGATAATAATAATAATAATAAAAAAAAAACTTTCCTCCGCTGAGTTATTCTTCAGTTCTTCAGTGACATTTAGTAGAATGGATGCTGAGGAACACACAGTGGAAAGCTGCTTTAAGACTGAATTGATGATTTACCTGAATATAACTGTGGAGTTGATGAAGGAGTGTTCAGTTGTGTTCAGTTGTGTTCAGTCCTCTTTACAGGTTCAGGGCTGTTTGACTGTGGAAAGCTGTGTTTTAATTGTATAATGCCAGAAGTAGGAATATTATCTTCTCAACACTCATCACTGCATGGACGTCTCTTGCTTCTGCCCCGTCACTGACGTGGTTTCTCTGCTTCCGGGTCAGCATCACTGACACTGACTACAGTTCTCTCACACCTCACACCAAGTCTGAAAACAGCGAGCAGACAGCACGGCCTACTTTTTCAGCTCTTCAGTTTCTCTCTCATTCATTTCACCGTATCTCCTTTCTTTTTTCTGTCTCTTCTCTCTGCTGTCCATCTGTTTCCACCACTCATCCACGCTCAGCTCCCCCAGTGAATCAAAACACACAACAAAATCAAACATTTTACAACAACGTGCATGGTGCAATAAGTGCCTTCATTTTGGAGAAAATCACAAAAATTTTCAAAAGTAGCCGAATGGTAAAAAATATTTGAAAAAATTCCAAGAATCCAGATCCACATCCAGATTCAGAGCCAGACCATCTCCTAGGAGGACCGGGATATGATAGAGACCTACATTGTGTAAAATGTTTAAATGAGAATGTGCTGTAGTTTTTCAGGTACGGGTGCAGACACACAGACAGACCTAATTGCTGCAATTCCTAATTATGTTTTGTAATAAACATAATGCCACCCACGCTATGTTTTGCAACAAATATAATCTATGCCTTGATTTTGCTGCAAGGAAACATTTATAACACAGTGTTTTTGGAGTTACAATTTAACTGCATATGAGTGTAATTTATGTGAGAATAAATATCTTTGTAATCTCTTGTCGTGTCAGTACATAGTTTGTCAATGTTGGATGCCCAGTAGAACTGGATAATGGTTCGGTAGTGCCATCCGCCTGACTTTTTGGGAAGTTGTGATTGGAATGTGTTGCTGAGAATCAGCGTGACATGTCAAGTTTACACTAATCAACAAGAGGGCAAAGGTTTTTATTTAAAAAAAGATGATTAAATGAAGTTGTTGTAAATACTCCCAAGTGATCTAAAACCTTCAGAGACGGATGGATGGAAAGATGGAGACTTTCATTAAAAATTGTACTTATATCCTGAGAATTTTCTATGACGTCCCATTCCCCTCCATCTCCTAAATGTTCTTGGACACATTTATATAAACACAGCATTCTGAATTCACTCGGGTATTACATTTCAATCACGCTGAATTCAAACCGCATGTGCAGTGGCTGCCATTCAGAGAAAACCCCTCAGTGAATAATTATTGTCCTTAGTGAGGCGAATTTTAATTTTGTTCGCTTTGCAAAACAGCTCTGTAGAGAGTTTGACTGTTCAATTAGATATTTCACCCATAGGAAAGAAAAGGAAGGCGGAAATGACCGAGTTGAATTGTAAAGGAAACATGTCAGTATTATTTTTTGAATTTATCAAATATAATTGCATTTCCCGTGGTGAGTAGAATATTAACTAAGGACAGGAAAAGATTTTGTAGATTGTAGAGCTCTTGAACTTGGTGATTAAGTCCTCCTCGTTATTTCTGTCCTAATTCTATATAGACTGTTATATTACCTCTATAATTGCATAATGATGGTTGGTTTTTGTCAAAGCTACCATGTGTTTTTTTTTTGTTTTTTTTTAATCCAAGCATGTGACTCAGCTCTGTGAAATGCCCCTGAACTGTCGAGAGAATTTGTCATCATAGTGTAAAAGATCTAAAAATTCAACTGAGTTGATACAGCAAAACCTTTAGTTTTAATAGATGATCAAGTCTACATTATGTGACAATTTAGACATAAGATCAGGAGAAAATGATAGAGTGATAAATGTGCAACAAATAACCTCTTGATGAGTATCTTCAATCTATCTTCACATGGGTATTACATTTTTTTTTTTTTCTCCATTTATAGTCTATTTCAGGAGTAACTCAAAGAGGTTTGGGTCTGTGAGCAATGACAGATGTAGCAGACGATAATCTTAGTTGTGTCTTCTTCAAGAGAGAATAATATATGACACACTTTCATGTAAAGAAGAGACATGAAAAACCACTTTGTGCTGCTATTGACAGTCAGACTTCAAAATAGCATCATCAGTCAATACAGTGCACAAAGTGAAGTGGTGGATTTTCACAACATACAACAACCACGCAGAGCACTGGAAATCATAAAGGTGCTGCATGTCTTTAAAGAAATCAAAGCTCATCAGGGCTCATGGCAAGACAATTTCCTGGCTCCACCACATCTGGTGTTGACTAAATCACCTGTGGGCGACTATGGCCCATTCCCAAAATCTCATTAGCTACATCACTGCACACTTGTAATACAATGCTCACAAAGTTTAATTTTAATTATTTACTGTTTGCAATAAAGCTCTTTTTATGTCCACCGCGGTAGACAATCACGCTTAATTGAGGTTTCTTTCACTCACATCTTCTCAGAGCTACAATTCAAAGGAGCACACTGTGCTTTGGACGTTGGGCTACTATTTCTTTTATGTGATCTGAACAGCGAGGTGATGATCAGAGAAGATGTATCTATAGAGTACAGAGTTCCAGAATTGTGCTTGGCTGATGCGATTCTTTTTCACACTGAATAAAATAAAAACTAAAAATCTAAAAATTCTATACTACCCATTAAATATCAGATAAGACGGACATGACATTTCTCTGTTACCATGGTATTGAGACTTTTTTTTTTTTTTTCTAGTTCACTTTATTGTCACCAGAGGGAAATTGGAACTCCACTAAATCCCATGAAAGGCTCCTGAGAACAACTCCAGGTCTAAACCAGTACCTTGGTCAAAAGCTGACAGGAGAGTCAACCTAGCATACGTGTTTTCGATGGACCTGATGGAAACCCATTCGACACAGGGAGAGAACCCTTTATCTGTATGGATATGAATTAAGTTCTGTGTTAAGT
>JAPQRN010000014.1:3233347-3293192 GCA_037367275.1 Coranthus polyacanthus
CTGTGCAAAACATAGAGCAATTTTCCATTAAAAACAATGGGAAGTCACTGTGGAAATGATTACATCCACCCCGCTTTCACATTACTTTGCTATGCTTTCATGTAGGAAGGTGGTTGAAACTTTAAATGAGTCACACCATTTCAGACTTTATTGGGCTCAGTTGATATTTCGATATCAACAGACCTAAAGGAACAGAAGGACGCTGGATCAGACAGATCTTTCGTACAGTAGCCTGCCGCTTTTTAAACCATTTCACTGACACGTTGTAGGTTTTTGAACCCAAAGCAACATTAAAGTCACTCAGCTGTGTGTCACTGACAGATATGTTATTCACACTTGTCCAAAAACAAGCAAGGGCTTTATAACTTGTAATATCTCACTCATTTGTACTTTTTCGGCACAAATGGCACCTTTCTATCCTCAGTGAACACCTTTCAGCTCTGTTGCCAACAGTTTTCATGCTTTCATGGCTTTTCTTAGTGATGCCTCAAGAGGCTTCTCTGTGAGTTGTCAACTGAAACTGATAATAACTGTTGCAGGTCCCAGGCCCTATTCTCTGACAGTGATTTAGATTATACACCAACAGTTTCTGCTTCTGATCGTGAGCGGTGTGTTATATTAAACCAATGAATGGTATAAGGTCTTTTCAGTCTGATAATTAGGTACGTCTTAGCATGTCTAAGGGGATACAGTAAGTTTTATAGGACTGTTACTCACTTCTTTCTTTGGCTAATCGATTTTAAAATGTAACAGCAAGGTGCGCAGCTTAAAGCCTTTTTGTTTTTTTTCACGGAGTTCACACACCGTCCAAGAACAGCCTTTTGTCAGAATGGTGTGTGTTTTTCTTTTCAGCGGTGTTCTATAAGTCTTGTGTTTCCTTGGCAGTGATAGCGATAGTTAATCAGGCTGCCTTTTCATGGCTGTTTTTGTTGGTCATGTTTATTCTTAATTTGAAAAGTGATGTCTTCATCAGTTGTGCACAAGTACATTAAAAGAACTGAGATGCCGCCCACGGAATGAGAATGAAATTTATTCCAACTGTGCTGAAATTAAAGCCAAACATATATTTTCTATTTCAGTACAACTGACTGCAAATAGATCAGTGGATGTATGACACATCCAAAGGTTCTGACCTTCCTTTTTACCACTTTTCCCTTGTAGGCATCGCCAGTCCAAGGAGTTACTTTATTAATGTTGCCTAGAGACAAGGGATGACTGATCTAACCCACAAACTAAACTCACGCTGCTTCAACCTGCTACAGATGTATCAAAGAGAAGATCGTATTTTGAAGTCACCAATCAGTGGCAACCAATGACCCAGTACCTGCGATGAATTTATGCACAGTGTATATTTAGTTTCACAGCACTAAGGTGTTCCATGCTTATTTCCTCCAGAGAGTTGATTCATCATTCAACAGTGAGGGAGTGAGAGGAGCAGTAGAGAAGCTTCACTTGTTTGGTGATGATATAGCCAGTACTGCATTTTTCATTTTTCAATTCAAACTTCAGTGAATCTCACATAGACAGGGATTGAGTTTCCACCTCCATAATTAGTCCTTAATAACATGATTTTTATATAGAA
This sequence comes from Coranthus polyacanthus, assembly GCA_037367275.1. Taxonomy (NCBI): domain Eukaryota; kingdom Metazoa; phylum Chordata; class Actinopteri; order Kurtiformes; family Apogonidae; genus Coranthus; species Coranthus polyacanthus. The sequence goes on from JAPQRN010000014.1 coordinate 3,234,930, forward strand.
TTCTATAATTGTGAGAAGGTCAAGGAAAGAGTTCTCATCGGTTTCCAACCAAACAGCAGGGAAACCATGCAATCCTTTTATATCAGTCATTTTGGTCTAATTTTATTTCATTGTGTGACACATGAGAGGCTTTCAATTATGGGCGAACATCTTGTGTGAATTTCACTTGAAACAGCTCAGTAATAGAATCCAGCAGCAGTAACATTTGCCTTTGCCGTTTAATGTGTAAAAGCAGGTCGTTTGCAAAGGATGCACTGCTTTCTGGGTTTGATTACCGTCTTGATTAGGCATCAAGAATTAGTTTCATCCTTTTTCTGAGGTGATAATGAGAGTCTCATCATGCAGAGCAGAATTACACTGTTAACATCTGCACTTACACCTGAATAAAGTGGCCAGTTTCGGGGTTACTATATATTTTTTTTTCCCATTCCTTTTCCCCCCTGGCGGTTGTTGAGTTAGAGTAGTGTGCTTCTCATCAGTGAGCAAAACTGACATGGGTAATGAGTTTCCTCATTTACTCTTGGCGAGTTTCTATTTCAGCAATGTAGGTGCTTTTGGCAAAGTCATTAGAGTTGAACTTGTGCCACTGCGTGTTGGTATTTTTCTGCACCACTTTTAGTGTCCTAGCAAGACGCCCACTAATCGATACCTACCTCGATATTTTACTGCTGTAAATAATCTGTCATACACATGGGTTCAAATTAAATGGAAATATTTTCACTTAATTTCAAGCAGCCCTCTCTTTAAAACGGTGTTACTGTATATGTATGTCTGATAAAACTCTTGAGCGTTTGTTTATCTTCTTTAATCAATGACATTTTCAGAATGTTTTTTCTGAAAAGTGAAGCCGAGCTGTATTTTCCCAAATCTGTCTGAGGGGGAAAGGGTGCCCCTTTTTTCCCTTGGGTTTTTCTTTTTTTTCTCTCTCTCTCATTAGTTCAATTAATCAAAAATAAGGCACTTAAAACTTGTGCAGAGCTGCCAGTGACACTGAAAAGCATTTATTTATTCTTATGAAATGACTAACTTTTTTTAAGCGGCAACAAGGGTTTCCAGTGGAGAAGTTTCAAATGTCAGGTGTTACAAAGGTGGGAAAAAAAACACGATTTTAAAAAAAAGAGCAGGTGTATGAAATTAAAAGGGAGATAAACGTACATAATGCGCTTGAAGAGGTACATAGTAGAGTTGAAGAGTAGACGTTCCTTTTTGGTTCACGGGATTAAAAGTTGTATCGATATCTTAAACCTGACAGTATTAAGATGAAATCGTGCAGATCAAAACCTGTAGCACTCTCCCCTTAAAGGTCAAAATGTGTAAGATTTAAGGGGGTTGACTTGCAGACAGTGAATATAATATTCATAAATATGTTTTCATTAGCATATAATCAGCTTTTTGTTGCTTTAGAATGAGCCGTTTGTGACTACAGAGGGAGCGAGTTGCCGCCACCATGTTTCTACAGTAACACTTCCCCTCCTTCTCTTTTTCTGTTTTAAAGTGGATGATATCCAGCTTCAAGGTGCTTTACTGTTCCATGTTTGAGTGTGGAACAGAGTTACCATCCCCTTAACTAAAAAGTCCAGAACGGCCAAACTAGACACTGGCTCTAACAAGCGCACTTTGTTTTTTAGCAGCCACCGTAGGGGAGGGCGAAGGGGTGTTTACAGTCTGCAGCCTCATTTCTAGTTTCCACTGAAGATTACACACTGAACCCTTAAAAGTCTTATTACTTGAGAAACAGACATAACAGTGTTTCACATAAACAGTACATAAATTCTTCTGAACACAGGAGCCGATGTAATGAAGTCTGGGTTTTGTGATTATTGTTATTACATCCTGCAAGATTGCACGGAAACAAAATAAAGCATCTTTCTCAGAGGGCATTAAGAAAAGAAGCCGAAGCAGGGACAAGTAAAAGAAAACAATGTTGTAATCTATAGGATTTATTTTCTATATTTAAAACATTTAATTGCTACAATCAAACATTTGCATTCAAATAGCCTCCTTTCTTTTATCCAAAGCAGTAAATGAACTTATAATATTGACTAAACTGTAAAACTTTCAGTAGGAAACACTTCAAATATTCATATTCATACAGTACCATATTGAATGATGAAGGCATAATAACTATTATTAATTGGTCTTGAACATGAACATCATATGTCACTTGTCATCTGACAAGTAAAGCGGCCAGTGCATAAAAGCAAACCTGTCAAGTCTTTGTGCACTGGGAAAGGCAGCTATTAGCAACATAATGTAGCAGGGTGAATTGACATCACTTAGTTCATTGTTGTTAAATGCTGACTTTTTAAAAGAAATATAGATGTGGTCTGTATTTAAGTTGCAGACCAGAATAGTGCACGTACGAAACGGTGCGAGATAAAAAAGAGTTATCATTAAATCATCGCATTATCTGAATCATTACGGCGTCAGTCATATTTTGTGAGATGATTCTATATTCACATGTAATGTCTCAACATGTAAAGCATCTCTTGGATAAATGTTTAAACAGTAACGTATTTACTACAGAAATGTAGTGAAAGTCTATACCATACAGAGACATGCTTTTCTAACCCATAGATGAATCCAGCTATGAGATTCCAGAGAGTGTACAGTTAATATTGTACCTATGATCCGTGTTGTGAATGACCCGTTACAACAGACTGTTTAGTAACACAATATGCGTAATCACATTACATTTATATGTAATGCAGTAATTAGTTGTTGTTCCTGTTCAGTAATCGTAATGCAGCTATTAATCAGACAGTCAAATAACCTGAGGTACAAAAATTATCTATTTAATTACATAATGGGTGGATGGAAAAATAAATCATCAAATGTGCTTTTCCATGTATGCTCGTACAACAATCACCTGACCTCTGTTCTTGTGGGAGACGGAGCCAAAATAGCAGTCTGCATCTTTTGAGGGTCGGAAATATTCACGTTGCTTGGAATCTGTGAAAGGACAGTAATGTGAGGAAAGGTCGAGCTGAACCGGAGCAACACGTCCCCATGCCTAAACAGCAAAATAAATCAAAATGACACACATGTTCGAAATGTACAGACACAACATACAACTTACAGCATTACACAATACTACATGAATGTTGCACTTAGGCGGTGACAATGGCACGGCTTGGGTTAGAGTTAGGTGTAGGCACACAAAAAAACAAGCAACCACAAACAAAGTATGTAAATAGAGATGATTTTAGCCCACTTCAAAAAACTGAGGAGTATTGCTGTTTTTCACTGCTCTGAACACATCAGATTTCCCCAAACACTTGCAAAGGCAACATCTTAACACAATGCTTGTAGCATATGCAGTAAAACTGACCCCAACCAAGCAGCCAACGCTTCTACCAAAAGCACCGATGAACAGGGTTATAGCAACATGTAGGTATTTGTGCTATAATGGGCTTATGTATGGTTTAACTTTACATCCATAATGTGTAAATAATATGACAATACATCTCGGCCGATGTTGCTAAGTAACCCATGTTACTTCAGCAAAAATACAATTTGTTTTTCTGCAAAATGTAATTTAAAGCATGACAATTAAAAGTAGGGCACGACCATTCTGCAGGATGTATCTTTTGATTCATATTATTATAGAATATAATATCATGAGCAAATACATGTGAACGCATTAAAATGTATATACAAGTTTGTCAATGTGGAGTCAAATTATATGATGTCAAATAAAATGATGAGGGGATGAAGAGCTAGATGGATGTCATAGCATTTCTACAATCTGCAACCCAGTAAAAAGAGATCTGCGACACATTTTGGAGGCGTCATTACTCCAAGTCAAAGTGTTTATCATTTGAACTTTAAGTTGTACAAAATTACCGATCGCTACCAAACTCAAAAAACAGACATACATCTTTTTTTTTGTCAGCCATACAGACCATATAGATCCATAATCACCCCAGTTCTTTATGTTCCCAGACAGTTAAACACTGTAGTTACAGAATGAATGCCTACACTAGGAGAGTTGGCAAGAATCCATTTACAGAGGAAAAATCACAGCCGTCATTACACTGTATTGCGTGGCTGAGATATTATTTCAATCCTATTCCTGTGAAATGTGTGTTTTTAAATTGTGCTTGGTTGATGTAGCATGAAATTAGGAAATTGGTATCTTATTAATGTCCAGCTCTAGGTCTTTTAACTAGATAATTATGGCTTCGTCTTCCTCTTCTGCAAAATATCTCAAAAGAAATTCATACAGTGTTTAAAAGTGACGCGGAAAAAAAATCACCAGTAAAGGTACGATTTTGAAACTTGAAATCAGTCTGTCAGGTAGATTTAAATATTAATACACCAGATTCCTGTTGGCCTGTACTGTAAGAGGTGATGATGCAACTGCCAGACAGTGTGAAAGATGTAAAAACACATTCATATTTTAAATATCAGTGCATTGTTCACTTGCAACCAAATGTGATTGCATGTGGACACATCATATCTGACAATTGCAAAATAATTTGGTGATATGTTTCCCAAAAAAAAAAAAAACCTTTGCAAATATAACTTTCATGACTTTGAACCTGATGTGACATTTTTAATAATTCATACAGCTATGAAGCCTGATATTCCTAGACATGTTTATTGAAATAACAAATTCAGAGGACTGTACAGCCTCGGTTTGCAGGCTGTACAGTACAAGGTTTGCACTCTGCGAGCACTTTCTAATGTTAATCAGCAATCTGGTCAATTTCACAGATCTGTGGTCGAATCAGGGTCTTCCACACAAATTAATTTATTGTACCAGAGTTGCAAAGAAGAAGGCTTCAGGCGGAGATGTTCCACTAAATTCAAAACAATTCTCGGAGCTCTCACTGTGACCACATTCAAACTGGTTGCCTCACTAAGACACGATGCAGATAATAAAATAAACTGGGGTTCATAGGAATTAAAACTGCAGATTAGCTTCAGTTCATTTTCCAGCACAGCCTACCTGATATCAAAATATATCTCTGGAGAACTTACATTTTAAAGCTGTACGATGAAGTTGCTGCTGTTCAGATCATTTAAATAAACAACAAAGTTTGGTGTGGAGAAATCTCTGCTCTGCAACTTTGTCCACACAGTCTGGAATGAGAAAATAAACAGCTTCAAGCGTGCTGGATTCCAGCATCCTTGGCCTAATTTCATCCAAAGTCCCTCTGTGAGAAAAGAGAGCGTTTGAATTTTCGTAATGTTACAGTAAGAAACCGGAGGAAAAGGTGACTGCTGACACATCGCATGGCTTTATTTTAGAAGTTCACTTAGTTAGAGCATGCACATTCCACCAGAAAGCTCAACCTGTTTTGTCTTTGTGTTAAAAATAGCACATGCAGCCCCTCGGCACAGACACTGTGTAGGAAACTATCTCATGAGTCTGATGGTGTTATAAATACAAGCTGCCCATTGGATGAGTAATAAGAATGAGTTCAGTTTGAAGCACACAGCATATGGTACTTAACACTTGCAAGGATCCAGTGTATCAACTGGCAAAGACAGAAGAAAGACTACTCACACTCCAAACACTGCATGCATTCACAACACATCCTTCTCGTATGTGATGACATTTTAGATTTCAATCACCTCTTTTGTTTGTTTTACTGTGTAATTCAACTGAGAAATGTGTCATTTGAGGTGGTGGGATAAAGGAAAACCTCAACAATAGTGAGTTTTATCTTTAAAGCAAGACCACGGGGACTTGATCCCATCAAAGTTTAGGAGCCAGCGTTGTCTGGGCCTTTTGGTTAAAAGAATAATACCTCTGCTCCACACTCAGACATAGTAGATGACGCCAGAACTCCTTAACTACTAAAACTGGAAACTAAACTACAAATTGGAAACTACAAATTGGGCGTGGCTTGATTTGATGCAGAGACAGTTCACACGTTATGTTTAAAACGTGATATCTCAGGAACATTTCTTCACATTTGACAAAAGCACTCACTCGCTAAACTAAAAAGTCTGTCACTAATTGGTGGTTGCTGATTGCATGAACAGATTGTGATGCAACAATTGTGGACTTAACATTTAAACCAAACCACCAGAAATTGGGATTCTGTCTGGTGGTAAAGTCCTGGATTTGCTGCATACATTTAACGCCTGAACTTAATTACTAACAGTAAGGATGTAAAACCGAGAGAATTATAATACAATCCTGGAAACTTTTAGGCTGAGTTCATAAAGCTTTAACCTGCAGTGGAGACAAAGCATCCATTTCTTTAGTTTATATTGTGTGTCACTGCCATATTAAATTGTGAGTGCAGGCCGGGGTAAGGCCAGCCACATGCAGAAGTATTGTGGCATTTAATGTTTAATGCGTTGGTTTCCACCCTTGCCATTTATCGCCTGCAGCAGTAATAACCGTGACCTCTTTACAACAGCAGAGCCAGTGAGGACTGAGGTGAAGATAAAAACTCAAAGAACACATGTCCAGTCTAGCTATGCTGCTTGTTGATTTAAAAAAAACAAACATAAGTGAAGCAAGTTTACACTGTTTTAATTGGAGATATGAGTGTAGGGTTACTTTAATGTCCTTGGATTTTATATGATTGTCTTTTAACTGATTCATTTTCTTTTGAAAATGTTTAATTTGACACTCAAATGAACGAGCCTTACCTTAAACGTAAACGTGATGTGCAGTATGGCTTTATAAAAACTATGATTGTGTTTGTACACACCTGGTTATGAAGCTTATCCCAGATTGGATCATATTTGGTGTTTGGTTATTCATATCCCAGTAAACAGTAAAAAGTGAGACTGAGTAAGTTTGTCAATGAATAAATAAATGCAACAATTACTCAATAAAATAGACTAAAGGTAGTTTCAACCATTTTTAAGTTGAATTAAACATATTTAAGTCATCTGTTGAATACATTTGAACCAATTTCACTAGAAAAAGACCAAATAATAATACTGGCACATTTGATTAAGTTCTTAGAAATACATTTTATTGAACATTTCACAAGTTGAAATCTATTCAATAATATTATGTGTCACTTTGTTGCCATCATTTTTGTCATTTTTCGTGCCTATATTTTTACAGTGCATTATATGATAAATACGAGTATCACTGTTACTGATTACAATGCACTGTTTGCAGAAGCACCTGTAATCTTTCCAACACAAATTGGCCATTTAATCAGACATTCTTAAGCTTGAATTAATTAATTTCACTGTGGCTATTGATAATTAGGCCACTTTGGCTCATAGCCGGCTCAGCTCCATTAAATGCCAACATTGCCTTGTGGATTTGGCTTATCCACCTAATTGATCAGAGCATCAGAGCTTTTTAGTAATGTCTCTTTAGTGTTTTCCACCGTGACTTGACTTGCTCATCTGTACATGTTGGGAAACCAGTGTTCTGTTTACTACACACTTGATTAGGTCAGCATTTCAGTGCTTTTTCCCATCAAAACCACCAATTATTTCGTGAATGAAAGTGAAAACTCTTTCTCCATTGCTCCAGAAGTGAGATGCTTTCGTTGCTTTGTGTTGTTGTCGGTCAGAAACTGGGATAAGACACATGCATGCAACATGGAGTACTCGACTTACAATATCTGGGTTCTTCAAAACCGGGATGAGGACTTTTCCAGGTTCCTGAAATGGGGATATGTAGTTCACATGAAATTCCCATCATAACCAGGATACTCAGGTCCATGTAAATACACTTTTTCTGTATTTGAATATATTAGATTTACAGTCCGTTTTTGTTTCTAAATCAATGAATGATTTCTACCCACTCAGTAAACACATCTTGCTTAAATGTGATAACGACTGCTTTGTTTCCTCACACGCCACTGTCTTAAGGTTATAGTCACCACCGCTGCTGCACAATTAATGAGGTTAACGACGGTTAGTGGCGACACACATTGTGCAGCTTTACACAAACATCAGCACATTCCTGTACAGCAAACCTGTTGGCTTAAAGAGCAGTTGGAAGCAGCGGTGACAGCTTTATTTTCATGTGCAGGAGAAAATACCCAAATACAAAGTGACTGGCATTAATTAATGCCATATGTATTAGCATTATAACCCTTAACTGCAGGCGCATGCAGTCTACGGGTTCATTAGAGACTGAGGCATATTTCCATAGCACACTGAAAAGTAACAAGTCAGAGTGGCTGTAGTGATGTTATGTATTCATTTATTTCAGCCTAAACAAATTGCTTAGTGCCAACAACAATAGGGGATTTTTTTCAAAAGACGATGTGACAACTCGCCTTTGTTGAATCATGACAGCTATGCCCACACAGACTTTGTACGATTCAGAAATTGAATGCTGTAAACACCCCGGTTCACAATCAAACAATGCTCCTGTAATTTGAAAAGCCTGTAAATTGCGATGTTTCTCCATATCGCACAGTCAAATGTTTTCTTTGACAAAGAAAGCTCATTGTTGCAATGAAATTATTGATGAACGACTTGAAGGGTGGGGACGCGTTTTGATTTTGTGGAGTCACTCTACTCACTGCAGAGTACTGGCAGTGAAACCACACTAAACAATGAGACTGGGCAAAGCTGTTCACTGGGGCACAGACGGCTGAGCCCGATCCAACACAAACAGTATCAATGCCATCACTTCTTTTTGCTTTGGCTGGTGGTAATGGTTGCTTTCCCCTGAGCTATTGTGTAGACGTGCCAGTTCTCCAATGTTTATGCATAGGATGGCAGAACCATCACTCCCACACACACCACTCCCCCCCATTAGTGCTGACGTTCCTCTTTAGTCTGCCTATGTGTGCCAATAGACGGGGTGACTCATGAGGAATTTGTAGTGACTTGGGAAAGGACAAGCAGCGGCGGGGAGGACGTAGTGTACAAGTAATGTTTAGTGATCACAGCAGTACGAGAAATATATTCACCGGGTCACCAGAAAAAAACTTGCAGTTTTACATTTCTACAGACCAGGGATGCTTATAATCTCATCTAGGCCTGCACCTAACGATTAATCTGTTGATTATTTTCACAGTGAATCAATTGTTTGAAAAAGGTGGTATATTCAGTTTACATGGAAAGAAACCAGAAAACAATTCATAGTAAACAACTAATGAATTCATTGTTACAGCTCTAATCTCATCATAATTTATTAATCATGGATTTGTTACCTTTTTTGCTTTTCTTCAACGTTTCTTTGATACATATTAGGAAAGGAGAACCTTTCCTAATATGTCGGTGTTATGTATGATGAGAGGGAGGACTTGTGTTCACTCTTTTCTCACATGGGGTTTATTATGAAGGAGGATTTAAATTCCCTGACCTGCCCGACCCTTTAAAAAGAAGGAGTGCGCTTCCCCTTTAAGTACCAATTAGCTCCAAATGAGGGGAGATTAATGCCACCTGGGTCAAACTGGCACTGATACCAGAGAAGCTCCCTGATTGGCCACGGAGAGCAGGTGACACGGTGTGAAAGGTTCCGAGAGACAGGAGTGGTGTCTGTCACTGTGTTCAAAATGGTCTACTACATACTAGTGGCATACTGATTCTGACTGTCTTTTTTGTTTTGCTCTTTTTTTCCTATTTGTGACTGGTCTAAATCTCTCTTTTTTTTTTTTTTTTTTACATCTCTTGGCAAACTGTCCTCAAATCATCCTCAGAGATTTCGACATCAAAGTCGCTGGACCAAACTAATGTATGGTTGTTTGAGGATTCTTTAAAAGTATCTCATTAATTTAGTAGTTTATACCAGCAGGGGGCAACGCTTTCTTCCGAATGGCCACACATTGAAATGCATTGTGCTGAATTACAGAAATTTAGTAGATATGTTTAATAATAGCTATTTACCAGCCCAGAAGGCCTTAGTCCTAATTTCAAAAAACAAGAACTTTCTGTGAGGAAAAACTGGGTTTTGTAAAGCTGTAACAGCTATGTATCGAGTGTACTCTAAAGTTATAATGAAAGGATTTGTTGCATAAAATAATCTACTTGAATACTACAATATTCTCTTGGCACATCACACCTTTGTGATAAAATAGTTAATGTCCACTCTTGGATAAAAATCCAACATTCAGAGTCAACTTTTTCTCTTTTTTTTGCAGCATTGATCCGAACTCCGATTCTGTATTTTATGCAGAGGGGAAACCTGGCCATAACCTTGAAGATGATCTCGGATGGACTTTTCAAGGTATTGTTTCAGTGCTGTCAGTGTAATGTTTTGCAGAGATACTGTAATACTTCTCTGTGGGATTTTGGCTTATCAATCATGTGAAAACGTGACTACATGATTGATGTCATTTGCAGGGGAAGAGAATGGTGTGGGCGTGGTGGTTAACTTCCATCAGTTGTTGTCATTTCTCTTGGCTGCAAGGGTCATAGATTACTTAATGTCCATTCAAACACATCGCCGCACATTTACTGATGCTCAGCCTTGAGGTATACCTGTTGGATGAGATGGGGAGAGAGAGAGAAAAGGGGGGATCAGTTCACATCCATCCGTAGAGAAGCTGCATTGTATGTCACTGACTGCACTGGCTTTCATCCAGACCTTCCATTATGGCATCACTAGACCATGTCAAGAAAGGTCTGAGCCACCCTATTCAATGACTCTGGAAATGGGGCCATTTTGATACTTTATTGAAGCCATGGTGTGACTTGTAATTCTTGCAACTTGATTGGCTTTTCTCAGTATGAGTATGTTCAGCCAGATCCGGAAACACTCCCTTTATTTGTTGGTTTGTCCCTAAAAATCAATTAACTATTAAGTATTTTCTCTTTTCAGGATGGTATTTTATGTCTTGTTTGAGGGGGGATTTAGAAGAGATTGTATACGTGCACTTTAACATTGTATCTTCAGAGGAGAGGTTTTAAAGGCTTTTGTTAACAAATTTTACAAGCATGTGAACAAATGGAGTTACTCACCAACGACACCAGCACACGTGGTAATGATTGATATCTCTCAACAACCAGCAAGGAGACTGAACAGTTTTATTTTTTTTTAACAAAGTAGAACCATATATGCACCTATGGAGAGAAATGCACTTTTAGTTGAACATGCAGTAACTGAGATCATGTCGCTTCCCTCATTCCCATACACACTTAAAAAAAGGATACTTACAGGTTTCAGATAAGTCATGTTTGATGTTGACAAATGACGAAAAGATGAAGGTTTGTTTAAATACCTTGTTACATCTCCAGAATGAATATGCCACTAACCCTATCCTCAATGATCTAACCTGTTTCTTACTGTTGACATCAAACTTAAACTCAAGCAAAAAACAAACAAGTATAACTCAAGGAATCTAACTGCAGTCTTGCAAGTACGAGACTGCAAGATTCCCAGTCTCTGCAAAATGTTCTAGTCTGAGACTGTATAGTTGTCTTTCGATATGAAAGTGGGTTTTACTTTTCAAAGTCTTCTCACTAACATTTGGTCGACTACTGGGCACTTCATACACTGGCGGTCAAAATTATTCACTAGAGTTATTCACCATTCATACTGTCCATCTGTGACAACACCATCCTATACTGTAGATTCCTAAAAAAACAGAAGTGAGAAAACTTGAATATTAACATAATATCAACACTAATGGGAGCCAAATGAGTAAACATGAAGGATTTTGTCCAAGTGTCATTTATTTAAGAAAACAGTGTTTATTACATGACTGAACTGCAGTATTTAGCCCTAATTTATCTTTTTACAACTCTAGTACAAGTTTATTCACAGGACCCACTTAACAGAAACATCCATTTTCATGTGGGCCTTAATTAATTACAAAATCCTCGAGTGTCTCCAAAAATAAAAAATACAGATTGATGACTGAGAGATAAATAGATAAATAACCAAAAATCTAATGGAATCAATCAATCAGTCAATAAATAAATAGAACAATAAATAACATTCAAAACATCTTTGGCCAAGCCCGGGCCACTTCACCGTCCCCACAGAGTTGACACTGGTCTTACGGATGCCTCGGCAGCTCAAACTATGGGGTCCTAAGAGACAACACTGGATATGTGGCATGGAATAGCAAGTGAAAGAACAATTATATTGAGGCACTTTTAAGGATGTTGTAGGAAATGACAACATTTCCATGTGTATGCGTATTCCCCAAGAGGAAACAAAATGTAAGATGACAAACAACATTCAATTGAAGGATAATTGAATGGCTGCTCTGCTCATCTAATCATGTTACCATGTTCTTTCTGTTTTTACAATTTTGGAAAATGAGCATAAAATAGAAAATGGCGAGCTGGAAAAAGATGAAAACAGATAACATGGAAGGAAAACAATGACAAAACGTAGCGTGATGCCAACCAAAGGAACATTGTTACATTTTTGCTTTTTGAGTCTGTGAATAACATCAATGTGTGTTCTCCGTGGTCGTTGAGTCCGACTGAGTCTCTGACTGTTCCCCAAATATTCCGGCTAGTGTCTTAAAGCGAGGCCCCCACTCGTTGAGGTAATCATAGTCCTCCTCGAGGTCTATGGCAAGAGAATCGATGGAGCTGAGTGACTCGGCCACAGAGCCGTCGCCTTCGTAGGCGTATGTGGCCAAAGAGTCATACGGCGGGGCTGAGTTGTCCATGTCGTGCTCTTTAAGACGCTGGTTGATAAAATCACGGATGTCGGCGCTGTCCTGGGAGACGGGCGGCCTAGGACTTCTTTTCAACTCAGGTTTGACATCCCGGCGGAACATGTTCTCTTTGACGACTTTGGGATTACGAAGAGTGCCCATGTCAAAGGCGTGTGTGTCCTCCTCGCCCCCTCCTTCGTCGTCATAGTGGATCACGTTATCTCGGATGTCCTCCTTAGATGACATCAGGGTTTCCTTTTTCTTTTGTCGTCTCAGGCCCACATATAGCACCACGATAACTGCAGGAGAATAATCAAGGCAATTACACGTTAAAAAGTTGTTTACCCAAGTTATGTGTTAGGGAGTGGTGGTGATTTACAGATACAGGGTTTTCAGTGGACAGGAAGGGAAAAAGTGTGATCTGAAAAATAACTAAAGCTGTCAGACAAATGTAGTGGAGTAAAAGTACTTGGTTATTTTCCAACACTGTTAATAGTGGACCCTGGTCTAAATAAACACAAAAAAGCAGTCACGAGTTCACCTTTTTATCATATTTGTCTCACAAACACAGCCAAACGATGGGACCTCGTGTCAAAAGCTGACCTAGAAAAACTAATTTGCACTTTAATTTCTAGCAGGATTAACCTCTGCAATGGTCTTTTGACATTACTCCTGAAAAAGACCATCAAAAAGCTCCAGCTTATTCAAGTGCAGCTGCAGTATTCTATTAACCACCACAATATGTAACATTTTATTATGTTGTAATGCCTGCATTTTGTAATGAAGTGAAAATGTATTACATTTGTCAAGTGATTAAATAATGCGGTGTTTTTACATAATGTTGCAGACCTTGCAGAGAGTAAAACCGCTGTAAACATTGCTGAGATAAATTCTATGAAAATATAAATAAATATAACAAAGTAATAGCTTGCTGTTGTAAATCTTCAGACTGTATTTCCAAAGCAATTGCTAATGCTACAAAAGGAAATGCATTTCCTTTTCACCCTTTCTCAGTTAAATCTATCTCCAGTGTCCCTCTGTCTCCACAGCGAGAAACGCAGTAAAATATATTTTTTCCCTCTGGGTTTGTAATATACAGCTGCATCTAGTACGAGAGTCATGGTCAGGATAAAGCTAAAATCATTCAAATGAAAGAGTCCAATAAATACAGTCACATCAGGAAAAACAATTTAAGTAGGTCTCTTCTTTTTCATCTGCTGTGTGTCTCACTTCCTCTCTGCTTTTCTTTAACTCCTTAGTGATTTTATCTACCTGTGTACAGTGTGACAGCTCCCCCCAGTGGCACCTACGCAGACTTCAACAACAAGCCGAGGACACGTCACTTGTCACAAGTTCCAGCCGATCCACATTAGTTTGGAGAAAAGGCAGTGCAGATGAAAGAAAGTCTCTGTGTTGGTCTGTTAAATTTCCCTCGTCATTTCTGCTCATGGGACAACTGGGTCATCCCGACAAATCCTGCACGGGGACTAAGTGGCTCTATGGAAATGTTCTCAGTGTGAGTTCTGATTTTCTTTGCCACTTTGCTTCTCAGGGACAGCATGACAGTTTGGCATCAGCCTCAGCCTTGGGGGTGAGTTGACTTAGAGCTTTGAAGCCATTTTTCTCAGATCAAAAGAAGACACTGAAACAGCTCTAAACCACGAGAATGGACAGTTTTTTTTTTTTTCTTTTTTGGCTCTTTCAAATATAAAACAATGAAATTCAAGCTAATAAAACAGGGCTGATAAAGAAGCATCAGTGGGATTGAATAACTGGTTCCTTTTTATATTAGAGAGACATGGATAAAAGTAAATGTAGCTGAATTCAAAGGTCATTGCTACCCTTGACTTCCGCTGTAAAATGAGAACTTCTTTAACAACCAGTCATCCCATATTCATAATTCAGAAAATGACACCATAAACCTACATTTACTCCTCCCCGCTATATGCAGATGAGTGTGGACATTAATGGCAGAGAATTAAGGAGGAGTTTTACAGCCATGACCTTGTGGGAAATGTAAAATCTGTAGCCGCGGAAACAGCCACAGGGCAGAAAGATTAGATTTAGTTTATAGAGCCAAGCGTCCCTCCCTCCAATCTCAAACGTCTCACTGAATGTCCAGATTCATATGGGTCCTTTTTAATTAACTGTAGACACTCCTGGGGTGGTGCCAGCCCATCTCTGACGGTCAGCGCCGCGTGTTTAGAATAAGGTGGTGTCAAAACCGTTTCAAGAAAAAAAAAAAAGAGTTTCAAGGTTCGTCTGTTTTAAGTCTTTTACTCTGATATCAGATAAAAAGACACTTGTCCGGTCAATTAAAATTTTCTCTGCAAACTTTCATTTGCAGATACATTACAAATCTGATACTTTGATCAAATTAAAGCGACTGGAGATGTTCCATGTTTTTGTAATTATCAACTCGCACTTTTTCTTGAATTTGAGAATCTTATTTTCTCTCCAAGACATATTGGAATTGATAAATAATCCCTCCCTCTAACTTGGCTGTTTTGGTTTCCAGGAGGGAACACTATTGGTCTACTGTCCACTACGGAAAAACTGTCGGCGACTTCCATTGTCTTCCATAATGTCTCTCTATTTATTAGATATCTTACACAAAGTTGTTGATTTTGAGCTGATGTTTAATGTATCCAAAGTTGATTTTAACATTTCAAAACATATTTAACTAAAAAATGTAATATAAGACATGGGAATATTTATACTGCAACCCTGTGTCTGATATTTGATTCCAGCCTGAACGGATCCACATGCACAAAAGCAGTGATGTTAGAAGGGTGGGGAGTGTTTCCTTCAGTAAAAGTCCTAAAACTACGCTGTGAAAATACTTCACTACAAGTAAAAGTTGTGCATTACGTCCTTACTTAAATAAAATCATGTATTATCAGCCAAATGAACTTATGAAAGGAAAAAATAGTCACCATATGATGTTTATTGACATTAGTGCAGCATTAGTGTGTGTGTTATATTACTGCTGTAGATGGTTAAGGTTGAACTCATTTGGACTACTTTACAGTATTCAGATGGCTTCCTCCAGCACAGACTTGTGACAAATCTCAGTCTATAGTGATGTAGAAGTTGCACGAATTTCAATATGATTGTCCAGACAGAGGTCTCACTGTAAAAAAGTTGGATCTGATTTAGGACCACATATGCACGTGGACCAAATCAGATTTGAAAAGATTAGATTCCACGTTGTTTGTGCTGTGCAGCTGTAAAAGAACAAATCCAGGCCACTTTTGCCGTTTGAATGTAGCCAGTAGTTTAAGAATATGACTATATATAGTATATCTAAACATCATCAGATGTGTTAAGAGGGTCTGACTTATATGACATACCAGACAGAGCCTTTGTCATTAGGACTGTTGATCTCGAAGCCCTGAAAATTGGGTGGTGAATAATTTCCTTATTTCCTAAATTTCTTTGGCACCGCTGTTTTTAGAAAATTAAGTAAATGTGATTTTGTTGGGGACTATTTGCTGCAGATTGGATGTGCTAGTTGGATATTTAGGGAGGCGTTATGTGCAATCGATTCAAGATAAACTACATTATTATTTTTTTTTTTTGGACAACACTGAAGCGCACGGCAGAGATGAATGCAATATACAGTATTGGGATGCATGGTTCAAGCTGCCACAGTACAAGGTTACCTGGTGCAGATTTAAAGGATGTAAGATCAGAACTGAAGCATCAAGGCAATACGTATGACAAATTCCTGTCTCTTTTATGATTATTTATAAGGCTGTGTTAAGAATGAAGAATGTTTACCAGCCAGAAGGCAACAGGTCTCACCTAAGAGAATGATGATACATAGAAGGATGGCAATCAGAGCTCCTGTGCTGAGGCCCACGGGGAGAAAGATGGCTTCTGCGCTGCAAGTTAGCAGGGAACCGTCTGATTCGCAGCCACACACACGGATGGTTAGGGTGCCTGTGCTGCTCTTGGGTGGGTAGCCATTATCTTCAATCACCACAGGCAGAAAGTAGATCTCCTGTAAACGCCGCCTGAAGCCGCTCCGTTTTGTCACTATTCCAGCTGTGTTGTCTAGAGGAAATAAAAGCAGCACGTGTTCTTTTTAAAAACAGTTTGCATTTATACCTTTTTTGAAAGCTGAAAATTTGATTGGCCCAAAACAGGGTTAAATGTATTTGCGTTGGGCTGTCAAAAAAATAAAATGCATGCGAAAATGTTTTTTACATTGACGCCACAGCTTTGAAAAACGAAGTTAACTTAAAGGGATCTCGCAAATTTGTAGGGGAAGGCCTGAAGAAGTGCAGTTGCAGTGTACTTATTCCTTGATCTGTGCAGGTTACACAGTGTTTGGACCAAAGCAAAAAGAAAATATTCTACTCAGTGTATAACATTACATCAATCACACAATCCTCTGAGCTACAAGTCTGGAGGTCCAAGTATGAAGAAGATAAAACTTTTCACTGTCTGATAACTCTTTATATTTGATATGAAATCCTTTCCAAATGTGCCTGTCTGAATGTGATGAGAAGCTGCAATGTATCAAAGACTTGTCTTATCAAAGCCCTTGCCATTTTACACCGCTTACTTTAAAAGCTGATAGAGCCTAACCACACCCAGTACATCATTCGGTGAAACACTGCAAAGCATTTTCCATCTACCTGCACTGTGAGAACTACTGGGATCTGTTGTGATTTTGTTATCTCTTTGCGCAGGCAGCGTCACTCCAGAGAAACAGCAGATTAGCAATGATAGATAATAGATAAAAAATAAAAACATACAAAGGGAAAAAGTCGGGAAGACAGCCAGAGGTGTGAGGATGGGGATTGGAATGGAGGTCGACAATGTGTACAAGGGAGAGGGGACATGTCAGGTTTGGACCTGCCTGGTTCTGTCTGCTGTAGCTAGACTGTCTGACCCCTGTCAAGCCAGGTTTGTTCCACTGACGGAGCCTGGCACTTCTTCTTGACAGGAGGTCAGGCATTTTAGCACACCTTGCATGTTGTTCACGACCATGATTTTGTTGGTGCCCCATCGCTCTCTCTTGCTGAACCTGTCCACGGTGCCCGTGGTGTTTGTATTCCCTGTCCCTGTCTATCAGATCTTGCTTTGTATCTGGAGAGTGTGCTCGCGAGGCTCCTGGCAGTCGGGGAAACTGCAAGACAGTGTGTCCAAAAGGTAAAACCGGATCAGAGGTTCGGACTGGGGCTTGTCAAGGATGGTGAATGCATTCGTTTTCCTGGCCTCATCCTGCCATGTCCCACTTTTCATTACCCGTCTTTCTGGTTAGACTTCAAAGGGCTCAGGCAGAGCAAGCTGCAAAGTGTCATTTATGCCCTTATCATGAGACGACCTCTGACCACATGTGTTTAAGTTAATTTTAGCACTGAGACATGCCAGTCTTAAAGCTTCCTCCAGAACTCGGCCAGTTAATTATTGCTGGAAGAAACAAATAATGTTGGAGCAGTAACAAAATACATGTAATAGCATTATGCATTTAATTCAAAAGATGAGTATTTAGTTACAATTTGTGGTAGTCAGAATACAGGCCTTAAAAAAAAATGTCTGTCTCTGGAGGACATCTTGAACAATTAAAATGATAAAATGTCAAAACATTGAAACATTTAGTTAAGTAAACCCTCAAGACAAAACATTCTGATAATTTTAAAATTCTATCGCCGCAATATCCAAAGGAAAATAATCACAACATAATATAACAATGATGAGATAAAGACGGTAACACGTGGTTACATTAACCAGTGGCACCAACGGACAGGTCATACAGGTCACAGAACTGATACGTTTGTTTGTGGTTTAATAATATTGTGCATCAAGAAAAACAGTGGACGATTACGCCTGGCAGAGGTCTGTGTTCTCTGAGTGTCCTTCTAGCTGTTATTTATGTTCTGTCTTTTTCACCCATTTCATGCTGTGGGGAAAAAGTGAAGGTACAGAATGCCTTTTTCTGCCATTTTTTATTGTAAGAGGATTGGTTGCAAGGCAGCAAAATGCACCTCAGGAACTAAGTGGAAACAAAATGTTCTACTATGGAACTGGAAATTCACACTGTTTTATTTTCACCGTTGTTTACTTGTTTTCGCTCTGACTTGCAGTGGGAAATGAAAGGTCAAGGAAAATGTGGGTCTTCTTCTGTTTTGCCAGACATATACTCATAGCTTACATCCCTATAAAAAGTGTTCACATCCACTCAGAAGGACTCCTGGATTCAGTCGACTTTAGGCAACAGGATTGTGTCACTGCGATAACAATGCAAGACCGAAGAGATCCAAAGTATTTAAAATACCTCTAGTGGAATATGTTAGATATTACCTTTCAGGACATGCAGATACTTTGATGCTTCCGTCGCTGTAATCACTAACACACATAGAATACTGTTGTTTTTCTCAACCAGATTGCAATAATGTGAGCATTTGAAGATACATTTTCATGCAGAGTGTGAGGATGAAGGTGCACAAACTGCGGCGATATCTTCAAGCTATTTCATTTTATAGCATTAAAAAAAAATCAATCAACTCCATCTACTGTACTGATTAACAGTGTCCCCATAGAGCGCTGTTGTCAGAATAAAAGAATACTTACTTCCAAAGTCCCGGATGGTGAAATTCTTGTTTTTCCCATCTTCCTTTGGTGATTTGAAGGAGAACTGCTGCCCGGCAGTAGGTAGATCCTGGTCTTTTGCACTGAAGGTTTGGATCACCTGTTTAAAAGATGAGAAAAAAAAGTCAATTTGTTAATGGTAGAAAAAGGGGAGGTTTCAAGTGCAATTCACTTGCTTTTAGTTTGTCTTGTGTGTATTTGGATTTCCACAGCTGAATGATCTTTCGTTTTGAAAATCTAATTCTTATGCGTAATTTGTCTGGTAGAAAATTATTGGCTTGATTTCACTAAGTCCATTTACTCCAGTACAAATTCAACATACTTGTACTTTACTAAAGTATTCCCGTTTTATGCTACTTTATACGTTTTACTCCACTCCATCTCAGAGGTAAACACTGCACTCTTTGCACCACTACATTTATTAACAAAGTATATATGATGCAGTACTTCTACTACTTGGATGTATTTGTTAGTGATAAAACAGAAAAATATAATATTATTATTATAACACTCTGAAGTGAGCCGTTCTGTTTACTTTTTGATGCTTTAATGTACACTTTGCTGTATTTCTGTAATTTTTCATTTTGAATTCAGGACTTTTTCTTGTAATGGAGCATTTCTGCACTGCTTCAACTTCTCCCAGTTTTGTTCAACACTGAAAAGAAACGCCAACAAGTCCTGAACTGACTGCACGTCAGACTTGTCACAGCCGAAACAAGGCGGCAAACTGTTCTGAGTCGTTCCGGATACAGTCGCAGGGCTTTTGAGCGATAGCCCGTTAAAATGTTAAAGTTCATTTGAAATGCTGCTGCTTGTTCAGGGGTGATTAGCAGAAAGTTGTGTTAAAAAAATACTTCCATTAAAGGACAGGCCCAGCACATTTCAAATACAACCCACAAGATCTTTTCATACTTTCCAACAAACTGGATTATTTATAAGTGAAGATGTTATGTAATAGAGTTTTCTGTGCCACACATGCGCTGCTTTCAACCTGCTAAACGGCGACTGCTGACTCAGCTCTGTGCAGACTTGCTGTCGGTTTTCTACTTCTTCTTTTCTCTAAGCGTCTCGGAGCTTTGTCTGGAGCCGGATGTCCTGCCAGGCCAGCTGTGCGAGCAGACTGCTGCTCTCCGCTCCTGGGGTTTGACCTGCTGCTGATCTGATGCTTCGCTCCTGGAACCCCCCACCCCCCCACATGCAGGGTCAGCTAATCACCTCTCGCCTTCTTGCATCACCTCGTCTCTGTTGCCGTCTCTCTCTTTCCCCTTCCCCCACCAGGTGTGATGATTGCTCTGTTGCCTCCCACAGCAGCTGCCCCATTCAAACTATCGATTGTAATCAAATAGGCTTAATGATGAATAAACATGGCGCTGTAACCGTTATTGAACGTTAGCATTTAAGTTATTTTTAATAAATCAAAGCTAATGTCTATAATGACGGCCTGGTATTTTGAAACAGCATATTGTGCCAACACAGTCACCAGAGAATACTGCGGCCATTTTATGTTTCTGAAAACCATGGACGCGTATAATATTGAATGTCTCTTGATACGTGCATATTCACATTATAGTGTTTTTTTAATGGCTCATGATGTTTTTTCACCATCTGTAACAGAAATTACATACAATCATTCACTGGTTAGGTTTAGCGGAAGACACCACTTTCACTGAATTATTAAAAAAACTGAGTTGGAATTTTCAAAAAAGTTTTTCCAAAACAATACGTGAAGCATGTCCATTTGGATTTTTTTTTTTTTTTTTTGTCCAACATCTGCTCGTGTGGAGTAATTATTGCAAATACTGTGGTTTTAATTTAAGTTTGAATAACTGTAATAAAAAATGACTCATGATGCATGTAGTAGTGTTGGAATCACACCACGTTCTTTCATAGCCGCAATCTAAAAGTTGTGGATTCTTCAATGACAAATGACACTGACATCAAACGCAACCGTGGTTTCCAAGAATGTAAAATGGCAAGATTATTTTAAGGCGATCAGGATCATCAGGTCGTATGTTTGATGGAAGTTTAATTGACAGCTATAAGGCTAAAACATCAGTATTTGTCATCAGCTGTTAAAAACAACAAAAAATGTATAATTACAATGATAATTGCCATCTTTCATGAACAAATGCTCCTTCATTTGTACTCAAAAGTGCGTCTCCTCTCGACCACAAATGGAGCTGTAGCTGCCGTGACTGCTTATTACTGGGTACTATTGTATATGTTAAATGTCTTTAAGTGTGTTCTGCTTTTGCCCTCAACTGCATTGTAAGTTGAGCCAGATAAGAGTGCCAGCTAAGTGCTGTAAATGTAAATGCAATTATCCCTGCATAACAAAACTGATTCAAAAGGTTAGCATTTCTATGAAGCATTACAAAAGCAAAGGCAATGCATTGAAAAGGAAAGAAATCTTTACAGCACTGACTGTCTTATTTATATCAAATATGTAGGAGTTTTCATTTATTTTACTACAGTGTATATTCTTGCTGTATTTTTTCTTTATAGATGCTTTTTTTCATTTCACACTTGACTAGTTGAATGGTCAGGACTCTGAATACAGTAAATAATAAAACGTCCCACTATATTACTTCGCTACAACACCAATCATTTTTATTTGCAAAGTTTGCAAATTAGCTCTAGTTTGAAGTTTGAATCCTCTCTCCTCTCGGCTCTTTTCTTCCTGGTTACAGATTACTGTCGATGGGAGGCTGCGCCACAGCGTGAGACGCCTCAAAACAAGCGGTTTGTATGTTTTTTTTTTTTTTTCTTTTTTTTTTGAGCAGTGTGAGTGCACATAATCATCAAGGGAGACATGTGATAGATTTTATAAGACAGGATCTGCAATTCTTTATCATCCGCCAGCTGCGTGCAACACCTGGTGGGACCATGCTGTGGAAACACTGGAGGAAAGTGTGTACTCTGCACTAAAGGGCAGGGGAGGAGAACATGAGGAGGGGGAAAGATAAGAAAGAAAAGGAGAAGAAGAAGAACTATGGCAAAGTAGGGGAGAGATACCCTTTAAAGACATGGAACTTGCATAACGGCTGCACCTAATCTACATCTAAGAGTCATCGAAGTCTTGTTTCATGTGTTTGCACTTAATAAAAACATTAAATCAAAAGCATCTTTTACCTTTTTGATTGATTACAATTTGTCACGGCAACTCTTTTACTCATTTTCAACTTGCTTTTGTCGCTGTTAAAGCCAAAAGCACTGCCTGGGATCCTTCACTCCAGCTCTACGGATCAAGATTTATTTAAATAATAAAACATCCATATATTTTCTGAGGTCGACTATCAAAAACTTCAACTTATAGCCTAGAAACAAACTCGTCGTGTGGTCAGGTATCTCACTGAGCTGTCATTCTTCTCATTATTGTACACATTTGGAGGATTTAATCAAGAGGCTGCCACGACTATTTAACAGTTTCAAATTGCCACCTTAATACAACATCTTATAATCTCAAACAACTGCAAAATAGGGGAAAAAAAACCCCACACTAAATATGGATTATCTTTCTTACCAATCAAATACAACTTTTATGGCTCCAACAGAGTTTTAATTTGAACTCTAGTCGAGTCAAAACGTGATAAACTTATCAACTGTATATAACATGTTATGGTCTTCAGTCAGTTTTATTTAACAGTTTGATTAAATAAATGGTAAGATTTAAAACCACATTTCAAGTATTTCTCTGATATTAATTATTTAGGACTGAAAGGCAACTAATCAAAGTTACAGCAAAGAAAATGGCCCTAATGCTCCATCGTATCTTCAAACTACTGAGAAGACAGAACAGACAGAGAAAAAAAAACAATTGTCTAAAGAGAAAATGTGTCCTCGTGTAGTTTACGGAGGCATTTGATTTGTTCTAATTTGAGTATTAGATTTAGTTATTTATGTGTCTCGACAACAATGCAAATCTCAAGCCACATTCATGCTAGGAAGACGGTGATGCCTTCAAATGGAGGGCACAGCCGTTGTTTTGATTGCGACAGGCCTGAGGACCGGCAAAACATCCTCGAGATGATGAGGAGTCTACAGCAATTTGACAGACTGCCAAAGAAGCTGTTCCCGAAGAACGCTAACTGCATATAGATGCTAGTTAATGGGCTAATTTACAGGCACAGGTGGTTTACAATGCAGACAAGTAAATTCTCCACTGCATCTCAAATATATTATCTGAAATGTACTCCGGGTTGCTGATATGCAAAGCACTGCTGTGCTTTATGATTACTTCTCCTGCTGAATCGAACTCTATGACACAATCATAGCTCAAGATTTAGTCTCACACTCTGTGCTGAAGGGTTTTCTGCAAAATTCCATGAAAATAAATTGTTTTATTCAAGTGACCTTGAATAAAACACTGAAAACTAACCTTCTGTGAGGTATCGGTGTGGGAGCTAAATGTGTGTATTTACTGAGGCAATATGGTGCTACAAGAAGCAGAACAAAACACTACAATTTTATCACTCCACGCCACAAAATCAGTATTTTTTGCTGCCTAAGTGTAAACGGTGACACTTTGCCAGCATTTATAGAAATCCACAGCTTTCAGATTCAATTTCAACACCTTAAGACATTTTTCAACAGCCGCCTCCGAGGCATATCAGCTCGATGAGGACAAACAACACTCCAATCAAGTGTTGTCAGCTCACTCAACAATCAACACATCATAACGGTGGAAAATGTGCTCTATTTAATGCCATGACAGGAGTGCATGTGAACCTACCTGTCCCACTTTGGCATTTTCACACACGAAGGTCTCGTAAGGACTGGCGAGTTCAGGCGGGAACTCGTTGATGTCGAACACGTGGACTGTGACAGCCACACGACTGGTCAGAACCGGACTATCTGGAGGATGAGAAAGCACAGCAGAGGGTTTTTTTTTGTTTTTTTTTTTAAGACAAAAGACAGTGAAGGAGTTTTTTTTTTTTTTTTCACAGCACTGACATCATGTGGAAATGAAAAGTACTACCACTTCATGTGGAGCCAAAGTATAAAGGTTTATCAGTGTTGTAGAAGGATGTCCAAGTGGTTAAAGAGGCTGTCATGCCCGAGTGTCCTTGAGCAGATGCTAAACTGCCTAGCTGCTCGTTCACTGTAAGCCTCTCTGCTTAAATGCTACAAAGCCTCTGATGTGTCTGGAACATGTTGACGCATAAATTGCACCCGGGCGCTGCTGTTTTATGATGCTTTTGATTGATGATGAAAAGGAGAATTAAATAAAAACACACCATAAATGCATCCCATGCGTCGCCTACAGATAAAGCACGCCTCACATTATGGAATATGACTCTATAGAGAGGATACTTTCTTTACAACCTTATTTTTCTCAGGTTCGGCTGTGGGTTTTAGCCATAAGATGTGAAGCTCATATTAATTATAACGTGAGAGCCCCCTTGAGAGGGCCTAACATGAATCCGGGGTTGATTCTTACAATGTTTCCTCACTGCAGGGGCACAACGGGGAAATGTTCTTTTGGTGTGAAAGCCCAGGTAAACTTTATGGATTTGATGTGGGAATAGGCTTTGCTCTGCAGTGGGGGGGCTTAGTCCACACTTGTTTGTGCGAGAGCCAATGTATGGGCGCATAGGTTTGTGTGTAGGTGGGTGGTTAGGAAGAATACAGGGGGGGGGGGGATCCGTGGAGTCGTCTCAAGGGGATTGGAGACGCAGCCACGGCTCAGTTAGTAACCTGTCCCTGACCTTGATAGAAAAAGCAATCTTCCCACTGAGGTAAAAATGACACTGAGCATGGGATTTGCTGCTTTGCACTGACTGAACTACTAACATTGATGCTCAGCCAGCAAAAAATACTCATCTTTTCTGTCATCGGGGTCTTGAATGTTTTGGCCTTTGAAAAGTTCGAATACCTTCAAATCTTCCAGATCAATAAATTCTTTAAAACTGGTCCTCAAAGCCCCAAAAACATATGATAGGGGAGTTTATCATCTCATCTAAAAAAAACTCATCTCCATAACCACACTGCTCTCAGTACGTCATGAGTGATATATCATTCAGCCCACTAGATGGAGCAATGGTATAATGGTTATATTAAAATCAGGCTAGTGTCAGCATTTCAGCCCAATAACACATGCTCTATTTATTTTATTGAATCAGAATCCTGTATTGCTACAAAATGCATGAGTGGTCAGCCATAAAGTTTCCTGCCCTATAATGCTTTTTTTTCTACTGGATATTACTTTTTAAATTAAACTCATTTTAATAAAAAAAAATAAAAAAAAATCCATCTTCGCAAGCAATCAACCACAAATCTATAAAATGTGTTGCAAAAGGGAGATAGAAAGACTTCATGTGGATAGCAAACCATTAAAAAGTGCAGAGAATGAGTAAGCAAATTCACAACTCCACGACAAGTGTGAAACTAAATCATTTGTAATAGCCATAAATAGATAGCAAATATGCTTCCTCATTGGATGTTGCCAAGGTTATTATTACGTTTAATAGATCTACCCCTCTCTTTGACTCCTAAAAATTGCCAGTGGGCTTAAATGCCAAAAAGCAAACTGTTAATCTAGCCCTGGCTCTTATTTAGCACGCCTTCTGCTGTGTTCGGTGTCTCAGGAGAGCTGCAGACACTGCTCTCATTTTGCTGCATGACTGCAGTGTCTAGCAATGACCGGACAAAACCTCCAAGGCTTTGTGAAGTAAAAGTCTCCAACTCGTGTGTTGTGCTAAACACTGCAGAGTAAAGTTACCTTTGTTCAAGGAAAATGTCATCCGATGTCTATTATTGTCGGATAGTTTCCTTCATTGTAGTGGTGAAGAAAAAGTGTGGGTGTATAAATGCTAAAACACATTAGCAGCAAGGACAAACAGCTACAGAGACAAGTCAAACGTAGCAGTAATGTTCTGTTTATTGTAAAACGCAACTGAGGTCACCCAAGACTCAAAATAAGAACTTTTTTTCTTTTTTTTTTTTCCTGTGGGTGACCTTTCCTTATACAATGTACTATTTGTACAGGCATTGAAGGTATCTTCCGCTTCAGTATTTATTGCTGTTCGTCATGGTTTTAAAACCTGAACAGGAGAAAGACAGCATCCCTCAGATGATAACAGAATGCATCACAGAGGGGCCATAAAAGCTATCCAATACCCTGAACACAAAGTTCTGCCAAATCTCACTCAAGGTCCAAAACAGATTTGACCTCATATGTTGGGACTCTCACTCTGGGGTGCGGAGTTTATCTCTACCCATACTGCACCAGCACAACTATTATTTTTTTAAACCCTCACTCCGCCTGGATGTGATTTTTTTTTTCATTTTTGCGCTCGTGTGGGAAAAAAAAAAAACTTCTGGAGGAAAGTGGTGGAAACAGTATTGCGCTCCTTTACTTAAGTAAAAGTACCAATACAGCAATATAAAAATATAAGTAAAAGTAATTAAAAGTATATAGATAATAGCAAAATAATATGTACTCTTTAGGTCCCTTTAGGTCCCTGTCCCTGGTCATTTATGACGTTATTGGATTATTAATAGCGTCAGTATCAGTGTTGTTGCTGCATGTTACTGTTGTTTCTGCTGGAACTGAAGCTGGTTTCAACTACTTTACATACAGTTTCATAAACAGGGACACCAGATAAATATGAGGGCTCATCACTTGATGAATAGGTTCTGATACGCAACTGTCTTTGCAGTTTGTGGACACTTTCTGTAATCTTTGACTTCTGGTGAGATATTGTGTGCTTTGAACACTTAGTGGAAAAAAAACAAACAAAAAGGGCTTGTTACAATTATTACATAACCACCTAACTGCGATTATTTGAGCTGACGGCAATGATTTTGTATAATCGCCATAATAGTTCTATTCATCAACTGCTGGATGAAAGTGACAGAAATGTCATATTTCTATCACTACTTCCACCTCGTTTTGAGCAACATCATCTTGTTCTGCTGTAGTTTAATGGCATATGAGAGTGGAGTTAGTACCACCAGCTGTTTATCTTGAGGCGCTTACTTCTCTCGTTACCTGTTATTGTCAGTAATCTCTGTATATTTTCAGTAATAGGCTTTATATATTTAAGTTGATATTTATGTTAAATCTGCCCTGGTGTTGAATGCCAATAAATGGTTCTTCAGGCGTAATGTGTGTGTGTAGTTAAAACATTTTATTAGGTTTATATTATACTATACTAGTGGAATGAAACGGTTGACAAATGGTCAATCACGATTATCTGAATGACAGTCAACCCTTAACTAAAATGTCTCATTTTCTAATGAAACTATGCTAAAAAACTACTACTAAAAAAAAAAGAAAAAACTCCACCAAAAAGGGCCACATCCACAAAAAGGACTGCGTGGCTTTTGTGCCCCTAAAACCGGTGCAAACAAGACAAAAATATAGCATGTAATTCACAAAGCAGCCGCCGAGAGCTACATTCATTGCAAACTGTGCTGCCAAGCAGATAGCTGCATGATGTGCCTGTGTTATTTGTATGAATGTCAAACTAGGAATACTTATACATTCAGTGCAAAACTGGCAAAATTGAAAAAAAAAAAAAAACTGTCTTAGTCACAAAAGACCAGTGAAAGTTGCCACAGGCAGTTCAGCTGCTGCAATTAATGTCTGCAGAAAGTTAGTGAGAACTGCATGCAAACTCATTCCTCTCTCTCTCTCAGTTTCTTCAAATCGACAAACTTGTGAGGCTTGAATGATATTGAACTAATGTTTAGAGACATCCAGTGTTTCAATGTTCACATATTTGGGGAGGATGAGGTGGGGCTTGTTTCAGTCACTTAAAATATAAAAATGTCCTGACAGCACTGATGGAAATCAGACTGCTTTATTTCAAACTCTCCATCTTATGAAACTGAAGTCTGGGAGTAACAGCTGCAGAACACACAACATTAATGACAGTCAGATCTTGACTGATGCGGTGTTAATGAAGTTACCGCCGATGCGCCGCGTGTAAATACGCGCCGCCTCTTATGGAGTTCATAGATGCTGTGACACACAGCCAGCTGTGATTACCAAACAGAACATCAGTAATAATGTTTCTGCAAAATCCTGGTTATATTCAGAGACATTTTTTTAAGATTCAGACATTAATGCAACATGGTTCAGACCTGAATCTGAATGATACTAATAGCTTTAGTCTATTTTGATGGACATTTCAGAAGATTGAGAAATACTAGAGAATCAAAAGAAGAAAAATACATGAAAGTTGGTCTGTGATTATGGAGAATTCAGTGTGTGTCCGTCTGCGCTCATTAAAGACATGCAATTTGAAGGTTGTTGCTCTCTGCAGTTTTCGTTATGGACCAATCCGTCTGCTGATGTCGAAAAAAAAAAACCCACTAAAACACTAACAACAGCTCCACTTATCACACAAAACATGGGCAAATTGTGGATAGGTTCTTAAAAAGGAGCAGATTGCGAGAGCAAATGCAGCGCAATTCGCAGCACAATCCATTCTTTGCGGATTTGGCCCAAAGAGCTCTGAGATGTGAGCCGACTTCACACAGCTTCTCGTTAGACGTCTGAAACCAGAAAGGTTGGCACTTCTGTTGGTCAGACACTGGTTTGATCTTTAGCAATTGATAAATGTGTCCAGTGTGTTGTATTTTTAAAGCTTGTTATATTATACACTGTGAAATATTCAGCACTTTCTTGAGTAAATATACTTAATTACCTTCCACCGCTCAAAGAGGAACATCTGTCATTTGATATGTGAACTGAGAGGCCTAGAGGATTAGATTGGAGGTAGATTTGAGGCAATACAAATACTGTATACGAATCCTTTATCGGGTGTGATTCGAGTGTTACCTGAGTATCTACACGTGGAACATACAACGCTCCTTGCCCCCTCCTATTCTCCCTTTTCTATACTTTCTCCTTCCAGACTACGTTATTCATTTCCTTCACAATTTTACATTAAAGTCACACAAAGAAATGCACACATACATAGAAAACAGAATTAGCATGTCGCTGCCATGACCTTGAGGGGAAGTGAGTAATATCAGTTTCCAAGGCGACAATGACTCAAGTTGAAACAGCCCATATTTCACAGTCTGTCCTAATGAATATACAGCGTGGGTAATTTTGATTGAGCACCAGCCTGCCTCTGGGATAATGACTTTGACGGTTCTTAGCAGATTTGATGACTTGATGACGATGGATTTGCTTATTTATCCGGAAACTTGCTCCACTTCCTTTATAAAAACATAATTAGCTTGATGACATGTCTTAAAGCCACAGCTCTCCGCTCTTCCCCAAACCTTAGCTTGCAGTGCTGTGATGCCACAGCATCTGCTTGCTGTAAAAACTCAAGAAAGCTCGCATTTTTACTGCAGTGTAAGTAAAAGTTTACTCTGGCAAGAAAAGCTCCTTTCCAATGCCAATGTCATCAAATGTGCTAAAAAAAAAGGCAGTTAAAAATGAAAACAGAGTTGAGGCAAGTATGCTAGAGGAGACAATGTCCTGAAGATACATCCCTCCGGGAGAGCCATCATGGTTTATAGGTGACTATAAACCTTTCCAGCAAAATGGGATTGAGTATTGACTTGAGTAAAAGTGTGTTAAATCCTTCACACAGATTATGGCAGAGGAAGGACAACGACACCTGCATGAATCACAATCGATCTTGTTGTCATACTTACTAAGTTTGGTTGCCACAATGGAGATATTGTGCTGCGCGATGCTCTCTCTGTCGAGGAGTTCGTTTGTGGAAATAGTTCCTTCAACTGGATCAATGTCAAAGTAGCTGTCCAAGTCACTCTTCCAGTCAATAGAGTACCTGAAAGAAAATGTTTGTTTAATGGCGCCCATTTTCAACATAAACCAGAGAATTAACCACAGCGATTCTCCCTCTGGATTCATGTATATGATTTAGGTGTAATATAATGTTGGCGTAAGCTTCATTACTCATTCTGAATGGTCATTTCCAGAAAATGTGCTGAGGATCGCATATACATTCCAGTTAGTAATGGGGCACATGTACTTTGACCATGCTGACTGGACGTTTTTCTAGGGAACATAAATGAATTTTAGGCACTGTTGAAATCGTATCAATCTGCCACAGCGGCTGAACAACAAAGGCATAAAAAATGTTGGTTTGGTGTCTGTGAACAGAGGGTACCATGTCCTCTCTGTGAAATGCATCTATGGTGCTACCCAGTTAGCTCTGAATACAAACGATGACATACAAAAGAGATCTGAACCGAGCTGCTAGCCAGTGACAGCACCATTCATCATGCCATGCTATTTGATCTTTAAAGGCTATTTTTTCATTAATAATTTTGCGATAGTCAGTCAGTGGATATCCCGCAAGAGAAAACACTGCCGCCTTTCGTTAGTCCTTCACAACGAGGTCGGAGGTTGGGGGATTGGTGCCTTGCTAATGGGCACTTCCACAGGACAGATGGTTAATTTCTCATGGGTTTCGACCTTTGAGATAAACTCTTTCTATGTTCTTCTCATGGCAAGCTATTTGATCTTAAAAGGCTTTTTCTCATTAATATTTATAATGCTTGTTTTTTTTTTTTTGTTTTTTTGTTTTTTTTACACCACACGGCCTCAAACCAGACTCGACTCACTCATTAAGAAAAAGAGGCTTCACTTACGTATATTCAGACCCTCAAGTCTTTTACTCTAATTGGAATGATAACAAAATCTTTTTTTTTTCTGGTTTTAATTTTAATGTGTCCACGTCTTCTCTTTAACTCTGCGTGGGGTGTGGAGCCTTGAAGTGAACATGATCATGTCAGAATAGTTTAGTGTGACTCTCTTTGATAGATATTACTGCCAAACTCCCATAAAGAGTTCAAAAGATCAATGGTTTCCAATTTCTCCTTGGGGCAAAACATTTTTTTTTTAATATTGGAGTCAAGCTGCTACTGTAGCCTGTATTCACCGTCAGTGTGGCCCACTAGAAACTACCTTATTACTAACCAATATTGCAGGTTAAATAACCAACTGAATGTGAATGTTTGATGTTTTAAAATTTCGTTGAACAAGATAACAGTCCTCCGTTTGCTCACTCTCAGTCTCTCAAGCTAAACAGGGAAAAAAAAAAAAACATGTCTAAGAAACGACATGTTTTGCATTCATCTGAAATAGAAAACATCAAAAATGTTTCACTTGTAATTGGTTCAATCTCCAAGTTATCTTTAAAAAGAATGAAGCTGAACAGCCGTGTGAAAGAAATACCAGATCTAAAGAGTCTGCTAAAGCGCAACTCAGTACTGAAAGCTGCAGATATGAAAATTAATTACAGAGTTATCTCCTGCTTTGAACTGCCGTAATGTTAATTCAGTCCAGTGAACATTACATACAATACACAAGGTAATTAAGGAAAGATAGTGGGCATATTTGAGTTTATTCTCCACAGTCATTGATTTTTAGAGGTTGTGGTTTTGCTGCAGTAAAGCCTTTTAAAGTTCATGACCAACGTGACTTCACAGTATCTTGTGATTTGTGATTTTTACCATTAGACAGAGGCCAAAAGTGCAGTCTCTAAAACTCATTCAAACTTTAGGAAGCTCTTTAGAAACACCGAACAATGCAGTATTCATGATGCCCTTTTGTTTCCCCGTCTACAGATAACGCAGCACTATACTGCTAAATAGCAGAATCAGTTGAGTCTAAAGTCTAAAAGCATAATTCCCTATGCATGATGGGTCATTGGGTCTATTGTTCTGAAGTGAAGAATGCAAGACGGCTCTCTGATGACACACGAACAATGTCAGTGGTGGTATTGATGAATATTTAAAGTTCTGGAGACAAAGTGAATAGCAATCAGAATAGAAGCCGTGAGTTTCTATTCTTGATGTACAAATCTCCGCTTCTTCTCTTCTTCTTTTGTTTTCTCTGGAATTAAATATTCATAATAAAACAACTACTGTCCATACAATAGGTAGTTTTGCCCGTTTCTGTTATGCCTGAGTGGTGCATCTTCGAAGAACCACTACTGCAAAGCAATCTGCCCGAGCAAAAGTACCTAATAGATTTTAAAAACAAAAGGTGGCTCATACATTTTTAAAAATGCACTTCTTTTGTCTTTGCAAGAGGCAGTATATCGTTGTATACCGATCATGTTTTATGGCCGAACATGGGAAGTGTGTGTGGTGATATGTGTGTAAACGCGGCACAGCACAAAAGAGAAATTGAAAAAGAAAATGAATGGCTTGCCCCGAGTATAAATCAGAAGTTGAATCAGGCATGTCACATCTATAAAACTGAGCAGTCATCTTAAAATGTCTCACCTGATAATTACCAAGCAGAGAGCAGCAGCCTACAGTACAGCGACTTGTAAAAGTACAGCAGACCTTTAAAGATTGGGATGAAATTGGCTGATCAGGATTCATGGTTGAGTTGTATGAAAGCAAATAAAAATGCATTTAAACCAGAAAAAGCATAGCAAGTAATTTTGATTTATGAATGAAAACCGCGGCGAAAATTAGTTTGAAATAATATTATTGCTTCTGGGAGTTCCGTCCTAACACGTTTGCCATATATATTTTTTTAACTGACTCAGATGTTCTGCTGAGACTTTGTTTATTGTTCATGAGCTTTGTTTTATGGAGGAAACTTTCTTTGCAGTTGGCACACACCTGCCTTTTTCCCAGTCTAACGTAAAACTTCCTGAGAGCTTCAATGAATCCAAGCGAAAAGAAAAGCCTCACAGACAAACAAACACCTGGACATTGATATTTTTGCCAGTTCTGAGGTTATTCTCTAAAGTCAGTATCAAGTTTTGTAGAACAGATGATTCAGGAGACGCTTTCTTTGTGGTGCAGCGCATCATGTGTTAAAGCTGAGTGAGCATAGTAATATTTGACGTAAACGAAAAAGCGCCCAGTGTGAATAGTTGTATTTAGATGTTTTGGATCCAGGTTTGGTGCAAATACACCTTTTTCATTCCAGTGTTTCCCTTCAGTAAACGAACTAATGCAAACTGTGAAAATACTCCACTGCAAGTAAAAGTAGTGCATTCCAAACTATATATATGATGTGTTTGGATCCATATTACTGCTGTTTTAATGTGTATGTTGCATTTTATGTTAATTTGAACTACTTTATAGTATTTGACTGACTCCCTACGTGCAGACTTGTGACAAATCTCAGTCTCTGGTTTCGTAAATGCCACATTTAGTCTGATCTGACTATTTAGACTGAAGTCACGTGGGAAAAGATCAGATCTGTATCTGATTCAGGACTGCGTACGGAAGTGGCACAGATAAGAAGTGGGAAAAAAAAAAAGTCAGATTCCGTGTGATCTGTACTGTTCGCACTGGCATGAATACAACAGATCTGTGTCAAATATGAACAAAAATATCCGATTTGGGCCTCTTTTGCCTGCATTCTGAACGCGGCCCAAGAGCTGTTTGCCATAATATGTAATCTTTTTCATGTGCTTTAATGTGTTTCATTTCCTGGTACTCTCCTACCGAATGCTACATTCCACTCCAGTGAGTCCAAGATAAGTTCTGTTCTGTGTCACATAATTGCAAGCACCGCAAATGGGCCCACATTGTTGTAAAGGCACTATTCACATTGCCTCACAATCTCGCAGTTCAAACACAATTTAAAACTTTTCTCCATCGTAAACAGTTCAAAAGTTGTTTTTTATATATATATATTTTGTAAAACGTGCGTGAGTCGAAGCTGCTAGTCTCTACAGGAATAATTTAAAACAGGCAACACAAAGAGCCTGTTTTCCTTTATGACTCTCTTTGCGCTTAGTGTGTTACCTTCTTCGCACTTTAGCCGATGGAGACGTACTTGAGTTTTGCAGCTGTTAGTTCATGCATTTAAGTAACTTCAGGTGTGGATGTGCAGACGTGAGGCCAGTCAAAGAGTTACAGTGTTGTTTTGTTGCATCACACGTCCTGAAGTGCCAAACCATGATGCCAGCAGGATTTTACATGACAGTGTCAAATGTTCTACACAGATTGATTAGTCCTCAAACTGATGAGTAAAACTGACAATACTCTCAAGATTAAAGCCATGATGACATTGATGAATGAAGACTGGAGACATTGATGAATGGATTAGAGCTCTAAAACCTTCCATCACCGGCTGCAGTGCTGCACTACTTCTCCCTTTAGCTCTTTTATCCTCATGAGAGTAAAGAGGGATGTTGGGTACAATAATAAAGCAAATGCCTCTCAAGGTAAAGACTGTGGGTTCACATCCAGGTCTCTTTACTTTGTAATGCAAAGTTCTCCTAGTATGAGATTTAACCATTAAAATTAATATTAAAATATATTCATATGATTGTTTTCAGATGCCCAGAATGTAAAACTGTTTTACTTATTATTACTAATACTACTTACTCACTTATAATTGCATACTTATTTTTCTAGACCGCATTTAACACGCCTATAATGTAGACAAACTTACACCAACCACAGGATTGCATGAAAACTATATTAGTTCTATAAGTTCATTTCGCCTTAAGATAAAAAGTATATTGATTATTGATTTATGGACTTCTTTCAGCCCATCTCTATTCTGCACTGTGGTAAAATTAAAATCCAATGAAGCTGCAAATCTTTGCAATTTATTAATAGATTAAGGGATGAAATATGTACTTTGAAGCAAAAGAACTGGACTGTAATGCGATCCATAAATAAAGCATAATGTCCCTTTAGGTTACATTTTGATCAGTTGCCAAAGACCTTTGGCAGAACTGCAAATGTATTTTGTATGTATGTATTTTTTGCTAATTTGGCAGTCTAAGCCCAACAAAGTGAAATTCAAAGAAGACACAGCCAACATATAATTACATAAAATTAATTTATGGGACATATTGCATCACTTGGAAAAACAGATTTTAAAGGAACACTAATGTATTAAGACGAATGTAAAGGCAGTAAAGTGTAAAGGTGTCATACGAACGAATTTCACTTTACCTGACCGGACTGCTGCTGGCATCTAAATCCTGCGCTGTTACTGCTCCAATGATGGTGCCCGCGGGTGTGTCCTCATACACATCCATCACATAGGAGGGCTTATTGAACACCGGGGGCTCATCCACATCCAAAACGTTAATCTTCACTGTTGCTGTGTCTTTGAAGGCCCCAAAGCTTTGAAATCGTGGATCCAGATGGGCATTGGAGGCATCTACCTTAAAGGTGTACGCCTTCTTGGTCTCATAGTCCAGGGGCTACAAAAGCAGAAAAGAGAAGAGTTTAATTGACAGTCACAGTTTATTTCGGTGGGTTTAAATCATAACTGTGTCATGGTCTACAACATGTCAGCACGCCCGCTGCATCTCTCTGTGGTGTTTGTATGAGCTAAGAGCACTCAAAGCTACGCTGTTGCTGAATATGAACATCACTGTTGACAGCCGTTTGCCCTCAGTTCATTTTTGTTATTCTAGTATTTTCAAGCATGAATAAGTGTTATGAAATGTCAACATCAGCCTTTCCAACAAATTCAAGTGTTTGGGTGCTTTTCAATGTTTATGTTGTCACTCATATTCAGATTGCATTATTTACTGTAATTCTCTCCTTTCTGGCATAAATCAAAACTCACTCCCTCGCCTCCGACTGGTTCAGAACCTCACTGGTTTTAACAGACGACGACACATCACCCCAATCCTGGCTTCCCTCCTCTGACTCACTTTCACTGGCTCAGTTTTATTGGTCCCTTTTTTAAAAGTACATCTGGCTCTGGCTCCGAGCTACAAAGCAGAAACGTTGACCCCATATGAGCCTGTTCCCGACCTTAGATCCTCGGGTTTGGCTGTACCACATCCGAATCCAAGGCTCGAATCTAAAGGTGACTGTGCCTTTGCCATCAGCTTTGGAACAACCCAAAGAGATAAGGTTTGCAGAATCCTTTGAATCACTTCTTCACCCAGTTTTATATGATGTTATCCTTTTATCTTTTTATTGTATTGTTTCATTGCCTTTTCATTTGCTTTTATTGTCTTTATATGATGTTGTCTTTTTATTGCTTTCATTCTCCTATTTTTATTTACTTATATTGGCACTTTGTACTTTGCAGTCTTGTTTTTCTATCTTGTTTTAGCATCTTTTTGCATCTTTGCTCTTTTTGTTTTTACTGTATTTTAAATATACGTTAATTTTGTCTTGCTTTTGTTTGCCCTTTCTTTTTGGCCCACTGTTGTTGCATTGCCTTCTGGGTAGTCTGCTTTTTACTTTATCTGTCAATTTGTATCGTGTCGTTTTTAAAAGGTATTATAAAACCATTATACTAAATTGTATTCTTATTCTCATCACTTTGCATATCTGAAAAGCAAAAATAAAGAAGCAAACTCTTGGATTTATTAAACGTATAGTCAAGCATATCTGAACCTCACCTCATATCAATATGATGCAGCTTTTAAACCATTATAACTTCAAATAAAATAATGGAGCTATATGCTGAAAATAATGAGCATTAACTTTGCTCCACTGTGCAACTTGAAAGAACTCAAGACATTGACAACGTTCCCCTGTGGTCTGGTCTCCCTTCTTATCTGTGGCGTCTTTCAAACTTAAGTTTTGAAAATATAAGGAGTAGAGAGGATAGATATTTGTGTTAAAATGTAGGGAATAAAAGTAAAAGGTTGTCAAAAAAATAAGTAAAAAGACATAAATACTCAAGTAAAGTACATATACCTGAAAACTAGTCCCATCTCTGACTACAGGTGATACACTTCCTGATAATGTAACAGCTCAAAGGATGGTCAGTGACTCATAATGGCTTTTGCCCTCAGTGTGAGAAAGTCAAACTGTACTGACTTGCTTCAACAGAACTTTGACCCCTTAAAAGAGTTCTCCAAACAATAGCTTCTCATGTTCTACCTCTTCAGTCTGTGACAGATCTGCTCAGGGTCAATTAGCCAAAAGCGAGGGGAGGTTTCAGCATCCTTGGCATGTCTGCGGCTGAGGTGTAAACATCGGACAGCAGTGACACCCGTGCTCATGCTTCTGCCTGTCTTCTGCCCTCTCATGTGTGACCAACCATGCTTGGCAAGCTTGCAGTCAGTCACGCTCGACTGGCCCGGAGTCACATGAGAGACATTCCTTTCTGTGTATTTTAAATTGCCTAACATGTAACTACTATGGCGGCAATGCTATCTTTCTACCCCAGGACTTCTCTGGCAAGTTGTTCCAAAAGACACCAGGAGAAAACAGCTAGTAACAGCGCAGCAACACGTGATTATATGAAGAGGGGAGTTGAACTGGAGGGTGTAGCAAATGCTTTTTAGTGATGCAGATAAAGATCACCAATCATCTGTTCAAATTATATGCACATGAATTTGCAATCTAATTAGAGTCCAGCCACTAGAAATGTTCAGACGTTGTGCAGTCATGATTTCACTATGATAGCAGATGCTTCTCAAGGCCTGTGTCTCTCCTCTATCTCCATGGTTTCACAGTTTTGCTGCTACAGCAGGTGTCCGTAAAAAGAAAAAAAAAAAAGAGCTATGTGAAGGCAAGCCAATCTGAAAGCAATCATTGACCATCAACCACCATGATTGGTTTGATTACAGTGCGCCAGATGCAACTGGCTGGGCACAGCTATAAGATCCTTCAACAGGAAATACACTCTGTCCCTTTCAATTTCTTTCAAGAGGTGACAACATGGAAAAAAGACGAAGCTCAATGAAGCAACGGGCGTATTAAAACCAAGCATATGGTGTGTGTCATTCAAATGGTGATCTCTACAATCAGACTAGAACATTCTCCACCATGGTACACCTACAAAGTAACCTCAAATGTATAGCAGTCATTATTTCAGTTTACTGAGCTTCCTGCTGATGCTTCTAAACTGCTGAAAATCATCATCAAAAGGAACTCAATGTACCTTCTGAAAGAATGGTAGACGTGGAAATGAATACATCCTTAGTGTAATCAAAACATTTTCACTTTTTAGAGTTTCTAAGATATGGAACCAGCATGAATAACATTCTCGTGTCAAGTAAATAACTCTCTGGGCCTCCTAGAAGTGCTTTATTTTGTGCCTGTACAAGCACATGTAGACAACTATGCATAGCTCAGCTGAAATGTGTGCACAGGTGGAAGAGGAGGAGGGAAGGTGATGCTGGAGAGGTGGACAGCAGGAGGTGTGCACCAGGCCTCATTAGCTACAGTCTCACTGGGGATGAGAAGAAGAGCTGCTTTCCATCTCAACATGCTGCATCGCCACAATTAGGATAGAGATCCAAACTCTCACCCTTTATAACTGTCTAATTTTCATGTAATCTTCAGATAGCTGAAGATGCAGACTACCTGAGTGTGATGGGAAAACTCTCTTTTCACACACACAGGCCTTTCAGTTTTGTCACAGCTCTCCTCAGCTGGCATCCTGGTGTTCTAGTTGACAAATTATTAACCCAGCCACCAGACGAAAATGGTGCCATTATATGTTTCTGCAAAACACTGATATGTATAATCTCGATGTTTCTGAGCCAAAAATACACTTCATAGCAAAATATCTACAAATGTGCAAACTACAGACGGGTTTAATGCTGGTGAAATTACATACGAAGCCAAGGCAGACGTGCCAAAACCTGCAATTCCTCAAATGGTAACTTGAGGCTGGCTCCAAAAGTGAGGCAATTCCTATTTATCCCCATGTTAAAATTGCCAACTTTACAGCAGGAATAAACAGCTTTACAGCCTGGCACAAAAAATGGTTTTGATGTCTATACAACTGGGGATGAATTTTTATATAATCCACTTAATTAAGGGAGTGGTTGCTGTGAGTGACAGGTGAGTGGATGACGTTTGTTTGTTTCCAAAGAGTTAACATGACAATAGATATGTTGAGGCTTCAAAACATCAGTCAACAAACCAACGGGTGTCTTCAAGGAGGCTTCGTCCCCATCATCAATCCTCATGTTAAAATGTCCAACTTTACAGCAGGTTTACAGGCTGGTACAAAAAAGCTTTCTTTGTCTCCATAACTAGTTTCCCCATTCACGAAAAAAGTACGGGCAATGCATTTTTATATAACTTACGATAGCGCACCATCAGCTGAGTCAGAGATTCAGTGTTTATTGAACAAAACATTACTCTCAGGTTCCATGAAAGTTAACAATACTTATTTACAATTCCTGTCCTGTTAGCATCACTTCATTACCTAATGTTAATAGTAATTTATTTGCTGTGTTATCAAGCCTGCTAATTGGACCAGCTAGCGCTAATTAGTGTGTTTATGCATTAGGTAAAGTTGACATTACTGTTATCAAACACAACTGTATGTATTAACATTTATCGAGCAGCTGAAATTATTTGGCGGCATTCAACATAACAGAGTGTTTTCAGCACATTAGCAGTTGCTTGGTGAGCTCCACCCTCTCTTCGAAAATACGGTTACTTCCAAAAATGTCCATCCACAGTGGGTGACATTGGCTGCTATGTCCACTTTTTAAACACAATCTGTGCCATAATGTTGACATAATTTGTCACTGAAGGATCTGTTTCCTCAATTAGCAGGAGGTGGTTGGGATGGATGGCAAATATATGAAATCCAGGACTTTACCACCAGGCACTGGAGTTTGTATCCAACTCCTGTAGGTGTTTAGGTTTAGGCAATATAACTTAATCACTTGATTTAAATATTACTAAATACACTGTGAGTAATTTTGCTGACGTTTATGATATTAAACCAAAGTCTGGTATCCTTCCCAAAACGCTGTCAGTGCTGTCAATGCCAAAACCCAACCATAAAAAGTTAAATAATGATGTCACAACAACCACTAGATATTGTAAATCTCCACTATAGTACATAAATGTTAATATGAAACATATTTTTTGGTACATAAATGACATTATACATATTCATGGTTTGTAACAATGGCGGCATTTTTTTTTCTGGGTTGCAAATTACTGTGCATAAATAACGCCTACAGCTTTACTTAGGATTTCTTTTAGTTTTACCGTTGAGAAGCAGAAACCATTATTTTGGTGTAGGTAGACTCTGCCAAAACTCTGAATTGCTGGCGGGCTAATTTATCAATGTCAGCGATGTTAAGTTTTATGAGATGCTTTTACTCATGATGAAAGAAAACTGCCTTAGCCCGACAACAGCTTTGTTTACTACTGCAATTCATAGGGGAACAGATGTTTTAGATCATCGAGTTTACAAGCTGACATAACATCATTCAGATTATTTTTTTTTTCTATTTGGCAAAAAAAAAATGAAATATTAAAAGTACTTTTAATATGACCACTGCTGATTTGGGGATTTGGGTCTTAACATATTTTACACACTATTGCGTATACATGTGTTGAAAGGTTTTGATAATAAAAAGGTTCTTATTAAGTTGTGGCACAGAAAAGAGATGACATAGCAGACACAAATTGCAGCTTATTTCCTCAGCAGATGGAGGAGGGAGAAGCCTTTGTGATACCCATGGAACAATGCATGGACAGCCAGATGATTAACTGTCAGGCAAATCCCACAGATTAATTTACATATTGTGGTTTGGGTGCAAAACGCTGAGAGCTTCCCTGCATTTTTAACGTCTGAGACACAGGATGGTCCAAGTATGTCTGGAATATCTGTTGTTAAATAGGAATAAAATGGGGCCAGGAGGGGGTAATGAGAAACTCTGAGTTAATGAGAAAACGTGCTAATGTGTCAACGCTTGACTTGGGGAGAATCAAATCAGATCTGGAAGCCATAAGGGAAATTTCCCAGGAAAATGGCCCTTCATTCTCAGACAGCGTGTATCATTTTAAATTTTTCCCCCTTCCTCGAAGATGACCTACTTATAAGTCTAGAACCGGTGCTGTATCACTAAGTATTAGCTATACCCACACATATATTATCCTTAAACAAGTTGCAAACAGCTATGCAT
Organism: Coranthus polyacanthus; assembly: GCA_037367275.1. Classification (NCBI taxonomy): domain Eukaryota; kingdom Metazoa; phylum Chordata; class Actinopteri; order Kurtiformes; family Apogonidae; genus Coranthus; species Coranthus polyacanthus. The sequence continues at coordinate 3,275,830 of JAPQRN010000014.1, forward strand.
GTTCAATTATATGTTTGAAGTGTCTCATTATAGCTTCAGTTGTTATGCACCTTTTTATGGGCTACTGCGGACACAACAAGGAAGTGTATCAGCGGTGGAATTTGTAAGGAGGACAGACCGAGTTCCTCTCATGTCAGTGTTGCTGCTCTTCAACATCACAACAGAACACACTTGAAATTCCAGACATGGTGCTGCGCCCTTTGATATGTAAATGTGCACCTTCATTGCACTGCCAGTGATACTGAATGAAGGAACTTTTTTTCTTGCCAATTGAACCTGTTATGTTCCAAGGGAATTTGTTAATAAAGAACAGGGACTAATCAAGGCATCGCAGTCTCAAAGGTACAGTATTATGTTTCACACGCATTAAAAAGTCCTTACATGGTGAGAATCATGTGTGTGAAAGCAAAACAATGAATATGCTTATAAATGATTTACAGAGATAAAACAAGAGCAAATCCATAAGCTGAATTCTATTTCTGACTTGATACTCTGTTTCTGGTCCCTCCCTCACAGATTTCTCCCTGCGTGGTGTAAAGTGTTGGTTGCAGCTGTTTTTTCGACTTGCTGGTTATTTTGGGGATAGGAGAAACAGGATGATATGCATATTTAATACGTTCTCAGTTTGTCTGTGTGTTCGCTTCACTACAACAATAGCAGAGTTCAGTGGCCTTCTGCCAACACCCATGGGTGAATCTAGTGTTCCCCTTGAAGAATCATTATCAAGTCATTAGCAGGCTCGTTTGTTGTTGTTTTGATGAATACAGGTATTACCTGAAGAGGCTAAAGATTAAATAGGGTGAAACACCCTGCAAATGCTGTTTAATCTGCGATATGTGGAGTGGTCTTAAATCCTTTTAAACACAGCATTATATATTTACAATACTACTTATGAATCATTAACACCCCCTCACATGTTTTTATCCCCTGAGAGCAAATCAAAGCTAAACCAAACATGCCTAGAATATCACACATGTCTAATTGCAGCTGTATGAGCAAAACTGTTTCATCACAAAGCTGTGTCTGGATGCTTAATTTCATGGAGGCCAAAACCTCCTGATCCCACACAACAGCAGCAGTGGCAGAGAATAGTGAACTATGTGTACTATGTACTAAATTCATATCTGTAGTGATTCAGGAAATAAATTATTTTTTCAATTGTACTTTTACTTTTTAAATTGAGCTCCCTTTTCATTTTGATTTTAAGGAACTGAAAAGTTTTAGGTTAGTATTTAATGTTAATTTTAGTTTTTAATGTATTACAGAGAAAGACGCGACGTGACTTTGTAGAAGTAGAAAACGGTAGAATGAATGAGAATGCATGACATGAAATATAATTTACAAAACCACTGTTTATTGACAGTCCCATATTGGGCACGCCCTTTTAATTCTTGAACACCATAAACCATTACCACTGCTTCATAATTAGCACCAAGAGTTCAATTAAAAGCCAAACTTTAGGCTAAAATGAAAACGAAGTTGATGCAATTCTGTTTAATTTTAGTTGGCGTTGCAGTTTATTGTAGTTTTTAATCTTTATTTCCATTAAAAAAGCAGTTTTCCACTGCTAGTTTGAGTCTTAGTTTTCTTTAATAACCATGAAACTCAACTGGCTTTTTTGGGGGGCTTTTTGTACTATATTTTGCAATATTTTCATATCACACGTACATTGTCAATTGCTTTTTTTGACAAAGTAGTTCAAACAGCTTTAACCAAGCTAGATTTCTTCCCAGGGTAGCTTTTCTGCTGTTCAACTGCCAGTGTAGAGTAGTTCAAAGACTTTTCCCCCAATACTGGACAGCAGCCATCATCAAAAAGCCAAAAGATTTGCCTTTTGGGTTGCAGTAAGGTCAAATAATGCCCAATAAGCTATATGCACATTATTTCAGTGATGCAAGGCTGCCTTAGTGAGAAACTTCTACTGAGACATGAGATAGGCACTTATGACTCATTGGTTTGAGCCTGGCTTAATATCTCTGTTGCGAATGAGTAACTTCTTTATAAGGTCACTGCAGCCATCGACTGACAGTTTAGCAAGACTCTTCCATGCAGAATAATGCTAAAGACCCCTAGCCACCATTGTGCTATCAGCAGTCAACTGACCACCGAGCACAATGAGAAAAGCTTACATGCCCCAGAGAGCCATTTGATGTCCCTTTGAATACCAGGGGGTCCTAACACTGTGGCGAAGAGATGCTCACTTTATTGTGCTGCCATCAGTCACATCGGTTTGTGTCCTTGGCTGCCTCAGAGCATCTCCATCCCCCCAGTGCTCACAACAGTGGAGTGCCATCTGAGAGCCGTGCCAGGAGCTCTGTCCACACTGCAGTGAAGTGGAGTGACTGTGAAAGACTCACACTGCCACTCTTAATAGGACAGGGTTAGCCATGGGATGAGCCCCGAGACACTAGTTTAATCTATTACACCCACGCCTCCCCAGGCCACCAGAGAGAAGGCACTTCATCGACTCCAAGCACCACATCAGCCACCTCTTTGTCACTCTGTCTCCTCCACTCTTTCTCTCTTTGTACTCCTTCCCTTACTCACAGTACATGCATACCCAGATGCTCACAAACACACGGATTGCTCCCTGCTTGGTTGCTTGGTGAGGTGTTATTTGTCTGTACTGGGCACCTGGATGTCGTGCTGTTTTGAGGTATTGTTTCCTTTCTCCTCCATGTTTCGACTTCTTTCACACCAGAGCCTAAAATAACTCATTTCACCTCCCACTGGAACATTCAACACTATAATCAATAGATTAGATTCAAGTCCTGTCTGTGTGCAAGGCTCAGTTGGTGTCATGCTCCTGCGTAAGCTCTTGGTTTCTCATGGTATCAAGTTAAAGGTATAATATACTGGAATTACCTGGTGGCAATATAGAAATCACATACGACTTGCAGTATATAGATGTTTGCTGCTGTGAATTCTATTGCAGACCTCAGCATTGCATCTGTTTGCATTCGACCAACATTCACCAGTTTTCTGGCCTTCAGTCAAGTTAGGAGTTTGTTCATTACTGGTACTGTCTGGTAGTATCTCATCAAGACTGAAAGGCAGTAACAGCTTCCATTCTATAAAATGATTTACTGTTCAAACAGCCCAGTAATGACATTTCGGATAGAGAAATTAGACTGCAGTCACTGCCTGGCTTTACTGAAATTAAGTCCTTAATTGATGGAATGAAAGATGAAAAAGGCTTATTGCTTCAGCACTGGCAATGGCTCTCACTTTGGGGAAGTCCTAATAGAGCCACGTTCGAGCTACGGCAATCCACACAATCAGCGATATTTGCTTTGTATGCAAATGTTTTTGCATTCACTTGGTGACAGCGGACTACTTTCTTAAATGCCACACCACTCTATAACATCAATCACTCGAACGTGCTGTTCCTTAGGAGTTGAGAAAAGTTCCCCTTTTGCAGCCTGAATGAATCACTGGGCATTGTTTTAGGGCGCTACATTAAAACACATTTTTGAAACAAATCAGTCTGCAGTGCAATGCAAATCAAATAGTTGTATAATACCTCGAAGCCAGCAGCTCGCACTGCCTCTGTCCATGGTGCTGAAGTCTTTTTTCTGTATCTTTGCTAGAACATGGTAAGAGACATAGAGGGACAGATTTTTAAGACTCATGCAACGTGAAGCAGAGTGTTGCATTTTATGTTTACTAACCTTGAATTCAAATTTATCTTTTTGCACCTTTCTCTATGGAAAGTGGAATGTTTTGACTGCATTTAATACCACATTTTAGTGAAACACTTTTTGTTGTGTATGTTGTCTGTAGGCTACAAATACTCTACCTTCACCTGCTGTGCTCAATTTTCCACAACAATCATTTGACCCTTTTGTATTAATATTATAATTATATCTTAGGGTTGCAGCATTATTAATTAATGAATAGTTTTTCTTGGGCGTTAACACAATATGATTTGGAAGATAAGTACATTCTTCTTTATTTTTTTTTTAAGCCGGGTGAAAACAAATATTGTGGGTGAAAATTCAGTATAACTTTTGGGGGGATATTTGCAGTAAACTTTTTTTTCAAGAAAATCTGGCCCAAAGAATTACCTCCTGCAATCTCAACAAAATTATAACCAAGAAGAATACCCAAGCAAACAAAACAACAGTATGGATACTTATAATGGTGTTATATAATTAAATAGAAAAATACATGTAAACGTTTAGAGTTATTAATCAAAATGTCGATGATTACAGAAAGTGTTAAATCTGAATATATTCTTTTCTGTAAATGTGCAAGACACATCTCTTGGATAAGTGGAATATAATTTTCCCTTGCTACAGACAGAGGTTGTTTGTGATCTCCATAATTATGTATATTTGCTTTGGTGGTTGTGCTTTTAAATGAAAACATTGCAGTCTTAATTAAAGTTATATTAAACAACTTTTAATTAAAGTTTGACGATAATCAGTGGTGAGGACTGTTGCTAGGTTTACACTGCTTGGATTAAATTGATGTTTTTAGGACTTTCCAGCTTTCACAGTTTAAAATTACAATATTTATTACATTTTTTTAACCTTCCTACTGACAACATGCTACTAACCACCTTTATATTTGCAGTAATACAAATAATTATCTTTAAAACAAGGGGGGAAGCATTAGTTGTTTCCTGTGATTGTTTTTAACATTTATGGCAAATTGATTAAATTTCACTTCTAAATGCAAACCAGGTGCTGAGGTGTATAAGTTTGCAGTACAGAACTCATCTGCCTACTATGCACTGTTTCCTGAACTACTGTGACTCTCTGGGGCGACTGATTTCAATGCAGTGCCAGAGAAGAAAATGCTTTTTATTCAATGCACTGAGGCCACTGGAGGTATTCACTTTATACAGTAAAGAGATAGTCCAGTTTTAAAATGGAGTCCATGAATGTGAGCCAGCAACTATCATGCCACACAAGCTGTCATTAAACAATGCCGTTCCTCAAGGCACAAGTACAGCGAATTTCAATTACGTATATCTGATATCTTCCCAGCGGGGAGATAAATATAAACAGAATGGACAAAGTATGCATATAACACATTTATTATGACTGAACAACGCAAGGTTATCATGTCAAAGGCTCTCAATGTGTGGGAGTAATATTGCTCTTGTAACACGTACAACACTGATTGAATGTGTCTGACTCCTCCTGCATGCTTTTTCATGTACAGTATGTCGTTCTGTGTGCACACATTTGTCTGCAGGTTTCCCTGGGAATTCACTGGTGGATTTACCTATTGTCTCCCATAATCTTATGTTTTGCAGATGGGATGTGCAAACCCCCTCCATGCCTCTGTGCCTCTTTTTTCCTCTTCCCCTGTATCGGCAGACTGGGAAACAGATGATCATCCTTTGAACCCATTACTCAGCCTGATCCTCTTATCATAACCAACCTTCCTGAGTCTCTAATTTGGGGTCTGCCAAACTCTGCTCTGTGTACAATGTGGCTTTCTTCTCTGTCCTGCTGTGTTTTTTCGATGCGTGTGCGAGGGAGGAAAGTCGAGAGACGGAAGGAGAAAGGATGAGACACAGAGAGAAAGAGAGAGAGAGAGGCAAAGAGAGACATTGTCTGCACACATTTGCACACCTGTCTCTGGGGATCTTCTACCAATCTGAAATAAGACAAGTCTGTAGGCGGGTCAGTATTCTGGGAACACAGTGAGCAACTCATAAAGGCTCCATCTCCAGCTACCTACTCCCCACACCTTTCCAATCCACAGCTCACTCGTTCTTTTCTCTATTTTTGCTCTTTCTATGTCCTGCTAATGTCACGGTCCCACATGGGTACAGGCACATGTTGTTTAGTAAATTACACTGCTGGTCAGTTAAAGGCGCTCAGAATGTCCCCCATCAACAATGGCTTTGAGCCTCCCACTGTCGGGAATACATCACACTGCCTCATTGTTTTTTATGGCAGCATATCAAACACTGGAAATAAAACAATAGGAGGAATGATGCATTCTCTCCATCCATCAAGGGTATACATGATGTAAACAAATAACTGTCTTCATTTACATCATAATTGCATCCTATCTCATTCTTTTATTCGATTACTGTCATTGAAAGGGGCACTATAGAATGATCTATGCCATGACTATGAGCACCATTCATACAGAGTACAAACATGTACGTTCAAGCACATACACAGGTTGAACATACAGGTTGGTCTCATGTTCATGCAGACCTGCACAGAACAAACTGAAGAAGCTCTTACACTGAGCAGGGAATCAATTACTCACTCAGCTGCATATTTTGAGGGATCAAAGGATCACACACCTTTTGTGCGCTTGTGTGCTGGGGCATGTACTAAAAATGTGCTGGTTAACGAACACCTCGGTCTGATACATCAGAAAAAACAAATGTGGATTTGCATTCCCCCAAAGAACATTTTATACACTTACATCAGAAATACCCTGAAAGGCATGAACACAGGTAGCGTTTGCTGCTTATTGTTACTTTTGCAATCAGATGAAATGCTGTACCCCTGAAATGAAACAAGTGACATATCACCGGTCCCTAAACACATTTTGCTGAGATGAATTTGCATAGAAAAGGCAGGATATAATGAGAGCCACATTTTTAATCTTCTCATATTGGACTTGCTTTGAATGGAGTTTGAAGTGTTGAATGGACCGTGTGTTTATTCTGTCTATATTTTAAGTATATGCTTTATTGCTTAACAAATAAAAATGGATATTTTCATGTTGTTAGATTAAACTAGATAAGTGTTGATTTTAAAAACACTGATTATGGTTTATCGTGTGCATTGTGTTGTGTATTGAGGGTAAAGCACAAAGAATTGGTAGTAAAGTCAGTAATTGGCAAAAACAACATAAATCTCAGGTGTGAATATTTATCCAATGCTCATACGGCATTTTGGGATACTAAAAAGAGAAATCATTTCAGAAAGGAAATCCATCTCATCCAGACATCAAAGTATTCCTTACAGTCATCTTCACTTTTTGGCATTTATATTTTCCTCCTTTTCCGTATCGCAGAAACAGTTTGTGGCTGTTGCATTATGCAAACTTCGCACTGCTCTACAGCTCTTCTTTTTCTATTGAACCTGAATCGCACTGACAACAAATGGCATTTAAACTCACCACAGGGGTCCACTGCATCCTGCAAAAGGGAACTGCAATGTAGAGTATGTGTGTGTGTGCAAACAAGTCAGATTCTGTGTGTGTTAACTGATGCTGACATGATATATTCTAATAGTATCCTGACAGAAGTGCAGGAGCGTGAGCAGTTCAGTTATTTAGAGGTGTCCCCGAATGACAGTGAGAGGTAACAGTTTGTAAACTGTTGACACTTGTACTCTGTACAGGGTAGTTTACTAGCCTTGCTTTGACGCTTGCAAAAATTCAAAAAGCAGCTGTAGCTTTTAAGAGTAAGACCTTACTCAGACCCTTACATACTCTGGAGCACTCATAAATGAATATGATACACCCACTGTCAAAGAGCTGAAGGCCCTCAATGAAGACATATAATATCACACCTGTCTATGGCCAAGCCTTTGGGTAGAATTACGACCTTACTTCTAACCAGTGTGCTTAATGGATCTCAGAGTCTTAAACTAGACATATCATAAAAAGGTTTGTCATAACAGGGCTAAGAACAGAACAACTGGATACTTTGAAGGAGTGGGTTTTATGAAATAAACCAAAACAACATTAATACGTTAAAACTGATGAAGGGATTCACTGACTGGCTTTCCATGTGGTAGCTGCGAGCCTCTTACTATTTTAAAAATGCTGCTGACAAAAAAAAAAAAAAATGCATCATGGTGTATTTAAAACAAAACAAATTTCAATATCTATCACACATAAATTCCTAAAGAGCAAAGGCCTTGGTATTTTAATTTTAGAACTGAGCTTTTCAGTTTCCTAATATATAGGCTAAAGAAAATAATTGATTGCATAATACATCTTATTATAGCCTAGTTATTAGTAGAATTGTAATGCCTGGACTCTATTTCTCTGTCTAATTTTAGCCTGTGGCTGTAATGTTCTTTTTTCACCTCTGGCAGCTGCAGGTCCCCCTTGAAAATGAAATGATAGATCTCAAAGGGCTTATCCTTGAAGTAATTCATTTCTCTAATATAAATGGCACTTTTGTGCCACTTGCCATTTTGTGAAGTGATATCGTGGGCCGGCCAGTACTCTATATGGTAAAAGTTGGTATTAAATGAGATACTCTTGCTCTGTGGATCACAGAATCTACAACCAGTAACCAAGACCTCATGCTATGGGTCACGATGCTTTGGATGTATTAATCCATTTAGCAAAGAGAACATATGGCATAGTAAATGAGGCCTGACTTGCTGAGTATAGGCTTTATATAGCACAGACATCCAGATGGAGCTATGCCTGCACTGCACTGTGTTGTATATAAGAAAGTATGAGCAGCAAGAAGACAAACAGTTAGCATCATCACAGCAACTAAAAGATTACATGTTGAGCTTCTGCATCTGCCAAGTCTCCAGCTGGCACAGACATTAAGTAACACTGTGGGATTACCTGCACGTCTTCATCACTTATTTTATTATTTTTAAATCAGGGCGTGTTTCTTTTTTCTTGTAATGTTTTGAATGTTTCTGTTACTTGAGAAAAAATATGTAAATATGCAAATGACTCCAAAGGTTACATCGAGTAGGGCTCCAAACAGCAGTTGCACCAGTGGAATAGCAGCTCTAGGAAAGTTTTTACTTGTAAATATAACACACAAAAGGATACTCTCGCTCGAAGTGCTGAAGGTGCTGCAGCACAACTGCCCTAAGGTGCAGAAGCTTCACCTAAAGTTATTTTAAATTATTGAAATTATAACTTTTGAAAAGGCACAAACTCTTTTTTTTAATGCACCCTGGGCATAAACTGAGCTGCAATTCACAATTACCCTGGAAACACTCCCTTCTTTGAACACCTTTAAAGGTATTTTACAAACTGTCACGAAGGAAACGTGTTGCTGCTTTATATAACCTGGCATGGCTGGCATGGCCTGTACGCCTCCTTTTTTTTTTTTTCTTTTTTGCTTATTCTGTTTTATTCTTCTTTTACCATTTCCCTTGTGCTGCTTTCATGTATTTTATGTGTTTTGCATGTGAATTTATTTTTTATATGAAATTGAAATTGTTTGACTCTCTTTATATTGCATTGTGTTGTACTGTCAAAATGTGTCACGTTGCGGGTTTTATACACATATCACAGTCGTGTGTGGGTGTTATGTTCAAAAGAGCAGCATCCCCCACTCAACACACTAAGCCCATACTACCTTTCACAATATAGTTCCTGAATATAAAGCTACACAATGAAAAACCAATATGTTCCGAGCCTCCTTACCCTCTTGAGGATGATAATCCCCTCTTGGTTGTGTTCATTGGTAGTGATGTCAAACATGGCACCTCCATCACCTGGCACAATGGTGTACTCTACTTCTGCATTTTTCCCAATGTCCAAGTCATGGGCTTTGATTCTTCCAACAGCAGATCCCACAGCAGACGACTCAGGAACTCTTAGGTGAAAGAAACCTGTCAACAAACAGACATCAGACTGAGGCTCATTTATTATCATCATCTGACATCAGATGGAAATTGTGAGCTCTTCACATCCCGTGTCCTTAATGTAGTCTCACACCTGCTCGAGGATGTCTAATCCACCCACAGGCAAGCAGCTGATATGCTCTCTGTGTGAAGTCAGGCCTGTAGCTATAGGCATGACATTATTCAATTTTGACGTGTTTGGACATCAAGGGTGCTCAGCTCCTTGTAATTGGCTGGTTCAAACTGTAAGATCAACAAACAACAAGAGCCCAGGGGCTTTGATAGTCCCAACAGCAGAAATCACTGCTGAGGACTTGAGAAGAAACCTACAGTAAAAAGCAAACAAACAGCAGATTGAGTTATTATCACTTACACACCACAATGGATGTTTTTTTTTTTTTCTTCTTCTCTCTCTTCACATTTTCCTCCACTGCTTCCAAGGCCCAGCTGTCGGTACAATAGCATCAGAGAAATCAAAGCTGAGAGAGAAATATTCTTAGGTTTTGGAATGTTTTGTATCACACATTTTATGTATAATTTAACTAAATTTTTGTACACAGCCCTTTGAGACATTTTGTGATATTGGACTACGATACATTTTGACTCGACTTATCAGTCAGAAGTCAGCAAATCACTGCAACATTCATTTTATTGCAACATTCATGTTGTAAATGGTGCGACGTCACCTGTCAGACAAACACAAGGAGCTTTCACTGTAACTATATAAGTGGAATTCTTTATGCTTATAATCACAGCATAGTACTGGTACTTGACCATTTAGCTTGTTCCACATTTGTGTTAACATTAATTTGACCATATTCTTAACATTTCTCTCACTATTTTCTCCTGCAACAAAGAAAACACCATTTTTGTAAGGAATGTAGTTTGATTTTGCCCTTTCATGACAAATATACTTTAAAGCTGAACTGAAGAATTAATACTTCTACTACTAGAAAGTTGTCTCTTAGAAGCTCCTTTGGAGAATAGCGCTACTTGAAACACAGCGACATCAAAGATGGAGATGAATAAACTTGAATGTCGACAATAAGCCAAAGTGTCAGACACTAGACATTGGAAAGTGCCTCTGCCAAGGCAGAGAGGATATTTCAATTTTCTTGGTGGAGGATCAAAATAATTTATATTAAAAGATTACCGCAAAACACCCCCTTCTTCCTTACTCCAAAAGTTTGCCTTCAGTGAATTCCATATTCAAGGTCATGCTACACCACAAGATATTGGTAATGCTGTGATGTATACGTTATTGCGCTCCTCATATGCAATTTTCAATTTTGACATGGATTTGAGGTTATTCTTCAGTGTGATCCTAGGATTGAGTGAAGGGAGCTGAGGCATATACATTTAGGTGCTGTAATTTCAATAAATAATCAAGTATTTTAAAAAGGGGCATACATACATTATTTCAAAGGTCTTTTAGGTTTCCTTCCAAGGATAAGACAAGGACTCTCCCTTTACTCTGGTGATTGTGTTAAAGAAGGTAAACAGCAAACAAGCTAGTATACAGTCACACATGCAGACTTTGAAGTTGATGCCATCATCAGTTGATTGTTCCAAATCAATAATATATGTTAATCTGGGAAGAAATAAGAGGGTTACAGGAAGCGGGAATAACTACGTTTACACATACATTCATATTCCTCTATTACTCCAGATATGCCAATATTCCTAATTTGATACATCATAATCTGTTTGGATATTACAAATACTGCCTTATTCTACATATAGCATTTTCTGATTAAGACATGTGCGATATGCCGATATTATTCAGATTTTACGAGTATTCTTTGGGCATGTTTGCAACTTCAAAAAGTGCGTCTCTTTTGGGGCATTAATTGGCTTTCGTTGGCTGAGGTAGACACGCATTTTTGGAAAAGCCCACCTACTCTTAAACATTATGAAAGACTTGGGTATCAACAGGTTTTTATGTGCAACAGTACAAGCTTTTCAAGAAGGTGGTTGAAGGAATAAAAAAAAAAAAAATGAGGCTTTGCGTGCATGGTCGAATAACTCTGAAAAAAACTCCTTCATTAATTGGAGTGTGCACCGCGGCATGGAAGCACTAATATTACTGAGGAATATTCATTTTCATTAGCCATGTAAACAGCTTAGTAGGAATATCATCTTTTTTGAAATAAGGGCAAAGACCGGGATATTATGTGCATGTAAACATGGTTGTTCCATGCCAGGCAGTGGCAAAGTGGCTGCTGTTGTTGTTGTTGTTGTTGTTGTGTGCCTTTGTTCCCTCCAGATTCTCTCTCTCTCTCTCTCTCTCTCTCTCGCCTGTTTCCATTCCAGGTGTGAGCAGCTTGATTGGCTTCCACTTGTGCACACCACTCTTGCTTCTCGCTGGTTACGTCAGACTTCATCAGACCTATCATCATCCAAAGCCCTTCTGTAAAGGAGAACACCTGAAGCAGTCCCTCTCCTTTTAGCCTGTTGTTGAACTGTGTTGAGAGAACATTTTAAGCTGAATAAAAAAGGAGGTAGGTGGAAGGCTAGGGACAATATCCTTCCCTTTCAATGTTTTTTTCACATAACGTAGTTACCTTTTTTCTGGTAGAGGTAGGGCTAGTTTTATTCTATTAATGCAGTCTTCAGGAAAAAAATGCACTCTGCAAACCACTGATGCATATAATCTCAGAGCTTTTGAACATGTTAATATCCCACATGTTTACATACATATATCAACATCTGCATCCAGTTTCCCGCTGGTATTCAATAAAAGTGCTTAATGAATTGGAATAACCTTTTCAAAATTACAGATGCTTGTCTTGTCTATAAGTTCGGATACATTAACATTACAAGTATCCGTGGTTTTTCAGAAAAGTACAATGGCATCTAATTCTGCTGATTGGGTTGAACATATTGATTTAATTTTGTTTGACAAAACCACCCTGTCTCATCCTCCCACACATTCTGAAAACCTTGTTGTATTTTGATTACCTCTGAATAAACCACTTTAATTTTCACCTTTTATTTTGACTCTTTAAAATTCTTCGGTTGTCGTGTTATTGTCTCCGTTTCCCCGCAAGGGGACATAACAATGAAGCAATATTTTAAGTAAACTAAATCAACTGATGAGGTCTTCTAATATGACCGAAACGCATTTCTTATGCCTGTAAGCCCTGTTAAAATGGAAAAGTAAAGACAACAAAGAGGGGATTTGGCACAGGGCAGAGGAGCCATCATACTTGGCCCACACCTCTGTGCTGTGACAGCATTATGGAAATATCATCTTTTCCTCTAAGCTGAAGGAGCTTGACCGTCTGACTGCCTGTATTTACATTCAGAGGAGACCACCGAGTGTCGCCTCACAATATCTGAAAAGACTGCAGCAGTACACAGCAGTGTTTTTGCTTTCTTGTCATACATTTTCTTGTTTGGAATAGAGTACATTTTGCACACAGTCTAATGCTTATGCTTAGTATATGTACTTTGGAAAAGCTTTCACAGATCAGTGAGTTTACAGCAATGGTTAGTTTTTTTTTTTCTTTTGCAGCTGGCTTGTTACATGACCTGGTGAACAGTACAATCAAATTAATCTGGTTTTGCAGCTTATATAAAATACCGGATAAGATACACATTTAAATACACTGACTCAATCCCTGGCGCCTCATATTCATGCTCGAACCAGATCTAAATATAGAAGGATGCCCCACAAGCAAAAAAATACAAATAAAAATAATACCAGTCCCCGTTTATTTGCCAGGAGTTGTAGCTGCAGATGCAATCACGCTAAATAAACAGACCTTTGCTTGCAACAGCGCATAATGACAAATAATGAAAACCAATTACGAAGAAAAGACATGATGAATACCCCCTGCACTCTTGTAATTGCTTGGTGTTTGTTTTGAAGTCATAAAATGTGCGAACGTACATAAGGTCATCTTCATTATTATTCGATAAAAATGAAAGTTGGAGTCAATAAACAGTCATTATACTAAGTGGGTATTTTATGCAAAGGGGACTCACTTTTGGAGAACCTGGGCGGGTTATCGTTGACATCACTGAGGGTAATGTTGATGGTGGTGGTCCCAGCCAGCCCCCCCAGCTGGCCTCCCATGTCCTTGGCCTGGATTAATACCTGGTACTGTTCCTTTACTTCTCTGTCCATATTGGGCAAAGCTGTCTTTATAACCCCTGGTGTGGAGAAAGATGGATGTGAACCAAAGATAATAAAGGTGAGAAAAATAGAAGAAGAGGAAGAGATGGTGAGAGATAAAAAAGACAGAGAGAGAAAAAGGGGTAAGCGTAAAACCCCATGATATATATAGTGCCAAAATGCACAATTTACTTCAAAACGCACAATATATTTCCAGCGTAGGAGTTCATTCAAAATGACTCCCCAGAAAGATGCTGCACATGTGCCTCTGACCAAGGCTGAAATAGAGGTCATTTCACAAACTGGAGACACTTGACATTCAATAGGGAACTCTGGTGAAGCCATATAATGATTCACTTGAGGATCAGAGACCCTGAGATCAGAGAGCGTTTGTACTGCAGATTAATAGCTAGGTCAGTAGGAGGTTGGCAAGCTAAAAGGAAGCGGGCAGCATAGGTGCAATTTTTCCCTCCTCTTATTCCACTTATTATGGGGAAGATGATAAGATGTCCCATTTGATCCACAGATTCCTAACGTATGCAAACCCAAAACCAAAGACTGCGTTTACCCGTCATCATTTTTAACAGAGGGTAGGGATAATTCGCTGACATGCGCGGTGATTGTAGCGCGTTGTTGTCGTCGCCTTCCCCTCGCTCACCCCTTTTCTCCCTGCGTTTGTTCCCCTGCTTGTTGATGTGCATTTGGAGATAGACGCACACCCAGCGGGGCAAACATTTACTTTAACAGTTTGATTTTTTTCCAGCGTCGGTTTGAAATACAGTCACAGTATGTGCCCTGTAAAGCTCTGGGATGAGCAGCATAATCAGCAACAGATTCCAGCGCATCTGCCTGTGTGATATGTATGAACCTATTTTCATATGCTTTGAACTGTCCCAGATAGTAAGCCAACAGCAGCCCACTACCAGCAAACACTGCTGCAATGAAGGTATTTCAGATTTAGAGCAGTCATCTGCCACACTCCCCTGCTGCCACTCCACAACCTTTCTCCTGTCATTTTTCCGCCGATTTCAACACCTACTACAAAAAAATGTGTAGGTAGAGTAAAAGGGAAAAATAACAAAACAATATTGTTAAGGCTCAAGTATCATGTGTTATTGTGTTATTTGTTTTTCTGTAATTGTACCAGCTGCTGTAGCTGGCTTTTTGACTGTACTGCTGTGCTCTCAGTATCCTTGCAGCAAAGATTCAGAAAGTCACTGCAGGTTTTTAGACAGCACTTTATTTCGTGGGCACATCCTGAAGTGAAGACTCAGACAGTTTATGGCTTTACTTGACATTTTGATCCATTGCGAAAAGCGATGACATTGTTGAATTCCTCCAATCGACTATATTTAGAGCTATTGCAGTTGAAATAAATTAAACATTTGACAATTTCATCCATTTTTTTTCCTGACAGGAACATACATCCTGTATGTTTTACATTATATTTTTATACTTGTTCATAATGGTGAATACTTGATAGCAGCGCTGCTCCATTTAAGAACTGGATTTGATTCAATTTGACCTTTTTATATCATATCTGTCAAATAAATAATTCACAATCTCTGTTGGAGTGGACGTATCTTTTTGTGGCCCGCTGATTTGAAATGCCCCAGAGGTCATTTCTACTTTTTTTTACTAATATATGCTTGCACTTGTCAATGTTGTATTCCACTCACTTTTCAGGGGACACTCAATTATACATATTATTTCAGACAAACAACATTTGATAACCTTATTTCACTGAATAATTGCTTCATTGAATTCACCAGCTGCACATAAAAATAAACGTGCTTATGTTTCGACAGTGTTGGTTACAGCAGAAACGGAAACTTTTTTACAGACTAAATACTTTACCTGTTTTGGGGTCAACAGAGAAGTACGGCTGGCCATGCAGAATGCTGTACACAACTCTAGCGCTGTTTCCATAAGTCGGGTCATCTGCATCCGTGGCCGTCACTTGGGTCACATACGTCCCTGTGGAACAGAGTCACAAGACATATTGATGTTACCATATCCTGTTTACTCGTCTTTAAAGTTCATCGGTTTAGTGAATCTAAAGCGGCCTCCTCTTCAAGAGAGGCTGGCATCTTATTTTAAAAGCCCTTATTGGAAAATTGCCTCACTGCCTTTAAAAATTTCTTCAAAATTTTATCAGATAGATTTTGACTTCAACTTCAGTTTCATCTTTATTTATTTATATAGCACCGTTCATACAAAATGCAGCCAAAGTGGTTCACAGAGCAAGACCAATACAACACTGACAGCTTTGCACACTTCAAAATCCTGAGATAAAAAAAAAATACAACAATGGAATAAAAGGTGTATCAAAACTAAAAATGGCACCTTAATTAAAAGCCAAGTTAAAGAGATTTAACTCTAACCCTTCCCTCAGATCCTCTGCAGACTATTCCAGAGACTGGGGCCACAGCTGGAAAAAAGCTGACTCTCAATACGTTTTTGTTAAAATCCTTGGGACAATTAGGAGGTCAGTTGTCGAGGATCTGATGGATCTGTTGGGTACATATCTAGAAAGCAGTGAGTTAAAAACTAGTAAAACAATTGTAATTTGACCAAACCTGCTGTACCGACTCGCTCCCGCCTTGTCTGGTTGCAACTTTGAAAGACAGCTTTTAATGTTAATCCACTTTACTCATGGAACAAAATACAGTATCTTCTTAGAATGAATAGACCTTTTTAAACGTCTTCTGGTACATTTAGGCTTTTAATCATAATTGTATGTCTCAAATCTTATCTTATCAAAAATATTTGAACATTTTTAGCTAATTGTGATAGTGCCTTTATTGGGGTATTTCTTCTCTTTGGTTTGAATTGGACTTTATGTTATTAATGAGGGTCACCCCCCCAACCTCTGGAGTTATTGATTTGTCTCAGCTGACACTAATAAATGATTAATCACAACTGAGAAACCTACTGGTCATACCAAACAGTGTGTTGGAAGAATGTGTTGGGGAAATTGCATTTTATACACATATATATATTTAGATATATATTTCTTATATTATATGTGTTGATGTAAACACTTGTTTTACTAAGTGTCCTTTTATTTTAAAAAATAGAGCAAGGTTAAAAAGAAGCTCTTGTGCAACCATTCATTAAACAGTGCTACCATTAAGAAAACAAAGGGCCATGGCAAGAATAGCATTACGATGGCAGTCGTCCAAACTCCTTCAGTAACAGGGACAGCATAATTACTTGCTGGAGGTTTGGTGCATCCCCCTTAACTAGCTGGCACCAAAAACACCGTTCCATTAATAAAGTCTGTTTGGTATTTAAAATGGGAAAGAACTAGGAAACGTAGAATTCCCTCCCCCCCCCCAGGTAAATAACCGCCAAAACTTGCGTCGTAAGCCTGATTATTTTGGAAGCTGATGTGAAGCTTGCTGGGCAGATGGGCAGATTTTTCAGAAAAAAAAATTACTGGCAGACAGCTGATATGCATGACTTTGCAGATAGACAGCTCAGTGCACATATGCACGCCCATGTATCAATTACATACCACATCTGGCAAGCCTAAAAACATGCTCCGTAATTTATTTTCAACAGCAGCATTTGTGGAAAGCTCACTGTGAGCAGGGGGTTAGCGTTTACATGGTCGCTGTAAAGTCTGGGAAGTTTATGGTTGCATGTGCTTGTTTTGAGCTACTTTACTTGAGCATTTTCATTTTATGCAGTTTTATACA
>JAPQRN010000014.1:3293292-3307741 GCA_037367275.1 Coranthus polyacanthus
ACAAAAATACCTTTTAATCCACTACACATGACAGCTTTAGTTACTTTTCAGGTGGAGATTTTACATGATGGATAATATGAAAAGCTTTAAACGCAACATTGTTTTTGGCTTCTGTAGTCAGGCTCACATTTCAGATGTCTGAGTTGATGCTCCGCCAAATAATGATCCCCCCCCCCCCCTTTAAACTCACGTGGTTCATTTCAATGAAAGCTCAAATCACCCAATATCTCAGAGAAAAAAAAAAAGTTTTTATTCTATCTGTTCACCCTAAAAGTAGCTGAAACTAGCTCCAATCTAATCTATCATTGTCATTTATAATAAATCAGTGAGAAGAACCAAACCAGTACTTCTGCTTCAATACTTTGACTACATTTTGCCGCTAATACTTAAGTACTTTAAATTAAATGGAATTCTTATACTGCTGTATTGCTACTTGTAATTAAGTAAAGGGTATAAGAATTTCCTCCACCACTAAACACTGGGCAATTTGGGCTGTTAAAGAGGCTTTGCAGATAGTAACAATGACATTAGAGCATTAGGCCAGAGGACATTAGTTTTTCAGTCCTCTTTAACAAAGCCACGCGGGCCTGAATAGACCTGCTATAGGAGGACTGATTCATGTTAAACACAAATATACTACAGATGAGATCATACATTAACACCTTTTACGTTTCGGCAAAGTAGAGGAAATCTGCAGAAATAAGAACTCAGATGTAGTGAAAGTTTAAAGCAAGGCTGACGCTTATGCATTTCCAACCTTTACCTTCGTGTGAGGCAAAAAAAAAAAACTGTCCAATAAATTCTATTGGTATAATTCAATTATTTGGGGGTAAAAAAAAAAAAAAAAAAAAAAAAAAACATAAAGGGAAGGAGGAGGAAATGGTTTCAAAGGTCATTGCGAGAGAGGCGCATGGTGAGGAATGAAATGAAAGGAAAGAAATGAGCAGAGGTAGTGCTAACAAGGTTTAGAAAACAGTGAAATTTAAAATATAAAGAGCAAAATAGTTTGATAAATACAATTTCCAGGCGCCTCTCAAAAGGGATTGTTTACATAGTCAGTTTCTCTAAATTATTCAGGAGACAGCTCAGTGCTAAGAACTCAAAAACAGGTCTGCATACCCATTATCTTCATGATTGATGTTAAAGTGTTTGCCAATAAAGTATTCATCACCACATACTACATATTTATGTGCATCGTCTTTCTTTTAGTTTTCGTGATTCATTTAAACATTAAAACCTCCACAAGGGGATTTTTAGCCAAAGACATCAAGAGGGATGTAACGGTTAATGAAGCTATTGATCACATTAGCCCTGCTGGTATAAATATTGATAAAGACTTTAGTTTGTTTGATGTTTATACAATAACTGCAGCTCCCACAGTTGGAACAACCCGTGTACTGCTTTTGTGCTGTAGGTAGGAGTCCGTAGCATTAACATACTGCGGATAAATTATTTAATATCATAACCAAATCGTGTTTCCACTTTCAAATACTCACGGTGAACTGTCGTGAAATGTCAAAAAAAAAAAAAAAAGACAGGTGTCAAATTCAAACCACCCAACACCAAACTTTCAAAACTTAAAAAATGTGCAAAGGCTCATGTAGAGTTAATTAGATTCCTGTCAGTCATCTAATTGATCTTGTCTTGATTTATACCGTTAATGATGGCTACACTAATCTCTGTACTGTGCACACTGTGATAAATTTACAAGGTACTTTGATTTTACAGAGAAGCGGTAAAGAGCTCAGCTGTGTTGTTCGTGCCCTGTATCCACACTCTGGATGCAGCTGAATATGGAGTTTTGGGGGCTACATTGCTATTCACGTCTAGAGGAACCATTCTCCCAGCGAATTACCTTGATCTGTTCTCCCTATAGTGGGGGTTGTAGGCGGTGTGGGAGGGTGTACAAAGACAAAGCTGAAATATACCCAGGGCATACCGAGAATATCTGGTTCTCTGAAATGTCAAAATCTGTTTGTGGGGAACGGCTTTGCCCCTCAAGATGTAACTGGTTGTTTTGCTCCTGAAATTCTCTTTTTTTTAACTTCCTCAATTCAACATGAAAACAACAAAGCTTTGAGTGCAAAGAATTCTCATCCATAGCCATTTAAATCAGAAATCCCACTATATTGTCATGAAGAAGACCTCTCATTATGCCTGCTATGCATACACTGAGCCAAACAAAGCTGCTGCCACAGTGTGTTATTTCAGATAACATGCTGGCATCCTGGAATGAGAGGTGTTACACAAGTGCATTGGCATCTAGTGTGATGTAAAGCACATACGTCAGAAATACGAGCATACAAGGCGTTTTTCAAAAAAAATAATCCTGTAAGTTAGCCGCTAACTGCTTCGTCAGTGACTTTAAATCTCCCGGTGGGAGAGTACATCACCAAAACACCTCAGAGTGCCAGACAACTGACTGAAAATGCTTTAAAGATTAAAAAAAAAAGGATTGGTTTTAACAGGGGTGGGCAACCTGTGGCTCTAGGGTCACGTGCAGATCTTTAGCTCCTCTCCGGTTGGTCTCTGAGGCTTCGTCCAGGGATGAAGTAACACATTACAAATAGTCTCCTTACTCTTAGTAAAGCAGTTTATTTTGAGACATTTTATTTCACTACAATCTAAAAAAAAAGTCTTCATGAAATAATGTGACGTCCTATGCCAAGACAGATCACCGAATGCCAGGCGGACGAGATGAAATGCCACAGACACACCTAAACAAACAGGTTAAGGTTAAACTGAAACTGAAGTTGAACATGAAATTGTTTCATTCAACTTCCAAGTATGAGAAAGGTGACAGCTTTAATATGAAGTTTTCTTGGCCCAAAAACATGGAAGTAGCCCGCAAAAATTCTGCAGTACAGGCAAACTAAAAATGTTTGTCTAATAATTAACAACTTCAACATCTTTGTCAGTTCATTAAAGCAGGACTCATATGCAGATGAAGGGGGGCAGACAAAAATGGATTTATTAACAAGAAAATAAAACTCACAAATAGTAACCTGAAGGTGTCCAACAACTGGTGAAACATCCAATAAACTCAAAAGAAAAACACAAGGGAAGACACAAGGGGATGAGGTAGGGTGGCGTGACAGGAACATCTGTATGAGAAAAGACGAAGGCGAGTGGTATATGTAACTGTGTGATTGGTGACGGAGGACAGGTGAGTGTGGGTGGAGACAGAGCCAAAAGCAGGGAATCTGCAGGTGAGTGGGTGTGGCTGGAAGACTGGAAACTGAAGGGGCGACAGGCAGAGGCAGGGCGGACAACAGGTGTAACAAGACACAGGTGAGACAAACGAGTGGAGGGAAAAATACTGAACAAAGACAGGAAGTCAGACACAAGGAGAATCAATTAACAAAATAAAACAGGAAACATAACTCAAACCATGACAATTTTGCTGTCATTCGTTTAGGCCTAAAGTCAATATCACAACAATCCAAATGTGAAAAAAGTGTAGCCTATACATCAAATACAGTTTTTTAACACTTTGCCAACTAAAATGCTCATATGTCATCTGTCACATACATTCAAAGGGCTCAAACATACAGTATTTTGTGGCTGCAGACAGATATTTTTTATATATTTTTTTTTTTTTACTTTCTGTCAGAAAATGGCTCTCCAGACAGTAAAGGTTATAATCTAGCACACAGAGCAGGCAAAATAATGCAGACTCATGAGGATATTTGAAAAAGAGATCATTGCTGCATTTAGGCTGTGACAATGTCATGGATAAGGTTTATAGGTTTAGGCACAAAAACAACTTAGGTCAGCGTTAAGATAGTGGTAAAGGCTAAAAGAAACTTGAAAAATATCACAAAAATAAACACAGCAGGATTGAAACTGTACACGAACTCTGGTCTCCAACCACCGCCTTCTAAGGATTGTCCCTATTTAACGTCACCTTGCTGACTTTTTTTCTTCTATTTACTTATTCAACTTTAAGAGAACAACAACTGCAACTATTGACTGGTATTGTTATTTTCCTTGAGGCTGATAACTGACATGAGAAAATCCTACTTTATCCTATGGCCTCATTCATTTCTTAGCTACAAGTCAGAGCAGGTAATCACAACTGTTCTCTGTGCACAGGGCCTTGTTGTCTTACCATCTGTGTAGATCTACAGACAGTATGCCTGAAGCTCAAGATTTGCGGACCATTGTTGTCAAGGTCCGCTCTCCATCCTCTCTTCTTTTGTGTAGATCTGCTCAAGGTTTGCGGACTGTTGTCCTCAAACCCTTCTCCTCTATCCTTGATAAGATTATACAAATGCACGCTATTACTATATTCTCAGATTTGGCCTGTGACTAGGTTATAGGTATGTTTACCTTATTCAGTCTGTTATGGAGCGACACATTCACTCCTCATCCTTGACCAGTGAATACGCTCTGATCTTTATGGTATATAAGACATCCAGAGAGTCTTCTGAGTTTCTTCAGCATATTTAATGTCCTTCTACACCTGCTCACAGAAAAGTCGCCATCAATAATATAAAATTGCCTATAATCACTTTAAACTGCAAACACTTCTTTGGCCACAAATGAACCAAATGTTGGACCAACAATGGCATATTCTGTGTTCGTACCAGAATGGTGAGGTTCAATAAAGGTGCAACATTCCCGTCTTACACAGATTGTGTAAAAGGGGCTCATTAGAACAAGTATTGACTTCTTTGAGCTAACGCAACAACCCCCTGCCATTGCTCACTTACCTACTGGTGACATCTCAGGAACACTGGCTGTATATGGTCCCTCCAGGAACTTTGGCTCATTGTCGTTAATATCTTGGACCTTGATGACAAATTCTGATTCAGGCTCTAGGGGCCTGTTGGTGTTTATGTCAACAGCCTGGGCGCGTAGGGTGTAGTAAGGCTTCTCCTCCCTGTCAAGACTCCTTAAGGCATGGATGTCCCCTGTTGTTTGGTCAATTGTGAAAATGGAGCCGGCCCCTTCTCCCGAGAGAGTGTACTTCACCGCACTGTCCCCCTTATCGAGGTCAGTGTGCAGCTGCAAGACAAAAAAGAAAAAAAAAAAAAAGACAGGTTGAGTGCAAACATTGGCACAGATAATGATTCATTGAAAGCACTGGGGAAGAGCTGTCAAAGAACACTATTTCACAAAGACAGTCAAGGAAACTGACTGAGCATCAAAGAGTGAATTTGTGTCTCGGCAAAGATCTGCAAAATACTAAGTCATGAGAAAAATGAAATGATCGTACTTTTAGAACATTTCTCAGATTAATGAGGCTAAATCTCTCATAAATAATGTATCCTCTCTGTGCAATTACACTGCGGTGATAATGTCTCAACATCCATTCAAGTATGACTCAGAAATCTGTGCTTATATGAAGCAACAGCAGGTTTTTTTTTCTCACTGTGGCAAAGATCCAAATGTAAAAAAAACCCCATATAAATAGAGGTTTGCTTTGAACTATTTCTAATATCGTCACCAGACAAATGAAGTTTGTAACCACAAGACACTCATATTTGTTACAAAATATGCTCACTCCAGCCAGAAAACATCTTTGTTAATATAGATCCCGGGCTACAGCCACTCTCTTTGTACAAGACAAACACATTCTGTTTGTGGCAGAAAGCCTATTGACATAGTTATGTTTACCTCCCTGTGGAGATCAGTCATACGGTTCAAAGCTTTTTAAATATTTAAGTACCCTAATGCAATATGATCATTGCCATATATGTATGTGGATTTTGATTTCTTATCAGTGGCATGGAATTTCCACCAACATCGAACTGAGCAGTTGTCTTCCTCCAAGAGACAAGGTTTGAAGCTCAGAAGCTTAAGCATCTAGGACAGCCAGATGACTATAGAGCCTTCTGGCTCAGGGCAACATGGATTATTTTTTCTCTGTCAAAACAGCTCCCACATCTTGTACTGAGACAACTCTAATTCCACATTTCATGACAGGCCACGTTCACACGCTTCAGTATCTGAATGGACAGCGTTACTAATAAGAAGTGGACTTTTACAGTTGGTGTCATCTGATCGAATATTGGTGATTTTTTTATGACGTGCTAGAAATAACGATTATAAAGAAGAGGACGAAGCCACCGTGATGTCACCCACTGGTTTCTGGACTGCCGCTCTGAAGCCTCGAGTTTTCATTTCGACTGGCACCATCTTTTCTTTATGGAGTGACCATAGTTGGAAGAAAGGTAGAAGGTGAAAGGGGTGATGAGTAAGCAAACGCTACTGCTAACTTAGTGACGTGGTGAAATTGTAAAGTCGTGTTAGTGAACTGTGGAACAGAACAATGTGATGGTGTTGTCAGTACAACTTCTTAAAAACTTTTACAGTAGAGCTGTCTGTCAGAAACAAAAAAACATGTTTTATTCAATAATCAGAAGCCCTGAAAGTCTGACACGGCCGGCAAGCAAGCAAGCTGTTAATCATACCTGTCCATCAAAGCTGAGATGGCAGAAGCCTTTTATTAGCCCTGGAGTCTTATTATCAGAGTAATAATTCACAAAAGGACCACGGGCACACTAATTAAAGGCTCAAACTAAACCAGATAAGAAATACTGACTTAGTATTTCTATAGAGAAGTCACTGGTATTACACTTCAAGATACTTCCACATGGGCTTCATTTTCAGGCTGCAGTTGTCCCTTGACCTTTACTTCTAACTCGTTCTCCTCAACACTGCATCTAGCAATACAGAAACTACTGTTGTGTAGCATCTCGATGACGTGTGATGTTACATTAATGGAAATCAAGTCTCCTAATTCGCTAACCTTGACTATACATACGCTACCACAGTTTTAGGTGCTGATCCCTAAACCCGACATTAACCACATTGGACATTTCTGCTTACCATGCAGAAATGTCATGCACAATCTACAGACTTTTTGTCACCACGTTCTGTCTTTTTTTGAAAATTGAATCTTTCTTTCCACCGCATTGCTAAATGTTAATCTACTTGCACCTAGTCAATTCTCCACTGAATCTAGTAGTACCAGCCACGGAGGAGAGATGAAATTTCCGTTGCAGCTATAAAATCTCTGTAGGTTATGGTGCAAAACAACCCAAGACATGCAGACACAAGCACAAACACACTCAGAGTAATTGGGGATGCAGCGAAAATTGCCCAGTTCAGACAAGCATAGTGTGGCATAATAATGTTCTCACCCAGGGCACATTACTCATTGCTATTCAAATGAATGAGATTTATTTTTAGTACATGACCCTTGTTGGGTGACAGCTAGATCCCAACGCAACATTTTTTTTGCATTGAACACAAAATCTGAAATGTAGATTATGTATTGTCCACATTGAATAATGTGAATAATACTGCATATTCCCCACCTTCCACCAAGCACATATCATCACTGTGACTTGAAATAGATTCTTTGACAAACTGAACACTCCTTATGCAAATAATGCACCCTGATTATTCTGGTTTGGGTAAAGTTAGATTTAGCAAGATAAGAGAGTTTCGACTAAAAGTTTATTAAGAATCTCTAAAGGATTCTCTCTATATAATTAAAAGAGGGAAAAGGCTTTTATGGCTGCTCATTAGTCAGGAATTAAATCATGTTGTCATAGCCAAACATATCCAAAGCCAGCTGTAATTTGGTAAGTGGACGGGCTATGAATTACAAAGGTAGGCTATAACCATGAATTTTCTAATAATATGGAGGTTTATGAAGCTGTGATACTTCACTTAATGGTACATTTAATGGCATGTACGCGGCATGTTCGTATACATTCCCATTTTCATACCAACATGTTCAGGCTGTTAGCAGCAGCAGAAACAGTTGTTCTTACCCTTAGGCGTTTCCTAATGGTATTTTGATAGTTCATCATATAGCGGCCAGCAGCTTTTATAGCATGCAGCGTGAATGCAATTTCTTTTTCAGCAAAATCCAACATCCCTCAAGATTTGTCGAAGAAAGTAATAGAACTTGAGTAGGACAAAAACAAAAGGTCAAACTAATGAAATACATAATCACATTTTACCGTCATCCTTTACAGAAATGTTGTAAAGTATAGAATAAGATAAGATAAGTGGTGATTAAGTCCCGCCTTAATGCAACGCCTAACTGATGTTTTTTAAATTGTTTAGATATTTTGAGACAGAAACATATTTTTGGTTCTTTTGTGCAAATGTTGGGACATTATGTCTCACTTAAGGACAGAAATGTTCTTTTAGTTTAGAAAAAGTGAGAGCTAATACATCAAAGTACTTTTTAAAAAAATTTAACTCTTAACTTAACTAAATATGTCAAAGAAGAAAGAAAGTATAATTTATAAAAATGCAATTAAATGTATTATTTTACATTTAATTTAATGTATAAAACAGTTTCTACTAAAAGCAACAGCATATATTTTCACTAAAGTAATTATTGCATTCATTTAAAAGACAGAAAATGGCACAAAAATGTAAAGTACAATTGTAATTATTTAAAATGCTAAGAATCCCAATCCTGCTGTGCCAATGACTATTGTTTGCATTGCAGTGTATTCTTGGATTTAGGCCGCCGTGCCTTCTGCCAGTGTTGGTCGCTGTACCGCTGAATTGCCTATTTGCATGAATGTGTGACTCGGTTTGCTCTACCCGTTTCAGTTTTTAGGTTTCATTATTCAGTTCTTAGGCCATTGTAATTATTTATCATTGTGTTACAAAGCATTGTCTCTGAAATGTTGGTGTGGCTGAATGATAACTGGCACAAAACCAGTTATCAGGGTTTATAAAGGCTTATAAGTTGGTTATTTTGCAGTGAATGTGTAAAATATAGGCCTATATTAACACATTGTATGGATTTGGACTGTAGTGGAGCAGTATACCTCATGGCTTCCTAGAAATAGATATGTTGATGGTTTTATGGGTACATGGATTTATCTGCAAAGTAGATAGACACACCTGACATGTTTTCCATCTACATCACTCTGATCTTCGCTGCTTTTTTGACTGCTTTGCCTTTTATCATACAGTAGATCACTGTATCTTGCTTGGTGTGCATGCATATTTGTAGCATACTTTCTGTGTGGTGGTGTTAGACATTTTTACTTATTCTTTTGTGTTGTTCTCATTGTTGTTGTTTGTATCTGGAATCTTTTGAAAATCAACTTGGATTGGCTGATGCATCCGCTCCCTCCCGGATAATTTAGGAAAACACTTATTTGAGCATCATCGATGACAGTTATTCTCAATTGCCATGTCTGACATGTCTAGGTGAAAAACCAGATCAATACTTGCCCCAAAAACCACAAGGATTAGAGCTCTATGGGTTTTAGCCCCAAACAAGAAAAATGTGTTTTCTGTGCATGTTTTGTAAACCATTGTTTTTTTTTACTATCTATAAATATTAGAAACAAATGTAATCATGCAACAGTTGCAGTCATAGTTGAGCAAAATGGAATGGACTACATCTTTTGGGCCTTTTTCCTGTCAGCAGTATGATTGAAGACTCGAACTGCCCTCAGGTGCTCCCCAGAAACCTTTGCTTTCTGGTGAGCCAGCTGTTAATAAAACACTGTTTTCCAGTGTTGATCATAGTCAGACAGTAGCAGGGGACCCTGCAACAATTTGTGTCACAGGTTTTCTATTGTAATTGCTGCATACGTGATCAAACATCTTTTGACAGATGTACAGGCAATACCTCTATACAAGAACATACTTTCTTACACAGGAGGGAAATGTTACTCCTCTCTCCTGTGAAGTTCCACAGATCCACAGAGATTAGATTGGTTTGGGATAAATGTTACAAACTTTTACTAGTTACACCAAAGGTAACAGAAAACACAACACTTCTACTCTCCTATGTAACCCAATAGAACATGTATACGAAAAAAACAAAAACACAGCTGTAGTGAAATTTTATAATGTTTTATTTTTGTTCAGAATTTTTGAGGACAGACAGTTTGTGATTGCGGTTGCATTACATTACAAGATGTTCATCTTATTTTGTCAGTTGCTCCCAGTGGACAGTCTAACAACCGTCTTGCAGCTGAATCAACATCTTTCAGATACTCAAAATATGAGACATTGAAAACTTCACAACTATTGCAGGGCAGCTACTTTGGATTGCATTAGATTGTTTAGGTGTCCGTGATGGTCATGGACGTGTCTAACACAGGACAAAGGCATGCAATGATAGATTATGAGGAAAGGACACTGATTACTATATAAATGAAGATTATATTGTGAATAATCATCTGGTTGTTCGGTTGAAATGGCCGTTCAATAACAAATGCAGACAGCTGTGCATTGTTGTCACAACGTACAGGCAGATCCATAATTAATGTCCTAGAAATAATCAAAATCAAAATACTTTTCTTCACAAAAGCTGCATCTGACGTGACAAACGCTCACATTTTTGTGGGCTATAGAACAAATTAGCATTTAAATATATGATTAATAAGGAGTTTTTCCACTTAACTATTTTATGAGTGATAAGAAAAAAAGAATGCATTTTTCATTTTTTTGCTGTTTATTCAACATGCATGCTCAGGAGAGACACCTGCAAATCAATTCAGAACGGTACAATTAAAGATGAAGAAGAAATGCTTATGCAAATAAAAAGAATGGGCACATTAATTAAAAGTGAAACTTGACTGATATTAATTAAAAACTCCATTACTTTAACAATAGTAATCAATTATATGAAGAGATTCATTAATAGAGACACAGACAAGGGCTCATTTTAACTACAAAACACCCATTCAGTATATGGGACAAGTGGCAGAGTCACAGCCACAACCGTTTTGTAAAACTGTCAAAAGAAAATAAGG
Source organism: Coranthus polyacanthus (assembly GCA_037367275.1). Lineage (NCBI taxonomy): Eukaryota > Metazoa > Chordata > Actinopteri > Kurtiformes > Apogonidae > Coranthus > Coranthus polyacanthus. The sequence continues at coordinate 3,304,050 of JAPQRN010000014.1, forward strand.
GATTTTACTGAATAAAGAGAGAACAGAGTCTATGTGCATGTACAGATTTCAAATGATGGTGGGTCTGATAACCTCATGGAAATCCAAGTGATACATTATACAGTGCATTTGGTTAAAATGCACGACATATGCAGGATGACTGAATAAGCGCTCAATTTTTCATGATAAGCGTAATTAGCAAACTGTTCGACACAGTGTACCATTTACATGGCAGCTATAAAAAGAAGCAGGTAGTGCGAGGAACTGAAATAAGATTCTTGTTCCTATCCAAACTCACACCATCTGTTTGAGTAATTATGTTTGCATTCATGATTTCTTTTTTTTTTTTTGTCTCGTTGTTAACACTGAGCAATAATCAATTTCTCAAGATGTCAAAAGGACTGTTTAACATTTTTGGAAAGCCAGTTACTCAATGAATTTGTCAAAAGGATGATTCAGTGATCGCCAAGCAGGTCAAAGTCTTGCTGAACTGCATTTTGTGTGTATGGCCAGGTGACAGATATTATAGCCGTGACTTATGTATTTCCAGTGTTCTTTCTAACCTTTAGGCCAACTTTCCAAAGCGGTAAAGACAGCCAGTGCATCGACAGTGTTGTCAAAACAAATGTAAGAAGACATGTTATTCATCCCCCATTGGTGTAAAATACCTCTATTTACTGAAGATCATAAGTGCAAATGGGGGGGGGGACTTTAGTGTAATGGCGGTGAACAGTCACCCACTTAAGACGGTGATTATGGAGAATTCGTTGTTCTCAGAGAAGGCGGTGTTCTCTGCTATACTGGCAGGATTTGCAGCACATGCTCTCTCATTGCCAATGCAGTAAACCAGCATATTGATTAATTTGAGTGATTTCAGTGGAGAATGTAACCAACCTCTGTAGAAAATGCTGTAATTGGATTTCTGCAACCAGGATTATGCGAGCCTCCTTTCAGGAATGCATATGGAGCCACAACTCTTGGCTGATAGCGAGCCAACATCGTAGTCCTTACTGGAGGTCATGAACAAAACCAGGAAACACTCTGAACAGGGCGTGTTCTCCTCCAATTTAAATGTAAATAATAATCTGTGCTTGTTGTGTCTTGTAATGTGATTCATTTTGATATTTCCCCAGTTTGTAATACAAATGCATGCCTACACAGGGAGGCACAAGGCCATCTCCTGTGTATTTCACCAGAATTGTATATAGTGCATATGCATGTGCTATGAAAAAATCAGACTCTGTGATGAATGAATTTGTCGCAGTAGCACCCGTGTGATACAGTTTTGTGCATGTATAAGACAGAACCACTTGTTCGTGTGAAGTTCCCATAGATTTTACCTTTGGTGGGGTCGGTGACTATGTTCCTTTGGTTTCTTTTTGGAATGCTTTTAGCTCCATAGATTTTGAGCAAATTAACATGGTCAGTATTATGGAGATGCCTACCTGTCATGAAAGTTCCAATCAACTATCGATTAAGATCTGCGGACCACAGTGCTGTGGTGTCTTTAAGCGTGTAACCTTTAGTTAGATCACCTTAGGATACCTGCATTCCAGTTTGACAGGTAAACCCTCACTCAAACTCCACACCTGTCAGTGTCCATGAAGCAGAGCTTGACACCAAGCAAGAGCGTGCACAGGCTGCTTGCCTCCATCCCTCACACAGCAAGTCAGCTCATCAGTAAGTAAGCTTCTTTCTCTTTTACCCTGAAGCCAAAGCCACGACACCGTGAGTGAGTTCAATGGATCTCTGGGCCGAAGACAAGCCTCTGTGTTAACACAGATCATGTGTGTATAGAGTGACCTTCTGCTTGTAAACTAAAAGCTGTGTGGACAGCTACTTTTTGATTTGTTTTAAGACTATGGTGGGTCAAATCAAATTATAGCAGGCTGCACTGCTCAACCTCCATGGTGGAAATAAACACATTAAAATTACTGTCTAATACTTGGGAGGTCATTAATATACCTGAGCAAGCAGTTTGTTTGCCGTGGGTATGGACACCAGGGCAGGTGACTATTTTAAAACCCATTGCAGATACTTTGCCAGGTACAGAGATTGTACTGATTGCATATTGAACTATTGTTATCTGCAGAAACTCAATAAAAAGTTTTGAAATAATATACTTGTGCAGCCCGACCGAGTAAAGTCAATGTGTGGGAAACACTGGCTTGTGTGTGAGGAGAATTGATGGCACATTCTGCTTGGTAGTTGTAGTCGACTGCGCGATTAAAAATCATGTCCATACATCGAACACCAATTCCCACAGATCCTTGGGGGACAATCTCATAATTCTAAGGCAGGTGGCTCTACGCTTGTGGAGCTAGCATCTCGATGACAAAGGGAAATGAAGAGCTATTCAAATGTGATCAACCAAAACCCTAAACAAGTCCATGTGGAAGAAAATAAAGAGGCAACCAAAGAAGAAACATTGCCAAATGAAATGAAAGGTAAAATTTATAGATGTAATGCCGAGTGGAAAAAAAAGGATTTCCCTTGGCTAATTTTCAGTGATAAACAGCATCTTTTGTTGCTGGTGCATGAGGCTCTTGAAAAAGATTAGAGTAGATAATCCTTGTGTAATGGGTAACAGCATTTTACATATGTACTTACCGCCTTTTTTGAATCAACCCCACTTTTACACTGTCACTCATTTAATTGGAATTGCTGATTTAAGAGACGCAGTGTAACAAAATAACAGCATCAACATAATAAAACATATGACCTCAATTTTAAACATACATGTCATGCTACGTCCCTGCAATCTGCCATTTTGGGCGAATAAAGAAAATGTTCTTGTTGAGGTCTGGAGTTTGTGTTTATGCTCCTTTATAAAGCTCACCCCTCTATCCATGTTTGTAGTCATGTGGTCATGGCTTTGCATTAGAGTAAATGCTGCTAAATCTAACACATCATTTGGCTGGTTGTCATTCCAGTCTGCCTATGCTAATGATTGGGATTTTTTTTTTTATAAAAAACACGAAAAAATTATCGCAATCACTGCTTTTAAGGGCCTACTTAAGGACATTTTAATTATACTTGCAAATGTTGTAGTCTTGCTTGATTAATTGCCTTTCTTCTACTTTGCCTGATTATTGTCTATTGCGTGTTTGTGTGTGTCTGTGTTTTCTTTTTCTTTCTTTAACCCTCCTCCTTCCCTGTGCCAGTGTTTTCCTGCACTTGTCAGGCTGTAAATAAGATACTGTCTCAATGTCTTGCCTGCTAAAATAAAGGCTGAAACAAATAAACAGATGTTGATAGAAGTGGGGAACGTCTCTATTTGCAGTTGTTCATAGAGAGGGTAACAAAGAGGGTAATTTTATTGTGTCCTCTGTGCTACGGAAATGTAGCAACACTGCTATGTGCAAAAAAAAAGGTTCAGCGTTCAACATTCAGTCCTGTCCTGTGGTCTTGCATAAAGTGTAATCCACCCATAAAGATACGTACCAGTGGCAAAACATGCTGCAACACTATTGCATTTTGATGGAGAAAGTTCTCAGCAGTGATCCTTGCAGCTTTCCAACAAAAACATCGGTCCATGGACACGAACATGTGACCAGGGATCAGGCTTACACAAAGTATACAACACCCTCTTTTGTGCCATGGAAATCTTCATTATATATGTAAAAACTTACTGCCCTTCATTACATTATTACATTATTACATTACATCATTATATATATATATATATATACATATATATATATATATATATA
>JAPQRN010000014.1:3314092-3358271 GCA_037367275.1 Coranthus polyacanthus
ATATATATATATATATATATATATATCGGTGCATCCCTTTTTTAAAAAAACAAATGTCAGGTAAATGGTTCAAATGATATACTGTTAGAGAAGTAACAAACTTTCACTTTCAAGCAATATTTTTTTATTACTAGTTCCAGTAAAAAGTTAGCTAAAAAGAGAGTTACTTAAAAAATGTCCAACTCTGAATGTTAGATGTTATATAGGCATTTGTTAACTTTTAGTACAAACACCATTTTGGTACTGGTTAGTGTGACATTGAGATATGTGGATGTAATTTCAGTTAAATGACAACCTGCAGAGACAGACCGGGGAGGCAGCAGTAGTGAGTAATGTGCAGCCAAAGAGTCCCTCAACTGTTTCTGAACCGTTTCTGGTTCAGCTGCTACTAACTGTGTCTATATTTGACATTTAGCCATTAGCTTACAGTACATAAAACAGCATTTGTACTGAGCGTTATATTGAAAGGAATACGTGAAGATACTTTCAGCTGCATGACAGACAAATCGGGCATTTTTTCCATGCAATCACACAACAGCTCTTTTCCCACTTCATGTGTTCTTTGTGTTTTCACAGCATTCAAGCTGAATGATGCCACTCTGTAAGGTGTCTTTCAGTTCCTTTGGCCGACTCTGACGTCACGTGCATACCCTCTATACTACCATACTGACCTATCAGAGCTTCAGCTGTTTGTATGTATTCCTGGCCTACTGCTGTGCTGAACTTATTTTTAAGCCATTCAAACGCTGTCATTGGTGTCACGCTTGCATGCTGTAGATGGTGGCTTTCTGGTTGTGCATTGTCAAGCCAGTGCTATGTTGCACCATGTCTTGACTGCCGGTTGCATAGTACTGTAAGTTTTAGCAGGTAGTCAGTATACTGGTGAGCTGCTGATGGAAAGAAAGCAGTATGTCAAACGCGGCAAGCTTATTATAGCTGATCGATATTGGCTTGCGAGCCATTTCTTTGCTGCTGACAGCTTGGAGCTCGCTATCTGGGTTGTGTCATGCCTCATTCAGGTAATAGGGGTTGAGGGAAAAATGCACATACACACGAGAGACTGTACTGGTAGATATATGCTTAAAATGTGTGTGTGTGTGAGAGAGAGAGAAAGATAGGGATGGAAAGGCAGAAGAGGCACAGAGGACCAAATGTGATGGATTGACAGATATGCAGTGTAGTCTAGTGTGTGACATAAGATAGAAGCTTTATTCACAGCCAAAGCAGTATTAGCTCAACCCAACATCTGATCTGTGGTGGTAAGAACTCATCAGAAGCTGAATTTTCGTAGCCATAGGTATTGACACAGCTGTTGACTAGAGTAACAGTTTAAGAAAAACTACCCGATATGTAGCACAGTCATCAAACAGTTTTCACGTGAAATTATGTTTTTCACACAAAATAACATTGTGTAAGAACGATTTTTGACATTTCACATTAATGTACATGATTGTTATTGATCTCTGAGACAGCAGTTAAGGCTTGATTCCCTTTTCTCATATCACACTTGATTAAACATCATAGTGATATTGATACAACATACAGAATGCAATTTTCTATCCAGATACACAACAATATTGGCCATCAATGTCAAGATACAAATGGAAAATCTTGACCATGCTAGTAAGTGATACTGATTGGGACATTAGCACGCCATTTGGAAATATGATTTAGGCAATTCAGGAGAAAAGTCCATTACCCAAGAGGACAAAATATATGAAATATATTACTTTGTCAGGACAGATGAATGGCATCATTAGCTTTTTTACTAGCTGTTCTTTTCAGAACATTCATCATCAACATACATTACAATTGTAAATGACCCCCACCTCTTAATATGTTCTAACGAGCAGCTGAATCATTGGCACACCTCATGCATAATTTCAGGAAAGCAATTCTTTCAAATTACTTTTCAGCTGACTCTGAATTACTTCAGCAAAACATTTTTTAAGATGTATTTCAGAATAATATTTAGCGATTATGCGTCAGTATTTCATGGTGGAATGTTTTTTTTAAATTATTTTTATACACATTTTCCATATTCCACATATATATACTAGGGTTGGGCTGACAATCATCATGATTTTCTCTAATCGTTATTTTGTTATTTACACTTTTGCACCATGTCTTGTCCTGCACATTCAACTTAGAATATTTAATGTTTAGGATAAATATAATCAATTCATTATTAATAATGGGTATTTGCATTTGAAGCAACCTCAGCCGACTTTCACCTTTTTGACTGTGATCGGCAACAAATAAGATGACATTCACAGATGGCAGCGGTTGATATTTATCTGTTGTTGTACGAAAGGCTTTGTGTCTGATGACAGCTCAGCCATGGCATCCAAATGCAACCGCACACCATTAAGTTCTGGTTCATTAGTGCTAAATTCAGTTCAGTATGCTGCCAAGTAGTTGTTAAAGCGTCTTGCTTGAATTGTCAGTGTCCTGTGTTGTGTGCTAAACTGTCTGCATCTCTGATGGTGGAAACTAGACGTGGTCATTTAAATCAGTGAATTCAGCCTGCTAGCGGTTAGCACGCTAGTGGTTGGCGACAAAACAACATGACAACATAGTGAACAAACCAAAAAAAAGATCAGTACAGTCATCAACTATCCACCAAATTGTGATTTTAAACATTGGTATCGGCCCAGAATTTCAGGATCTGATTTTTTTCTTCTAATTAGGTAATAATAGCCATGAAAAGACAAAAGTGTTCCCAATAACACCTTTATTTAGAAAAATACAGAACAAGACATTCGACCACAAAGTGTTACATCACCATCAATCAAGAATGAAGTACAACAAAGTGCGTGTGCATACCAACATCACCCAATATTGTTTAACAGAACTGTACTTGAAGGTGTAAAAGATCCCTGGGCATGGGAAGTCCGTAAGGATGGTACCCTAAGTACCTCTATCCTGATGGCACTAACCCATATTCAGAATGGACACAGTGTGAATATCATTGAGGATGTAATGTTGCATGTTTAACATAATATATGTAGTTAAACATACGATGGGGTCTGTAGGTGGGGATGGTCTACAAATGCAGCTAAGTTATGCCAATGTCAGTTCTGTCAATTATGTCATTGCCGAACCCTGAAATGTACAAAAAGACACAACCTGTCTTAGTGTCGAGTTCCTAAAAAGAAAAAAAAAAATCTATTAACACTGGATAAATTGCTCATACTGTATGCTACAATGTGTCCCTGTGTCTCAGTGATAGTATTGTTGAGTCACACAGCTGCTGTATTAGCATGCCGTATACTTGTCACTGACAGATCAAGCAGATTATTGTGTGTGGCTTTGCTGTCGCAGACCTCTGCATAGAACTGTAAAGCAATTGAGCCATAAAGCCTGGAGTTTTTGAGTCATTTTCCATTATCTTCTGGGCGGCAAGTGTGTCAGCACTTGCCGTTATCATCAACGAGTCAACAGGTTTGCTGCTTTTATATGGGCTACTTTAGGTTTTCAGGCATTTTACAGCTAAATTCCACAGTGTTTAAACTGAACCATATTTAACAACGTGGAACACGCTGGCATCTGTGAGGCTGGTGAATTTCATACGGTCAGGCGATGGAATCTCTCTTTGTTGGGCCAGGTGCATAAGTCTTGTTGAAAAGGTTTTTTATGGCCTTATTATAGGTTCTCATTGAAAGATTAAATTGCAGGCTTCACATCAGTAATAAATCTCAGCCATGTGTGGGGTGGGTCCGAGTGGAAGAGCCATCAATAAAAAGAAGGATGGCCATTCCTTGTCAGGCAGAAAGCAAGGAAATAAACAAGTTGTAGGAGAAACAGGGGCTGCCCTTTCTAGGAAAAGTGGTTTATTGACTTTTATTTAAATGAGTGACCTTTTCTATGCAAGTGTAAGAAGCATGACATCGGCGCATGCTTCCCATACAGTTGCATGCTGTGTATTCTGAAAAAGGGACCTGATATAAATACATGTGCTCTTATGTGCATGCTGTTTGCTCTCTGAACTTAATGACATTGAAGTTTCCCATGCAAGAGATTCCCTTATTGCATATTCTTGCCAAGTATTTAATGCGTTTAGTCCCTTTGGAGAATTTCTGGAGATTGTCTTGCTATCATAATCCCCTGACTTATATAAAAAGAAAACGTGTTTCTCTCTGGTGTTGGTTCTTTCTTTCCAGGGAGATGACACGGGAGAGTTTCTTTTTTTTTTTCTCTTTAAACATGCATTGGGATTCTGGAGCCAAAGTCATTTTCATGTAGTCCAATACATAACCAATAAGAGTCCCCATATCTCTATATTTCTCTCATACCCAAAACACACTTCACACATCTCATTCATGTATTGACGCCTTTATATACTGTGTGCTGTCGAAGTATGAAATCAGTGTAAATTATTGTACACTGATTGACAAATGAAATGGCTTAGAAATGTTCTTGTTTTGTTCGTCACACAGACATATATGCCGTGTTGTAAATACGAAATGATAGCATGTAGTCAGTAAATCATAGTGTTGTCAGTGATGCCAAGCTGAAGTGATGTTTTATTTATTTATTTTTTTTGCTTTTGACTGCGCCGCCAACAATAGTTAAGTGGCCATGGTGTTTGGCGTTGATCGAAATGACAGGCACAGTTCCTTAAAGTGGATTTTGAATTGCCACATTGCTGTTATTCCAATGAAATTTTGCCACACAGCAATTCACAATCACTGTGGTTAAATGAAGAGTGCCATGATGCTGGAAAGAAATGCTGCAAAATAGCTGCTGAACTCAGCGGAGGGTTTAATAGAGAGTGAGAGGAAGCAACTTGGCTTGATGTACAGCCTCACCACTAATGGCAGATTTTTCTTGCAGATAATCACTGCTCAGCATAGGAGAGGCCTCAGCATTATCTAATTGTGAGTGCACAGGGTTGTTACATTAACCCCCTTAAGCCCTCTGAGCTTTAATTGCTAATCTACAATAATGTGGTTGTTGTCGACAGGAGATTGTCAGAAGTTTCTCTGCATGAAGACTTCTATTAAATGTGAAACACTGTTGCTGAAAGTGATTTCTAATCAATATGCTTTCATACTGTCTTGGCATCTCAATTGAGATAATAGTAAGTAATCCGTATGGTTTCAAAACTGCAGAGGAAGACGGTCAGGAAATTCAAATGATTTGTTGTTTTTCCAGTTTATTTATTGTTAATGGCACTGGGATTTGGGAGTTAGATAGCATTGCTTTTGCGTACAAGGGTAGCCTTACAAGAAACACGAACTGTTAATAACTTTCCCTCTTTTTCTTGGTTTATTCTACACATAATTTATACTCTTTAAAGAGTAAATATTAGCTATTTCAGTTATTCATTCTCAATACATCTTCAGAGTAGTTTTAATACCCCAGAGACACTGTTTCTTTGAAAAATGTAACAACCTTCCTTTCCATTTCCTTAACAACTTAACCTCAAATTGCCTTTCAGCAAGACGTTTGCCCCCAAATTGATAACACTAATAGTAATAACTGGTGGTGCTAAAAACCCTGCTGAATGAAGGAATCCTTTCATGACCTTATTTGCAGTAAGGGGGTAAAGAGGGTAATTAAGAAGTGCAAGTAGCAGCTGCCAGTTGTGGTTGTAACATTTGCTTCACACTCAGTGTTCCCATCTTAGCTTGGTTGATGGAGCTGCTGTTTAGGCAAGAATATACGTACAAATGACTGCACCGTATTGTTTTACACATTTACAGTAGAGTCACACTTTTCTTTCCTCTCAAATGAGCTTGCATGCATTGAATATAATCAAAGCTCTGCTTAAAAACCATCCCCAGTCATTATTTTGTAAAGCTAGCCAAAACGCAGACATGGCAACATTTTGCACGTGTCGAGGAACAAAAAGAAACGTTGCCTTGCATGCACTCATTAATCCAAAATAACCTAGAACACATGTAAAAATGGACACTGTGTTTTTTTCACGGGTTTCTTGTCCCTATAAATTTTTGCACAGCGCCGGTACTTACCCATATTGACTTTTATGTGATCGCAGAATGAAGATGTGGAGATAAAACAATGAAATTATTATTATTCCCTAGAGCGATTTCTCTTATTGGTGCCAGAGTAAGAGAGACATAAAGCTGAGTAAAAAATGTCAAGAATATTACCCCTGTGCTGGGTCTTCAGCAGATGTGCATAACCCCCCATAATCTATTATTTGAAAAATGTATTTTACTCGGTAGGTTGTCACATTCCATTAATCAAGAACTTTTAGTTGATTCATAAAGACGGTTAATCTGAATTCATCCCTTTTTCCTCACTATCTGCCACCTACTGGCCATGTGAATCGTGTTTTATTGCTGCGTAATTCATTATTTTACTGAATGAGTAAAATATGAACCATGACTCTTGCGCATTGTATTTTTTTTATATATATTTATTATTAATACTATATAACTACATAGTCTTTACAAAGGTGGAAAAATATTACTGAGATGTGGTGCCTGTTCTTAATGAAGTAATTTCCAAAGGCAAGCGATGCTAAATGCATTCCTCAGTTGCTGAAATGGCTTATGAAGACAAGGGAGTGATTGGTTTGTTGAAGCAGATCTCTCTGCTAATGGAAACCCAGCACAATCATGGTTGTGAGTGTTCATGTCACTGGTCATATGAATGTTTCAGTTATACTGTAGTTGGCGGTGATGCATTTAATGCAGCCTTTTCAAATAGATTGGACTGTTTTGATGCGATGTTTTGTTAAAGATGGAGCACACTATAATGTGTCCATGTCTCTGAATAACTGTCTTCTTTTGGGAAATTAATTCCATTGTGAGGCCGGAGAGAAATGTACTCTAAAACGTGATGAAACCCTGACTATTGATCAATGGAACAGGAAATTAAGATTAATTGTTTTCTTTCACTTTCCTTTGTCAAATGTGTTTAATAGTAACTGGTACCAAACTCACACTTAATTTTCTAGTATTTTTGGAATGAAAAGACTAAAAAAAATGTGAGCTCATGGTGTATCGTTTTATATGAATGAGGATTTCCAATAAATAAAACTATCACACATAAAGATCACACCATCTCACTCGCAGTATCATGTTAAGACAAGATAAGGGGAATTAATTAATAATGTATGAAATATTCTAGCAAAATTAAATCTCAAGCCTTGCTTCTATCTGCAACTTCTCTCACCAAATAAGAATACGATTTATAAAAAAATACATTACCACAGTGTAGTGATGAAATTAGGGAAAAAAAAAAAACACAATGGGCATTTTATATAACGGTCACTTCATTCTGACCACAGGAACAAATAAATACAGTCACTATGTGGCATGTGCTGAGTAACTAATTATCAAGAACCAAATAAGAATTAAAGAGTCTACTCCCAACATTAGTTTTAAGAAATCCACTGCAACGGCTGCGGAAACAAAATAAAATAGGAACCTACTTTATGTTACTTTTCTACTGCAATGTTTGCACTATCACTGTTTACCTGCCTCATCCAAGTGCCTGTATTCTTTATATATGTATATTGTACAAAGACATCGTATTTACATTGTTTATTCATCTTGGTTTTATCCTGTTTTCTATTGCTGCTGGTCTCTGAGAGTCGCGAAGCAAACTTTTCTTGAGTGCCTACAATGACAAACAAAAAAGTGCGGTTTCCCTTCAACTCAGCCGCTAAAAAGAAGTAAAAAATAAAATCTTCTAATAATTGTTCACTGATTTAGTCCAGAGGGCCACTGAGCTCCACACTGTTGAAGTCACTAAATGGAAATCAGGTTTACACTGTGAGGCGAATACATTACCTCAATGAGGCATTGATGAACTACTGGTCAGGAGTTTGTTACACGTGACTCATGATTCATTAGAGTTCATTTGTGTGCCTAAAAATCAAGCAGTTAGTTTTACAGGTCTCTCTGCAGCTTTAAGTCCCTTGAAGACATGTCACTTACACGCAGCCATCCCAGTTTTCAGGCACTATCGGTATAACTTTTATCCTGTTACAGCTACAATCATTTTGAAGCAAAAGCTTTTCCCGTAAGGTTTTCTTGACAAAGGTCTGAGATCTCATCTCCAAATGCTTTTCATATGGCAAAGAATCAGTCAATTATTTTGAAGCAGTGCAGCGGCCCAGGATTAAGTGACTTAGGAGTGCAGCAGACAGCAAACTCCCTCCCTCTTCTGCTTTTTAGCCTCAGAGACTTCAACAAACAGCACAGCTTGTCAGGGCTGATTGCAGCGGCACCGGGGCAGATAAGTCAGTCTTACTATTATCCTACGTAAGCTAGGAGTGCCAAATTACAACTTTAGCCTTAAACCCCCACAGAGTTTACTTAAGAATGTCTTAAGCCACAGTAGAGAATAAAAAAAAAATCCTATAATAAAAACAGAGTGGCTAGGGTTTGAGGAATGACAAAGAGGAGGATGTCTTTTGGCATGTGTATATACGTCAGTCTGAATTCAGTTTAGGGTATTGGGTCTCTCTGCTGCCTTTTTATTGCTGACAGCATCTTCTCTGGCTCATAACTATGATGTTCTGACAGCTTTACAACAACTGTAATTTAAATTTATTTCTACCAGGCCATTGATTCTTGCACCGCTTTCGACGTCATGTGTGTCTGCAAGTCTAACATAGACATATTGGCACAGCTCCATTACCATATATTGATTTTTGTTTTTTTTTTACCCATGACCAAGACCATTAATATCCTAAAACGCTAATAAACATTTTTACAACATGAGCATTATGAGATTAAAATGGTGAGGCTACATCTTAGGGGCCAAATGCCAAGTGGGTAGATCTGCGGTGTTTGTTTACGGATTGCATGATCAGACTGTTTAAACACAGCACCGTTTTCAGAAATGTCACATCGTTTATGCACATTTATCATAAATCATCATCTCATGATATTTCATTTGCTATTGCGTAGCTTTAACTTTCTCTCATTTTCTGTTCCTTTTCCAGTTTTTTTTTCTTTTTCTTCTCTTTTCTATAACTTCTCCCTTTTACCACTAATTCACTTTCTTCAAGCTCCTTACTGTGTGATTTATTGCTTCACCCGCACCATAAAAACCGAGAAAAATGAGGACGCTTACCTTGCCCACGTACTGCGGGTCTGACCCCATGTATTCCTCCAGTACAAAGAACTGGTTCCACACCCAGCCTCTCTTGACCCGCTGAAATCCCGCTGCCCCATTCCTCATTGGGCCCGCCGAGCTCCTCGTGTGCTCCCTCCCCGTCCTGCTCCGTCCCAGCGGTGGTGAAGGTAGACGTAAAGAAGAGACTGAGCCTTCTTCAACGAGAATCCAGAGGAACAGCAGCAGGCAGTTCCTTGTTAGCATTGGCAATCTGTGAGGTTCAGGCCCCCGAGTTAAAGTCCGGTGGTGGGAACTGAGCCACGTTGAAACGACTTATGAGGACGGTTATGGGGAATGACTGAGAGGGGGAACTGTGCTGGGTGTAGCCAACCCAAATTGCACTTTCCTTGGGTCTGGAAGGATTCCACTCAGATATTTATGGAGCTCATCACCTGAAGGGGAGAAAACAAATATACAGTTTACAAGGATGGCTCTCTGTTGAATCCCTATTAACTCACTACATTAAAGATGCACCTTGGTTTTCTTCTTAGTGAAAGTGAAGTATAAATATATACTGCTCCGGGAGAAAAAACAAAAAAATTAAGAGACCAGTGGAAAAAAGATTGAGACAGCTGGTTTTATTTGTAGATATGTATTTGAGTCAGACAGATAATCTGCTGACAGTATTTCTCTCAAATCCCAAATACAATATTGTCATTTTGACCATTTATTTTTAGAAAACAACGTGGGCAACGTAACAAAAATTGCAGTGTGTTTTCAGACCTTGAATAATTCAAAGAAAACAAGTTCATATTCATTTTTAAACAACACAATTCTAATGTCTAAACTTAGGAGTAGCTGTAGGAAAGGGAGTGATGATTTGGTGACATTTTTTGTTCCATATTTTTGTCATTATCTTCCCTCTGTTTTCTGTAGTTTTTACCATCTTAATGATGAAGGCTAGGACTTGAATTCTGAAACACATAAATAAGTAAAACTCCTGTATTTAGCCTAGTGACAGATGATATTTTTATACAGTTCGCTTGGATGAATGCTCTAATTAGCTAGTTTACTTGTCTCTGTCTCTGAAAATAATGACTTTATTTGTGTGTGCCACACACTGTGCTGCAGACCTGTTCTCATTGCTGTGGTTTCACGATTACCAGTAGACACGTGGGTTTCGATCACACTGCAAGCCTTAGTGCTCAATCTCCATTTATTTTTGTTTTGTTTTTTTATACTGTGGCCCATATCAGACTGCAGTGTGAACTGGTCACGGTCACAAAAGAACATTTTTACTCACAGCAGCCATAAATAAAGAAGTCAGCATTTACAGTTTCAGTTATAAGTTAATGTGCAGAGGAAGACAGAACATTCGAGAGCAGATGGTAATGAGGATCCAACCTCCATCGCAGCTGTCTTACATGTATGAATTTACTGAGTGACTCCCACCAGTGAAGAACTGAGACGACTGACGATCTAAAGTGACGTAAAAAACGCGTGAGTTCATATATGACTGTTCAGACTAAAAAAAGCAATCTATTTTTTTTTTCAGTGTTATTCACAATTTTACTAATTTTTTCTTTCCAAAATACTTTACTGAAACTATATGCCACATATTTTAAATATCTACAAACAACTACAACAACAGCAAAGCACGGATGAGGGTATCTATACACATTTGTTAAAATATACAAACGTTTTCAAATGCAGTCTCAATGAATATGTTCCAGGAAACAAAGAGGTTGCACTGTGAATGTGTGTTGTTGAGCAAGAAAGGTCTCCAAATGAAGCACTAATCCCAATTTCGTGATTCTTCATGATTTTCATGAATCAAAAACTTGATTCATCAAATTAATTCAATACATTGTCCAGTCCTAGTTCAGACTGGGGTCACACTGCAAAAAAACAGTTTTTTTTATTAATTCTTATTTCCATGTTAATTAAAAAGATGCAAATGACCGAACACGTTTTGCTTGATATACCTTGGCTTTGTGTTTTTAATCAACCCCAGAGAAGCAGCAAAAGAAATGGACTTCCACCTTCACGAAAACACCCACAAAAATGTGGAGTTGCTACATCAGTCGCAGGCAACCATCTGAAGATAAAGTGTGATGCATTGACAGTTCATATATCAAATTGACATGTGTACGGTATGAGATGTCAGTGCAAAGCAGAAGGCTCACGATGATTTCTTTAAGACACTGCTTTCTCTCAGACATCACTCTGATGAGGCGCACAACAGAGTTGACAACCAGCGGCCACAGGAGATTGTTCCACTCGCCACAGCATGCCATTTCACAGTTGCGATAAGAGGCAACACATAAAAAGATTACTTCCATGTAATTCCAGAACAGCAACTGAAGGCCATGCATGTGTTAATGTATTTTATCTTCCAATTTGTTTAATTTCAATTTTGCATTCTTAAACAACACAGTAAGTATTTTCTGCCGGTGGTTGTCTCTCAATCAAAACCATAGCAGAGCAGAGCTGCCAGTTCTGTTATCAGCTACACCAATAAAGGTTCTACACATTCAATTAAATAAGCTTTATTCACATCACATTTAGAGACATAGAGTATATTCAAGTTACGTCATCTCATTCTAGTGAAATAGCTGCAACAATGTTAAGCATTAATGTTAGCTTGAGGTTACCAAATGCAATAGACTATAACGGTTCATAAATTAAGGGCTCTCTCCAAATTCAAACATCGCTTGAAACGTTTGATATAATGGAAATATATGTCAAGAAAATGTATAATAGGCCTTGTTGTTCTTAGATATTTTAATGTCAAATTGCTGGGTTTAAGTGTCATTACCCAGTAAGCCTTAAAGCTGCAGTTTTTGGCATCACTGGGCAAAAATTCCATAATTACCTTTCAGCACTTGTTTAATTCAAGTGGTCTGAGAGGAAATAAGAACTCTACAGAGTTCAGGCTGTAGAAAATGTTCCCTCTGACGCAGACTTTAGCTAATCACAGGTATTTCAGACAAATACGCGATTGGCGGCCGCAATTGCCGCTGTTAAGTTTTCCTCCGACGTGACTCTGATCCGTGGAGTTGGAACGTGGCCTCTCTTTTTCCATAGCGGCGTGAAATGACGCCAGGTCATTTATAGTTCTATAGTTAACCCTTCGATTGGACCGAGAGGAGAGAGCAGCAGAAGAAAGGTGTGCATTTTGCATCCCTATATTCAATCTAGTGTTAGTCATGCTATTCTTTACAATAACAAATAGTCTAACTAAAAAACAAAACAAGGCAAATGTATGTTAAAAATTGACAAATAACATCAAATATTACAACCAGTGCTGTGGTGTTCTCGGATACTTTTTTTTTGTGTGTTTTTTTAAAGGTAGTGCATCATTCATTACCAGCCTAACGCATAAGTGAAAAATAAATATTACATAAGCAGCCTGATTTGTTAAGCCTAATTCATTATTTAGCAAACAGCCACTGTGGTGTTGCTGTTCTCACCTTGTTATCAGTCCTGACTACTATATCAACAGCTCTGGCTTTGTTGCAAGACACCTAATTGCGCTCAAAACAAGCGACGGGAACCACAAATGGTCGGAATGAAGAATGGATCTAATGGTTTCCACACCTGGTTTATTGGTCCTCGCTCCCTCCTAATGCACTTATAAGCTGTACAGTAATGGAAGACAGTGTGCCTCTAATTTCATAACCAGAGCCCTCATTGACATCATTGTCTTTGATTAATTATACAGACTTGGAACACTGGCTTCAGAGGAAGATTACTTCAACAAGGTTACACCGTGCAACCAGATCCATTTATTCTCTCTGTCACCACAGTATCTTAAAAGTCAAAATTGATCTGCAAAGTTCTCCGTGCAAAATTGTCAGGAACTGCCTTGACACGGGTCAGACATGCCTCTCTCGTAGGTCATTCCTCATTTAGCATTGACATAATAGAAAATGACTGTTCCCATAATTCCTGCAAAATCACGCCTTTGCCACTGTGCGGTTCTGGAAGGACTCGATGCATATTTTATGAGATAAGTTCATTAGCATGTGTCGGGCTACGGTTGTGAGCCTTGACCTGTGTGTCTACCTCAGATAACACGGCGCAGTGGGCTGACAGTGTTCTCACACATCATCTTCAATAATCAAAGAACATATGGCTAGCCGATCTGCTGGTGCAGATTACCACCCACCAGAGACTCCCACAGACAGATATTAGTCGTCAAGGCTGCCGTAAACATGACAAACAAATAAGCAGACGTTGACTTGAGGAAAGCAAGGGAGACATGAGTCATCTAGACCCGGTTCTTCTTATTTCCTGATAGACATGTGGGCAGAGAGATTTTCTTTTTTTTCCCTTTTAACTCACAGTGTTTTGCATTTAGTGTTGACGCGTAATTCCAAGACATTAAGCAGTCAGTTGTTTTAATAAGGATGCAGACATGGGACTGATAATGACTAAACTAAAATGAATTATTAAGTATTTAATTTCATCAGTGTGAGAAAACGTTACATCTGGAATATAGAAAATGAGATACTGATGATAGAAGGCGACGGAATTTTGTTTTGAAAATTCCAAACTGCATTACAATCACACACCCACTGCATGCACGGCTTTTAAAATGTGTGACAAAGTAGTGAAAGTCAAGATTCGTTATGAAAGTGATTGTTGTGTGCAAACGTGAGGCAAAAATCTTGCAAAAGAAAGCTGTACTTGAATTGTCGATGACAAAATCCTATATATCTCAATATCAAGTATCACGTAAATTTAGAACATTGTTGAAAAACAATCTAGACGCAATGAATCTTCCGAAACCAAACATCAAAAGCTACACATCACATTACAACACTGCAAAGACTCTATCTTAAAACTGCAGGTTTTGTACATCCTTGTCATGGTTTACCAACAGTAGAGTGTAATGTTTTCTTTACATTTTCTTTTCAGCCGCTGGTGACGGAGTTGTGCTGTGTCTGGGTGGTGTGCTGGGTACGTTTAAACGATGATTTTATGTTTTCAACCGTCCTGCAAACATGACACTGCTCCTTATTGCGCTTTCGGTCGCTCTGCATTGTGTTGATTTATTCTGTTGCCAAATTGAGTTTAGCGGTTACTTCAGAAAGTAGTGAAATGAGAAGAGATTTTGACAAAACATTAAGGAAGCAGCGATAATGAACATATTTAATGACATTAACAACCTTTTACTGCATAATCTCTAGTTGTTAGAATATGCATTAAATTTGAAGGACAGAAGTATTTTAATGTTATGTTGATGTAAACCTGTCTCTAAAACTCATAGACATTCAGCAGCACGCCGTTTTTACTTCTTTCTCTCTTACTTTGAAATTCTCCAGTCGTGTAATTGCGATTCTGAAGCAGTTCTGAAGAACAATGGAGCAATAACATTTACTCAACCTATAAATAGACTTAGCACTAACCTGTAAGTCAATGACAATGAAAATGGAAAACGTGATGAGTGTGTTTACGTGTTGTATAAACAACTAAAGAGGCTAATTTGAGCTTCTGCTCAGTGTCGATGAATACACTTTAAAGATATTTCTAAGTCCTGTTTGAGCAGGCAGCATCTAATCACATGCTTAATATTAGAAACTAATTGGAACATTTGCATGTCTTGTACTTATGAGTATCATACACATTGGTCAATTCATTAAAAAGTATTTCATGGGAAAAAACAGAGAGGCAAAAAGTCACTATATTTATGTGTCTGTAGCTCAAGGCACCTATGGCGTACTGGTGAAGATTGAGCAAGGCCACTCACAAAAATGACAAATGTTTTGAGTTCAAGCGCTGCCACTATATGATGATCAAAACAGTGACCTTAATTCAACTGCAGCCCTGATTGATGAGAAAATATGTGCAACTAAAGTTGAGGAGATGAAGGAAAAAAAGGGTGTTAGTCAGGAAAATCACTGTGAAGACACTGTTTTTGCACAGCTAAGGCCAAAGAACTCGCTAATGCAATTGAAAGCCTTTAGGGTAAGAGTAGGAGGACAGAAGGAGTAGGTAGAAGCACTGTAATGAAAATGGGAGCAACAACACAGCTGGCCAGTCAAGCTAAATGATCAAAGAACACCTCATGCGTAGGTTATAGCACATCCAAAGTAATGAATAGTGAGTAAAAAGACAGAGTTGGTTACTGAGATACATGAACTCATTTACTATGCAGTTTGCCATAAGCTATTCTATTGGGTTGGCAAAACAAGGTGATTTATCCGGGCCTGTATGTGAAATAATAACACTTGTTGTGTTATAGTAGTTGCGACACTACAGCTGTTTTAGGACAAGACAAATGCACTTTCAACGGATCTTTCTTTGCTTCATTGCTTGAATGCAAGGCCTGCGCAGAAAGCCGTAATGGGCATAAAACCTGGTTTCCTGAACAATGGAAACCTTAATATGATACGATGACTCGTCTTTGCCGCTTTTTCATGCATCCCACGCACATTAAGTCTGGAGAGAGCCGAGAGATGACTTCAACTCACATCCTGTCGGGGCAGACGTTAAACTCGGTTGTGAACTCTTACAGTAGTATGAGATTCACGACAGTGTTTTCACTTTTCCAAGCTTAGCCTGTTGTGTGTCTGTAACACCGTTCAGTCTGCAATATTACATTATCTCTTTTTGTCCATTCCCTACTTAGGAATCTGAGATTACACATCACAGTGGTACTTTGCGGAAAAAAACTGATTCAGCCTTAAAAGAAATACTATAGTTGAACGCAAGCACAAAGTTTACGGACTTTGGTTTGTCCTGTTGGAAAACACCTTTATCTTTCATTGAGTTCATTAGAACACTAAGACAGTAAGCCAAAACACATTCTTTTAATAGTGACAAATGGCAACTAGTCTTGTTGCCAAGGCTATTTCAGTGATAAATGTGCCTTGATGCTTACTTTACTAAAATGCTTTGTCTGCAGAACCCAGAAGTCATCAACGGAAAGAGACTTTGCAATGGGTTTTGGGAGAGCTGTGGAAGCTGCTTCGGAAGTATCGATTTATTGCCTCACAGATATTAAATTATTAGCTATTAGGTAATGTTTGGAGCATTGGTTTTATTTTTTGTGATCACAATTAGTGTGAAAAAAACATAAATAAGAAATATTGTGCATTACATTTTAAATGTCAGTACTGGCAGTATAAGCACTCGAGACATATAGGTCTGTCATAGTAAAAAATATGTCTCTTTTTGTATGTCTATACTTTAATATCTACCTTCAGTTTCCTTTCAAAGAAACTGGCATGAGCACAAAAGGAATCTTTCATATTGCAGGAAAATATTTAGTTTTCAATGCCATCACTTTTTCACCGGACATTTTTGTTGTACAGTCATAACTAGTAAATAATAATAACAATAATAATAAATAACATATGTATTTTTTCCCCCCAAACTTGTCCTTCTGTGCTCAGCTATGTTTTATCATATCTTTGACATCTGAGGTTTTGACAGATACAAATATTCAGAGTCAGGAGACATGCCTGATCCTATTCCAGAGCACTGAAAGACAGGCAGCTGCTGAGATGAAATGAAGCAGCCCTGTTGCCCCAAGGCAGCCAAGGAGCACCAGTGGTGCACAGCACAGGCAAACACTGTCATCCCACCGTTCACAAGCAGGTAGGGCTACACCAACACTTTTGACCCAGTAACGTTGCCTGTGTGGCTCGTCCCTGACTGATGTCTCTTCCCGTCACATCTGCTGTTATTTTTATTCTTTACTCTTTTAATTAACATGACTTATACCAAAGACAATTTGCATTTCTAAACCAAATTTTTAACGCGTCAGCAGTAGGACTGTGGGAGTATTTGCCCTCCTTGTTAACACAATGAATGCATTTATTTAGACAGTGCTGCTGCGTGCTAAGTGATTTTTGCAGTGCTCACACTCCAACACATAATTATTTTAGCTGTGCATATTTCAGATCTAACTACATTTTAAAAATGCCTCAGACAAGTAAAGAATGAGCGAAATACGCGTCATGTGGCAAATGTCAATAGCTGCTTTGATCGAAACTAGTTTATATCTTTTCTAACGTGTGACCTATAATAAAAATGAATTCTACAGGAACACAAAGCCCTTTCTGGGACTTTGTGGCAACCGTTTCTCACATGATTGTCCATCCTGCTGTGATTCAGGAACTTCAGGCTCCATTATTATCAAGAAATGTCTCAATTCTCAGTTAACTATGGTCCAATAAGGAACCTTCAATACCATTGAGTACATGTACTCCTTGAGATGTTATATCACCTTGAAAATAATCCAATGTTGATGGAAATAAACTTAGCTGCTTGTCCTACTGAACGAAGGTTGCCTCTCTGTAAGAAACTGAACTTTTCCCCCCTCAAGATATGGAAGGCTTAGCTGTAGAGACAAAACTGGCCTGAGGCAATAAAGAAGCACCACACTGACTCAGCTCTCCCCAGCGTGAACACGTCTGGATCCCCTGCCAACAAAGTCTATGATGCAACAGAAATGGCTTCAATGAAAGGTTATGATTAAAACGGATGTAGCGTGTGCACGCGTGTACACACACACGCAATAGAAAGCCATTAAAACAAACAACGAGATGTATTTCTCAAAGCGGAACAGCTCAAAACGGATGCCCAGTTTGTGTAATTTGAGTCGGAGCTGCCACTGCTGAACCTCTGATCTGGCCTGAATGAAATAAAAGGAGGCCCGTCATCACTTCACTTGACTACGAACCCACAAGCCAAACTGACAGGAGGGGGAAATCTTATCTCTCCTGGATATGCTGCGAAAACTTTGAGCCCCTGCTGCTTGCGATCAACTAAGAAAAGACAACTCTAACACTGAACCCTGTTGTTGTGTTACAGTGTGTGATTAAATTCAGCTGGAGGCAGTGCCTGCTATTGACAGAAAATGTTATAAAAGTCAAGTAAGGTTATAACAAGACAGGTAGTGTTGGGCGAGTCGTCAAATACCTCACTTTTGCAGGTAAAAAGGAAAATAAAGTTTGATGTCTTTTTATTATTTGATTTTCACAAGAAAGGAGTGGGTAATGGGCAACTGAGGAATCAGTGAATTACAGTGAAATGAACAGCAGCTTCTCATAATGTAAATGTCACAGCTGAAAGACAGCGTGTGGCAGACACCTCGTGTTTTAAATAATTGTACAGACCTGCTGTCATTTGAGTGGTAAGTGCAACTTCAGGTCAAAATAGCTCTGAGTACCATGTAAAAGTCGAAGAAAAAAAAAAAAAGACATTCTCCTCCTGTTAATCAGTGAATTATGTTTTCTTTGCCACTCAAATAATCAGGGTGTAAACACATGTTCAACAAAATAAATCATCATATTCAACAACCCATCAGTGTGTTGGTGTCTTCTCTGTGTGTCTTTGGTGTCTTCTTTCCATAAACGTATTTAATGCACAAGTCGAAATTTCACGTTGGAAAATGGAGAATTTGAATAAACTTTCCATATCTTGCAAATGCTCGCTTGAGGTGGGTTTCGGCCTCAAAGGGGAAATGGCCACTCGTTTTTCGAATAAAATCCTTTACACAAATCAACAGTGTGTCTGTACACTCAAATTCAAAGTAATTCAAAATCTGTATTTTTTCATGAAGGGAAAATGATTTCAAAGTGCAAGCAGGTCCTAAAAGACCTAAGATGAACACTGTAAGTGGACCGATAAGTGAAGTACTTAAACAGTGTTTAAATGATTCTGTCCTAGGTTTGCATATACACTAAAGGTTCTGTAATTTACTCACATTGATTCACCTCTTTAGAGACATTTCCCTGGTCCTTTGAGACTCGTTAATACAGTAATGTTAAAATAAGAACTGTTAAATTATCTGTAATTTGTCTGTAGTAGCTGCTACTTCTGCCTCGTTAACAGGAAAACCTTTTCCCTTCAGTTGAAAAACGCCTCCTCTTCATAACATAAGAATCACGTTCAACATATGCTGTGAATTTCTGTCCGTTTCTCTGTAATGTCGTCAAAACCAGCAAAATCCACGCTTCCCTGTACCTCCTCCATTCTGCTGTTGACTTCTTGCGCTCTGTCTGAATTTCGTGCATCACCTATGCTCTACTTCTTCTACGCTGTTTGTTAGCGCCATGTGTTACGTAGCCTACAGCGCCACCTGCTGACGACATAACGCAGCCTAGTTTATTCACTCCTGACCAGGTTATGGAAAGGTACATAATCCGCATTTTTGTTTTTGTGATTTTCCCTAGACATTTTTTGGAAACACAGCTACTAATAAGACACAAATACTTCTGAATGAGTTATTAGTAAATGTTGACCAGATTTTGGACTGTTATTTTGTATTAAAGACAAAAGTAGGGCTCTGCAATATGCCAAAACATTTTTTTTTTTGTTTTTGCTGTTGGATCTATCTATCTATCCATATCTAGTAGAAGCACTTATAATCATTATTATCATACATTTTATCACAACCCCATTTTGGGATTTTCTTTTTTTTTTATTTCAACATTTATTTTACCAGGGAAAACATTACGAACGATTTATTATTACAAGCGTCAGCCTGACAATCGGTTTATTGCACAGCCCTAGTCAAAAGCAATAAATATAGAAAAGTAATCTGCTGCTGTTGTTCATTTCTTGCTGCTACTGGAAGTTGTGCCACCTAAAATCCATGCATTGAACCAACTTAGTGGGGATTCAATATTCTGGATCTGATCCGGCACAGTTAATTAGTGCCGTCTTTATCTGATCATCCAAAGGAGCATTTTTCGTTTAAAGTTTTGATCGAGCCTTTAGTGTGTTTGGTGAATGAATGGGGAATTTGTAGGTATTTTGCCTTTGTGACCTTCATCAGTCATTGGCACAGCTGAAACTTTATGAGAAAACAAGCGACGTACCGCGAGTTGGCCTCTTTAATCACAGCTGAACAGCTTTTGCCTGTTACAGCTGTTGTCTTCCTCTAATTACCCTGATCTAATAAGTGCATTTGCTTGGTGTGACAGACATATATCCCAAACTATTATGACTGTCATTATCGGGCTGCAACATTTTTCAGCCAATGCATTCTCATTTTTGTTTAATTAGACATTGCTAAATGTTAACAGATAAAGCTTGGGCGAGCAAGTCGGTCTGCGTTCAGATTTACACCCAGGCAGAGCAGATGGCAATAAATTAGATATGAGAGAGAGAGAGTGAACCTGAGAGGGGGAGAGAATGGGCAGTGGCCTAAACAATCCCTGAAGTTCTATTTAATGGTTGCAAACAAAGAACCTGCCATGTTCACTTTTGTGCCATGTTTGAAGGTGCCAGCCTCTATTCTAATCAACAGTTGTGGAACTGGTATTTAAGCAGATGATTTCATCCCACCCCCTCATACCGTTTGTTATCCTGCTTTTCATTCCAAGTTCCAATTATCTATTTAAAAGCACGGCTATTATTCACAGCTGATCTTTTCACGCAGCACCAGTCCTTTCACTGTGGGGCCTGATGTTGATCCAGTGAATAAATAACTCGCATTTCACACCAAGGGATAAAACTCTAGCCATTAGCTGTGTTTACATGGACCCTAATATTCCAGTAATACCTGATTTCCTCAAATAAAAGCGGGGAGTCAATTGCAAGCCAGGTCGTCGTGAACAAATAAAGGCCATTCCTCAAATACAGGGTGGGGGAAAAATATGGATGAACTTCTGCTGTCTGTCATATAATATGCTGCCAGTTAAAGACAATGCACTCTTGTATTGCTTTAATTTAATATATTAAGCAGTATAATGCTGCTATATTTAACAATTGTTGTTGTACATCACTCATCTGTAGTGTTATTGTCCGATCTCTGTGTCTGAATATTTTAGCCAAACTGTCATTTGTAGACCAGAAGGCAGCGCTTACACAAGTGCCCGGTTAAGTAGCGAATGGCTCCTATCCACTGAAATGGTAGAGGGCTTTTAATTTGAAGTGGTTAAGGAAGTGTTGAGTTTGTGTTAAAAGCACAGTGCAGTACTTTTAACATTGCAAACAGGAGCTAAACACAACCATTTCTACTTGTTAAATAGAGAGAATTAGAAATAAAGGCCTCAATCTAATACAGACGTCCTTCAAATAAAGACCCGGTACCTTCTGCAGCTGAGGTGAATAAAAGAATAAAGAAAATGCTGGAATTAAACAGTACACGAACCCCGTCTCCTGTGTGTGTCCATAAACTTTGATGTTCTGCCATAACCACCCCAGCCACCTCCATCCTCCTACGTTAGGGTGCCCTGGGCTTTGAAAACCGACTCCCTCAGTCAGAAGATACTGGCCTGATCCATCCCAATCGAAAGGAGTTTTCAGTCAGGATGAGAGAGGTGATGTAAACCTTTGATACTCCGTTCAACAGGAAAATATCAGTGCCTAATAACCATATAAAAGCTTAATCTGATCATGTCTCTCTGGTTGGAATAAATACATTCTGTCTGTGCATGTTTGCCCCATGTGGAGGTAACATTAGGTGACGTGACAGGTTTCCAGGAGGGTAGCAAAACAAACCTTCTTTGTGTCCTTAAAAGATTTAAGGATTGTTGAACGCCTCGATGGTCAAAAGGCTCTGAATGAGTTGTTCAAAGAAATGTTTGAAAAGATGAACAAAGCCAGAAAAGTTGGGCAACAAATGTGCTTTGGGGCACATAAACACACATCAGATCCCTTTATTTAGCGTCCACGTCAACAGTTAAGCTGGAATCACTAATCAGAATGAATTCAAAGGGGTTGAAGAAACACTGCCAATGTAAACACAGCTACTGAATAGAAAACAGAAAGCTCAACGTTGTAGGAGCGGGTGATATGGCTAAAAAAAAAAGGGGCGATATAGTGATATACAATGAAAACCAAAAGCAAAAACACGTCATACTGTTTATCTAAATACTAAATATCTAACTGTATATCTAAGTTTTAGTTAAATAAGTAAACATAAGACAGTGTGAGTGTTGCTTCCAACGTAAAAACACAATTCTGTAATTAATTAAAAATGGTTTCTTCCTTGCAGTCAGATAAAAACTCAAGCAGATGGGTAGTCGATATTATGCATTTTCAATATTAGGAATATGGTCATTTCTTTCTCTTCTGTGAAGGAGTATTGAATATATCAATATGTTTGATATTCCGTCCAGCGCCACAACATTGAAATGCTCTGCAGATCCACACTTCTGCCCTTGACTGAATGCCGGTGACATTTGACAAATCAGTGCTCACCATTTATGGCATTTAAGTTGCACAGGTCTGCCTTTGTCCTCCTGCACTGAAACGAGAACTCCTCCAGCCTCTGTTTACGTCACCAGCATTCAGTGACGCATAGTGTTAGAGAGCTTTTTGTCATGCTGTGTATGAAGTTCTATCTCATCTTAAGAACTAAGCACGGAATAAGTTAACACTGGATATTTCTCGTGTTCAATTCAAAAGTTTCTCTCCTATTGTTTACGTTTTCCCTTCCACAGTAATGACTGTAGTCAGTGGGGGAATTCTCACCCGATGAACGCCTTATTATATGATTATTTGAGACAGCTCTAAAAAGTGTGGATGTGCATAGGCCTGGTGATGCTTAATTAAGTGGCTGTGATGCTGTGGAGCTTGTCACTTTTTGCGACTGGAGGATGGGGGAGGACCGAAAACAAATTAAGCCCTTTTGGTATGCACTATTGACAAACAATGTACTGCTCATGAATATGAAAATCAGCAGACTTTGTGGTGTCAGAAATGCCTCTCATGACTGAAATACACAAACTTAGCATTCATTTATGATATGTAGTCTACATGTGATAGAGTATAGGTTGCAGAACTAGTGATTATACCAGTGAATATCATAGCGATGCAGAAACATTGTTAATTGTAAGAAATCACGAGCCCAAAGTGGTTCGGTCTGACCACACTGTTGTTCACCAGATGTTTATTAAAATGACTCAGCTGGTATCTTCTATGTATTGTAGATTATTACATTTCTATTACATATTTTCATACAGATTCACTTCAAGTGTTTAACTTCACTATTTTATTCAAAATACAACCACATTAGTCTCTTTTTCAGAACAAGATTCATCACCATGGTTTTTCTATTACCACAGTAATCTAAATGCAAATTTTAACTGTCCCTTTTTCCACCAGGATGACGCTTCTGGCACAGCGTGTGCACTAGAATTGAGATGTGTTTCCCCCTCCTATTCTACCTCTGTTACATGGAAATGTAATCTAGAATGAAGACTGCTTATCATGTTGACATACTGTAAAAGAAAAGATGTTACTAATTGGACAAAAAGCAAGTCTCACTGTTAAATTGTGACGCTGCGTTTTCGAAGCTTGACAGTCAGCTGTTTAAACGTGAAAGGAGAGCAACAGTGAACCGATCCTTTTTTGACTAAAGAGGGGGGCATTACACTAAAACTATCAGCATATTCCAGGGGAAACTCATGGTTTCATAGTGGTACTCTTCCATGATCCAGATGTTAATTTTAATACTAACTAAATTACAGTTTCCTGGCAGGATGTGCAGCATTTACCACCTGGACCTACATAAAGAGGCTTTGCAGAGTTTTTCTCATTGAGGGTGTCAGTGTCGTTACTTTTGATTGCGTAGGGAATGAAAATACACACTGTCTACACACAGTGTGATGCCACAGCTATCCTGGATTCACTGATATGGATTGGTGGCAGTGAAAGGCTTAATCATTCCTCTCTTCCTGCTTGCCCCTGCCATCAATTTTCCCTGCATGGATATAGTCCTGAGTGACACCTGGTGAGTTGCTTCCTCCTATCTTCTCTCTTCCTCAGCGCTGTAAATACATCCGTGGCGTAGGAGCTGAACGTGCCTGTCCTCGTGCAACTTTAAACCCATGTGTTGGTGGTCTGATACGAATAATCTTCCGCACGTCGCTACTTTGGCATTGCCACTCAGTTGTACTCATCATTGTGGTCAGGGGCGCTTGCTATGGCATTTTTTATCTTGGCCATTAGAGCACTGAAGGCTATGGAATATCTGGAAACAGATCATTCATTTCCTCACTGGGCCTTAAAGCTATACTAGGTAATATATGTCTGAAATGAACCACAATTGAAAGCTGAACATGATAGTTTGGCCATTCAACGCTTAATAATACACGATCAGTGCTAAACAAGAACCGCAAGCTCATTCAGATGCATCCGCTGTCCTCATGCATCGTAATCTGTTCATGCCGTTCTCTCATGTTTGTGAGGACACAGTGACCTTTCATCCTTGAGTCTAAGTGAACGTTTGTGCCAGATTTGAACAAATTCCCTCAAGGTCTTTCAAAGATATGAAATTAATAAGAATGGGCAGACGTGAGGTCACAGCAACCTTGACCTTTGGCCACCAAAATCTTTTCAGTTAATTTCCCATAAAGAGCGAGACAGTGGAGTGGAGAAACCCTTGCAACACACATACAGGAAGTGACTCGACTGAAGCCTCTCATTCGTAACCTCCTTTGGTTCAAGTGATTTATTTATTTATTTAATTTTCTGAAATATTGTGGTTTAAACATACTTGGGAGGGATAGACAAACCCTAGAGAGGTCTGTATTAACTAGGGATATAACAATATTGGAAAACTGACATGGCTTGAATAGCTCCATTTGGAAATAACTAATCATTCTTGGGTGAACAGGGTGTTTTTGCAGGGATGTGCATCTGCAAAGGAAATAACAATAATAAAAAAAAAAAAGAAGAAGATAATAAAAAAAGGTGAGTAATGGCTTGACTCTGAAGACATTTATTGAGTGCAAAGCATCCTTGAACGTTAATGCTCTATTGTTAGTTTCAGTGCATCAAACACAAAAGCAGGTGAGTGGTGTGACGACTCCTCTGAAGTGATTTTGGAGCTACATTAGGTAATTTAATACACTGATTTGACTCATCGTAAATGGGCAGAGTGCAAATGTAAAATAAGCTATTTTACAGAGCATTGCATCATGGTTAATTTTAACATCAGTGTCGCTAGCCTTGTGTTTATTTTACACATTGGTATTTGTATTGGCCTTGAATTTTGCAATCGGTGCATTTATAGCTTAACATTGGAAATTTTAGGACAAATTAGACCGTGGCGGGTCGTCACATTTAGGTAATTATGGTAGTGTCACCCAGTCATTTGCAACGATCTTAAATCCAAGTGCATCAGTCAGACGTCTCTTGTGGATTGGTTAAAAAATGTTTTACTTTCGCATCAAGCAGCAAAAAGGTTGCAGCATAACATGTTTGAGTTCATTTGAAATCGCACCTCCTACGACATGTTGTGCATGTGCACATTGCAGTGATGATGCTGAAATGATATATTGTGCAGCTCTAATTTTAACATTGTTCTGACAGGTGTCAAGAACTGACACACTGTGTACAGGAGGTGTCACAGTTAAGAAAAACAGCACAGAGTGCTGGGAAAAACAGAGTAGGAATCTGATTTGAAGATTTAACCTGCAGCAAAAGATGGGTAGAATTTTGTTTCAGACAAATACCTGGTTTGCAGAGTACATATTCTGGTAATCAAATTCTAAGAGGTGTCAACAATTCAGCCTGCCTAGAGCAGATATAAAAGGCTTAGGATGTTTAAACAATAGAGCAAATTTTATTCTCTTCAGAATATTTCTGTTTACCAGGGAGGCTTTCAGGCAGGATTGTTTTAAGTGAATTCCACCCTCTCGTTGTAAAACAGCACAACACATGGTACGTAGCTTGGGAGGGTGAGAAATCTCAAATCCTTTTAAACTCCTCTAGGGTTTTTGAATTGAATAGCATTCAAAACATCTTGACATGTTTTATTTTTTTAAAAAGGGAGAGTTGAACATCTCAGTAATGCAACACAGTGGGTGCAATTGATTCTGTCCTGAAAGTAACCCTTAAAAGAAACTGATGAGAACACTAATGCTCTTTAAGTTGCAGGTAAATATACTTCACAATTATTCTTGACGCACTGTGCTGCCGTTGAATAAGCAAAGCAGGATTTAATGGTTCAAATAACATTCTGGTAAACAGATAAATAAGTGCAGTTAACAGTATTTACAACTAAATAAGTAAGAATACATAATGACTGAATAGCAGCAATATGAAAATACAGATTAAAGTAGATTATTTTTTAATGAAACAAGCAGTTTGAGTTGGCAGACAAACATGCTATGGTTATGGTGCGGTTCACAGGTAACAGGGAAACGTTAACACTACACGCAAACAAACAGGATAACTGTCACCATAGAAACAGTAAAACACATGACCATGAGCATCATGTGAAGAATTTGTAGAAACATTAAATTAGCAAAATGACTTCTTTATTGTTTACTTTAATTATAGTCCCAATTTTTTCTTTTTCTTTTTGTCTGCATTTGTTAGAAAAAAAAGGTGTTAAAGTACATTATTCGCATCACTTCTCTTTAGAGCTGCTTAGTTAATCAACTCACAATGTCAGCATATGCAATTGTATAATAACAAAAGGCTAATTAAATAAAAAATGTGCATGTGTGAACATGACAACCAGTCTTCTTCTGCTTATTATCTACACCTACGTATGTAGAAGAAATGTATCAGTCTTTGTTTAAGCAGTGAAGCCGGTGCAGTGTATGGTCACATGACTGTGTGGCGTGTAGACAAGGTGAAATGCATGCCAATGAGCAGGCCACCGCTCAACTACTGGTCAAAATGAAATCAATAAATGGGACCTCTGTTGTATGGAGATATTTTGGACTGAGTGGCCGTGGTAACCAGACCTTCTGATGCTCATCGTTTACCTCAAACGTCATCGCAATATTGTCCACGAACGCCACAGTATGACTTTTTCACCAAATCGGGCAGAACTACTTCTGACCGTAATTACGTTTGAGAGCACATCCAGTGTTGAATAAGCATTTAGAATAAATAATGAGGGAATTTTTACATGGGCAGAAAGGTCTGCTTAATTATTTAATGCCTCAAATGGATCAGTCGTCTACATCAAATGGATCAACATAAAAGGAAGATAAAGAGATGACAGTTAATTCACCACACAGTGTCCTATCCACTCTAAATGAAACTTGGCTGAATCTGCTGAATTTGGAGATGTAGAAAATATGCTCCCAAGAGCTCACAAAAAAAGAATGTACTTTTCACTTCACCTATTATCTGAATGATCTTTTTACCTTTTTTTGTGAGCCATGTTTTTAACATTCAAACACAAGTTAAAAATAATTTCAATAAAGAATCGGAGCATTGTATGCACTCTTTTCCAATATTTGTGCATTCATATGGGTCACAGTGTTGGCCCCTGATGAAAATAATGCAAAACTACACCTATGCTTGTATAATAAACACAAACAGGCCGCGATTATATTTGAGTTTAATCGTATTTTGACAGTTATGGAGATAGTCTAACTCCGCAGGTATTGCTATTGTTGTAGTACATCTGTGCAGCAAATAATGATGAATTCACAGAGGAGCTGCAGGAATCCAGTATTATCCTGCCACACAAAGCAGTAAATTAACATTTAGATTTACAGCTCTATTAATAACCTGTTTGTAGGTAGGGAGGATTTGTCTTATCGACCCATTTTGGACATAACTTTTTGACACACTGAATGTCCCACGAGTCAAATCTCATAATGCGTCATGGTCAGCGGTTGTCATTTCTTACTTTGGTTGTAAAACTAGAGGAGGGTACATGCCAGGTGAGATGAGATGTGCTGAAGTGCCTTGCCGCATTTAATTAAAAAATAGCAATTGTAATGGACAGTAAAGGATAATCTTTATCCCTAAAGCATATTGCATTAGTTTCTCTATTTGTTAACAAACGTGCGTCGCCTCTTGTGTGGGCAACCCAGTGTGTGTCAGAATTTAAAGTAGGTAAGACACACATCTTTCTCCTGTTGATTGGCGTCAATGGTAGCATGGAAAATACATCTTACTTGTGTTTTTGTTTTTAATAATGTAAAGGTTTGTGCCCAGAGAGACCACTTCGTTATTACTGACAGTGTTTCAGTTCATGCTAGGGTTTTTCTTTTGTCAGTGTTCCTTGTGCATATTATATGATCATTTTAGTAGCATAAACATACTAGAAGTATCATCATGGGATGTATTGTAAATAATCATGTGTATGACCGATGTGATATTTGTGTCAAGCACAGGAAACACAGCTGAAAATTAACCTTGTTAAAGCGAGATATTAACCCTGAACGTTTATTATGGTTGACTAATGTGATGAGATGGTGATGAAATGAAATGAGACAAACTGTATTAATGCCCTCTGAGCTTCAATTGACCTATAGCTTAAAATAAAATAAAAACATTTTCAAAGTAAGTTGTAGGAAACATAGTAATGACTCTCCAAGAGAAGCACGATTATCTGCGTCTCCTCTTTTCTCTACTCTCTGCTCATACAGAATTAAGTGACAATGTGCAATAAGATAGCACTTCATTAACATATAAAAAATAACTATTTAGTGTAAAAAAACCTTTTCTTTTGGCCGTGATACTTTTATGAAAGGGTATAAATCTAGTGCATGCGTCATTTAGATGCAGAAAACCATTCAATAGGCAAAACATTAAAATGGAAAAAAAAATAAATCTAAAAATATGAGGGGCGAAGCTTGACCAAAAATATCATATCAGTAATACAACTGGGCTGATTTCTCCTTTATTGGAGTTATGTCCTTGAAATGAAACCTCCCGACGAAGCACTCTGGACCTAATTTCATTAAACGGTACGTTTTGCCAAGTCAGTGAACCTAAAATGATGCAGTTGAACTCTCTGGTCCCTGGTCTCTGTCAAGGGGGGGAGGGAACGGGAGTGAATCAGCCGTAGACAGGTTAGCATGCTCTGGCCTATCTCCACTCGTCTTCAACTTTTTCTGCTTTAACCTTGCTTTTTACATCTCCTCCGTGCTCTCTTATATGTTGTGAATTTTCTGCTCAGCTTGCTGCAAAATAGAACGTGGAACAGGAGAGACAAAAACAAATATTTTTTTCATGGTGTTTTGGGTTATTAGGCACATGAAGTCGCATTAAGCCTAACCTCATTATCAGGCAGAGATAACTCAAAAGGCATTAGGGCTGGAATGCACTGATGTATAGCTGTGATCATCACATTGGTTATGCTAATGTGTGTGTGTTTTTTTTCCATGTGTTTATAAGCCGGCCTAATAGTGACGTTCATCACACAGTGCATCTGGTAAATATGTGCGCATGTCTGTACGTATACAGATGGTTTTTCGTGGCTCAAAATGAGGCAGAGGTAGCACCATGCTGATCATATGCTCCTTCTCACTTCTAACAGTGCATGTATTCGTACGGAACTGTCTCGGTAAACGATGTTTGGTGTGTAATTTCCGTTCGCTTTGTCGTGTGAGCCAAACGTACGATTACATGTCGTTACTTTTGGCAATATGTAAAGCTGAAATTGACACTGTCGAAATTCAGTGTTTAATTTGAAGTTCATTTGAAATATGTTCCACAGTATTTATGATTTATGATTTATTTTACACCTGAGAGAAAACAGGTTCATTTCTTATTGACTGTTTGCAGCATTTCAAAGCCTTATTGTCCAGTTAGACACTTTTTTTAATATTTTCATTGTGATTTAAAATAAGTTTCGGTGCGTTTTCTGCTATAACAAAAAAACATACTCAACCGTGACTCCAAAACCAAAAACTGAACTGTGAATGTTGTGTACGGTTACGCAACTAATAATTTGATGATTGAAGAAAAGTCAATCAAATCAAAATAAAAACAGACTTATTGATTATGTTGTTGTTTCACCACATTATCACAAGTTAAATTGCACAGATTTCCCTAATATTGTGCTGAACTAAATGGAGTGACAAAAAAAAAGAACGTTTTCTGGCAACACCTATACATTTTTTTCTATTTTCTTACTGACACTGTCCATATACTGAGACCATGGAAGATGGAGGATCCGTGTAATTCCCACTAGTTTGATCTGTTTGACTTGTTCTTATTTTAAGCCCTTTTGAGAGATGCAGTGTGTTAGACAACGCTCTCAACCACTGCCATCACAACACTAAATGAATGGCGTTTCATCCCTCCACTTCATGGACTTGTAGAGAACTGAAGTTGTTCTGGCAGCAGATGTTGGACCAACACCTTAATAAGACACTGTCTGTTGGTTTTTCCTTTAATTTGTCGCCCATCAGTATTTGTGTCAGTTTCAGAATTAATGCACACAAAGCAGCAAATCTATCAGCGTGTACTGATTGTTAATGTGAGAGGGTTGACAAACAAGTCAGTAAACATTTCCTCATTGCTTCTCATTGACCTGGTGTTACAAACTCAGCGGTCCAATCATATTATCTCAACCTAATGGGCCATTATGCACATTGCACACGCTAGAAATTTAGTGTAATAATTATCTAATTAATTAATGGAGATCAAAAGAATGCAAGCAGAAGAGAATGTGTTCAGGATTTTGCCGTAGGCAGCCCTCAGTGACCACAGTATGCAATATAAATGATTCGCCTCAGTGAATCTCATCCTCCTTGTCCTCTTAAGCAATCGCTACTGCAAACTATTGATGCTTCCAGCTGTGCCCTACGAGCTCCTGAATGATATTACTCTCAGTTAAGGTTTAACCTTAACCTGTGATACGTTATCATTGACATTATTATTATTATTATGAGTGATTTCTCTGCAGACTTTGCACAACATACATTTTAAATGCAACCTTTTTTGTTTGTCCTAATGCATTCATTATTTTTTATCAGTCATTACCCACCATGGCGCTTTATTTTAAAAAGCTACACTTTTTAAAGGGGTCTCTGTGTAAGACATGCATGTGCTTATGTGAAGTCTGCGCGTCTGTGTTGAGGAGGGAGTTGGAAAGCTGTTGGTATTAGCTAACTGAGCAGTATCTAGTGCTGTTCACTGTTGGGATGATACAAGTAGAAGGAATGAAGAACTCGAGAGAGAGCTGTTGGATTTTTGTACAAAATGAGACCCAAAACCTCTACATATAAATCAGTAAATTGTTTGTTTCTGTGCATGTAGGCAATGGAGTTAACTCAGTGATGGAGTTATCTAATGTCAACAAATATATGTATCTTTAGTCAGTAATGCTGCTTTTAGATGCAGCCACAATACATCTCCATAAGAAAGCCTTTGCAAAATGTGGCACAAAATCTTGCAACAAAATACAAAATCTTTTCACTTCATCTGCAACGTTACCTGTTTGACTTTGTCCTGTAGGACCCGTCGGCATTCGTCATCAAACATCACAGTTTGAAATATTTTGGTGGCCAAGGTCAAAGTCACTGTATGGTTGGTACTGCACACGTATGGTGTATAAATTGAATAAAGTAAACTCACACTTTGAGTTGATGTAGATTATACACTTTTTCAGATAAATTGCCCGCAATGCGTAAGTCTGCTGCTTGTCTGAGTTTGAAAGCAGTAAACAACAAACCTCTAAACTTGGCTTTATTTATTTATTGTCCACTAACTTTTCCCACGGAGAGAGTTTCCCGTCTCTCAGCACAGGCTGCCACAGGTCTTCGCTTTTCTTTCTACGATTTCTTTTTTTTCTGCCTGTCAAGCTCCATCTCCAGTCACAGATAATCTAATGGACCTTTAACTGAGCTTCACTATTAAAACGGAGTGGTTTGACCTCAAAGGCATTCACAAAGCTACTTAAGCACTAGTGTTTTTCAGCACTTAATTAAAGCGACACAAGCAGTTCCCAGAGCATTTAATCAAAGCATTCTTAAAGGTATGACATTCTCTTTGTCACTGAAGCGCCCCATCTGTACTCCACATTCCACTTCACAATGCCAATTGATTGTTCACTTTGTTTTTAAACGGCAGCTGCCATTATGTCTCCCGCACACAGTGATACCTGTGTGGCTTGAATTAAAATAAAATAAATAATCCAAGTCGAGTCAGTTTCAGCGTTCAAACTGCTATAGGCCACGGGACCCAGTTAGTCATGTTTGGGAAGATTAATTAGCATTGTTTATTGATTATATATTTGAGAATGCTGAAGCCTGCTTTGTCCCGGTGGATCCATCAGCATTTGTAATCAAGCATCACAGTTCAACATTATTAGCCTCAAGCAGTGCTGGTATAATCAGTCAGGTAATATTAAAAGGTGGGCTCTTTCAGGCTCTCAAGTGACATCACTGCCTTAATCAGACAGTTATCACGCAAGAGGCCAGAGGGAGAGACAATAATGAGAAAGCAATATCCTAGATTAAGAATTAGTCTTTTCTATAATGGCTCTGTCTCTCTCGGTCAATAGTGCATAATGATATAGCATACAAAATTGGGGTAAGGAAGATTTGAGGATGGTGCACCGGGGTGTCGTGACTCACACTGATGGGAACAAAATGAGACTTCTTTGTATCATCAACAAAGTGGCAGAAAATACGTTAATGCTTTGCCTGCTCAACACACTCTGGCTTTGCCACTGTTTCCCTAGTGTTAGAAGTGTTAGCCAAAGTGTGTGCGTGCGCCTGTTTACTGTATTGTTAAGTTAGAGGAAACAGCTGACATGTCTGACAATAGAAACACTTAACTGTACTTAACAGTGAAAAAATATCGCCTGCTGAATTCGAGATAGCAAAGTATTCCCTTTATATAGAAACAGAAGCTCTCTCATACCGAACTGGTGGAGTTTTAGAAAGGATTTATTCTGTATTTCAGATGGTCTGTATGGCAACAATACTGGCCCTAAAAGTCCCACAGGGAGGAAGTTTCCCTCGCGCTCTCTTTCCATTTGTGCTTTATTCTTTGCGAGCTGTATTGAAATATTGAAAAGATGGAGTCTAATGCTGACAATGTCTATAAAAGGCTTATGAATAACTTCACATACCGCATTTTTTTAGGTTTTTTTTCTTCTTCTCTACATTATTCAGTTTCAGTTAGCTCCAAGTAAACTCTGAAAAGCTATGGCAATGTATTTAAAGTGGAGCAGGCTAATGTGAATTCATTAAAGAAGGGAAGTCTCTTCGAGAAAATACGGGTTGTTTAACCATGGTTCTTGAGCTAAATTGAATAAACTATTCTACAGTGCTTTCCAAAGCTGTTGCGTGTTGTAGGGTGTAAAAATATAGAAAGGTAATCTGGCACTGAGATGAAATGGGGACAAATCTTTATCACGTTTCGTTTCAAACGTATGTATCTTTGACCTTGTTTGTCCCGTTTACATGTAATGTCGATAAATGATTTTTAATATTGATCGTTTTTACAGGAATCTGGGAAGTTAATCAGATTCAGACGGATTCACTGGACTAAAGTGTTCATAAAATGCTCCAACAAGCACAAGGCTAGTGTTTTGGTGAATTTTTAATCAACAGAAATTAGATCATTAAAATACGGGACCATAAATCAAGCATGGGTGACTCGTTAGTCTCTGTAGTAAGTCAGTGTATACACAATCTGTGTGTAAAGATATGCATATATAGATGTACGCAGAAGTGTGGAAAATTGATTATGGAATGATGAGCAAGTACTGTCAAACATTATCTCTAACGTGAAGAAAGTACACTATTCATTCCTTTTTTTTTTCTTACTTTACACAAGTGCCCTGCATCAGATCATGATTTCCCTTGAGCAAGTGTTAATTATGTAATCTGTGCTCATACAAAGATAAGGGCTCATCCATGTGCTTCCTGAATGAGTTACATGTCCTAGTTATTTGTCATTTTATCCTCTTTTACACACATTTCATGCATGATTTGTATATCTCTACAAATGTCATGTCGCTGTCATGCTATCGGTTGCATTACAGTGTGAAAAAATTATCACACACAGAAAGATCTGCAGGGTGTTTTAATTGCATTTCTTGGAGGTGAATGCTCTGTTTTCTGCAGAAGTGAAGTAATGGGAGAAAATCATTATACTGAAATTAAAACAGCTGTTCACAGTCATCAGAGTTAAGCACACATAATATGAGTTTTAAAGCACTGTTAAAGCTGCAGTGCATGATTGTTTATTGGCATCACTGGGCAAAAATTCCATAATTAGCTTTCAGCAAGTGGCCTAACAGGAAGCAAGAATTCAGATTCACTTCATTGATGCCTATGAGGAATTCTGCCTCTTTCTCTGACTCTGTTTTCGGGCTGTAGAAAATCTGCTGGGATGTTTTGGCCACTCACTGGTGTTTTCAGACATGTACGGGGGTTAAATAGTGATTGACAGCTGTAATTACCTAAGATTCAGTCAGATGTGACCCTACTGCTCCGTGGCTCGACACGGAAGCTTGGAAAAGTGGCTTCACTTTTCCACAGTAGCATGGAATGGTGTCATGTCATCTATCTTTATATTTATATATATATTACATGTTTTTGATTTGGAGTAGAGCTGCAGAGGGAAGGTGCGCATTTTCAAATCCTTGTGTTTTTTTTCTCCCCGTGATTAGACTCCCTCTAAATGTCGCCTAATATCAAAGGCAATACGTTCAAAATTGTCACTTTCATAATGCGGCGATAATGTTGGCAGGATTTTTGTGGTGATAGGATCGAAAAATAACTTTGTACACCTCTAGGGTTGGTAGCAAACCCATGTCACTGCAAGTTATTGAATCAAAAACTTATCCAATTTTAAGTTTAATGTTTTTGAAAACATAACCCGAGTGATTTATGGCTCCACATAAGAAAGATGATATCCTGGCAGTCCACAGTATTGTGTAGACAATCTGAGATAGAGCTGGCAGAGGCCTTGCTAACAGAAGGGTGACTGGGCACATTATTGTTTATCTTCTACACATTAAAGTCGAAGGACTCTTGCTCATCAGCAATACTCAGCAGGCTTGGTCACAGCTGTCAGATACAGAGCCCCGAGCCTTTGGGGTCTTTCTTCAATTCTGCTGTCTCACATTCATTGTTCTGTTCAGATGAGCAAAAGTGGAAGTTTAAGCATAATGACCGATCCCATTAACATCCATAGCCCTTATGAGAAAAAACAGCAAAGGTCCATAAGGTGACAACGTCCAGCCTTCGATATAATATACAGTCGTAAATAAGACACATATCAGATGAAAATATACCAAACTTTTTTGTTAGTGGCTGTTGTAGTGAACTTTACTATTCTATACAGGATAGTGAAGTCACCGTCATCTTAAAACACACGCTTTTCATCGTGCAGCCTCTGCTTCATGTTTTTCATGGAAACACATTGGAAACACATTTCTGTCCTGCGCAGGGAATCTATTCTCATGTAATGTAGGATATTAAGGAAAACTTAACATCAGCAGCTTTTAGTTCTGAAGTCAAGCAGCTTTCAGGCAAATACAGAAAACAGAAGCAGAACTAGTCGACAACTTGATGAGCTAACCTGACAAAGCACACTATAAACAGTACGTTTTTCAGACAGTTTCACTGCATCCCAGATGCTACATATGCTCTTTAAATAACTCCACAATATATCAAAATTAACTGTGTTGGTTTTGTACTAAATTAACTATATTATGTTGACTTGTGTACAATTATTCAATAGTCGACAACTAACTTGCAGCTCTATCACACAGTGCGAAGGGGTTTTTATTGTGAAACGCTCTGGAAGTGGTGAAGCTGCAATGCGCAGAGAAGGATGCCTCTGCTATTGTTTTTGATTGAGAGACGCCTAGCAGCAGAAATGACATACTGTGCATTTAAATTTACATTTATTCCTTGTTGCACTATGACTGAAGACCCAACTTGACCTAATGTGATTTTCAAAAGTTGATAAACATGTCTGAATGTCTAGGAATGCCTCGAAGAGTCTTTCTGGTGAGATAAACATTTTAATATTTAATTAGGTCATATCACTTTATCTTTTGTTTTGGATTCACCCGTTCCCTTTTTTTTTCCCCCGCTGAACTTGTGGCATTAACAATTAAAATGCAATCAGATCCATTAATCTCACTCGCAACTGAGAAGTACACAACTCTCTGCAGCCTCTATTCACAGGTAAGCACAATACATTAACCTGCTAAAACGCGCTTTTATCCCGCTCTTCCCCCTGACCCTTACATCCTCTCCCCCTTACAACGCGTCCTATTCATCACAGACACTGCACTCGCTGAGGAAAGTACGATCATGCTGACCTTGAGGAAGTCTCGCTCATAGGAAGACTCACCCAGGCCAAGATCTAGGGTCTGTCAAGATGATTTCTTATTCTGTTTAATGGAAGAAGTCCAATGCTTTATCACTCCGCAAGTTCATGGTTTATATAAGGCGTAACGGCCAGCCCTGTTTGAAATGGTAAGCTGTTAAGTCAAAGTCCTGTACACAAAAAAGATGTCCTTAGGAGTCACAGTGATTTAAGGTGTAAGAGAGGGTGAGTAATTTTATGTTAAATCTGCACTCTTCTGAATAGTAAGCTAAAAAAAAACAGATGACAATGCCCCCTATTTCCCCCATGACATTTTCCTCTAAGGCATTTGTTGGAAGATAAGTACTAACAAAACCAGTATTTCTTTGTCTTTATGCTCTCTTCGTGGACCAGATGTGGCATTTTTCCAACATGTTTTTTTGTTTTTTTTTTTTAACCGCAAATCAGTCCTCCACATCATTCGCTCCACCTTCCCAAGAGCGCATTAAAATTCATTTCATGAAAATGTAAATGCAGATTTTGTGAAGATCCAATCATCTCTCCTATCTCATAAAACGTGCTGGTCTAGTTAACCAAGAACCATTGTTCAGTATTATTAAATTAATCATTAAAAAGGAGAAAGACAACAAAATTTTATGGCATGTTTTATATATATACTTTTATGTCGCTTCGGCTACAGAGCGGAACCTCCTTATCAGCAGAGACTGGCAGTCGAACCATAGTATATGCTTGGATCATAATAATATAAATGAGCAGGCTGAGATTTCAGGGGTAAGTGCAATTGAGTTTCGCTGTTAGCTCCCATCCTCCCATATCAAAGAGCTGCCTGCTGCTGTGCTAGCTCAGCCTATGTTCTACTCCAGTAAGTTATGATGTAATTTTTCTCGCTGCTATGATAACGATAAGCGGAGGAGATACCAGAGGGAGCGGCTTCCATTGGTAAATATTTTAAATTAAACTTCCACACCTACATAAGCCATTCTATGCACAAAAACTCGGAATTGCAGCTCAAATATTGTAACTCATACGGAGCTTTCTCTTCGTGTACATTCAATCGAAACTGTACTTTCTTTGAAAGTTTTTTTTTTTTTTTTTCTAAAATGTCTTAGTACAACATTTTTCCTTATACAGTATTCATCATAAGATCCAAGAATGAAATGATTTATGAATCTGGTATGAGATACTGTAATACCATTACAGAAACTGATGGGGAAAAAAAGATTTAAACATTTATGCTGCACTGGTTGCATTTAGAGCAGTCTATATGCTAGGCAGGAGAACTTGCTCAAGTGTGTTAAGCAAAATGTGAAATGTTATACTTTCTGAGAGGTACTTCACAGGAAGGTGGTGTCTGCAGCGTTGGGAAATGATGTGATTTAAGGAGCACATTTTCTTTTAATGAAATGAAGATGAGTGTTGGCATGGATGAATAAAAGCGAAAATTTTATCTGGCATACAGTAGAAGACGGAATTAATTACAAAGCCTTCAAGAAAAGCGGAAAAGGAGGCACTGTTGATGGATGTAGTATATGACCGCGGATTTATTTATATGAGGGCAACGTAGTCATTGTTTGTTTTCCATACGTACATAGATTACAGATATTCCTTTTGATGCTGTTATTTATTAACTTACACTTTCGGTCGCTCAGGTTTTCCATCGTGGGTATTTTATTTATCTAGTTTTCTTGAATTCCAAAACTTTGAGGAATTTAATCTTTTTTATAAAAGATCATCATGCCTTTTATTAAAAAAAAAAAGAAAAAAAAAAGATAAGGGCCTTTACACACGGCAGGCATTTTGTTTTGAACATAAATATATTTCATTACTTCTTTTCATTCATTTTATTTCTAAGTGAATATTATGTGGCG
This sequence comes from Coranthus polyacanthus, assembly GCA_037367275.1. NCBI lineage: Eukaryota > Metazoa > Chordata > Actinopteri > Kurtiformes > Apogonidae > Coranthus > Coranthus polyacanthus. The sequence goes on from JAPQRN010000014.1 coordinate 3,351,976, forward strand.
ACGAAGGAATTTTTTTTGGACCAAGGTCGATTTTTCTAAGCTTTTGAACTGCAAATAAAACGTATTGTGTTGTGCGGAACAGACGTCATGTCACAATGGTTGACCTGCATGTAATAAAAGACGACTAGAAACACAAAGAACACACAAAACAATGAACTGAAGGTCAACATTTGTAGTCGCTTGTCAAAAACTAGTCTCGGATCAGGATAATGAGCAGCTTATCCAGTTCACTTTTTCATGTATTAAAGTTGGTAGCAACTAGGGCTGGGTTTAAAATATCGATTTAATCATTCAAGTCGAACTTTATTTGGATTGTCCGACAGTGATTAATAAAATCCTGAGATATTTTATTTTAAACAGACCGTCTGGCGCTGGCTTCCTGTCATACTGTCACAGCCCTGCATGTTGTGGTCAAGTGAGTGACATGAGCAGTGGTTTTTCTTATAGTTTTACCGAGATTCCTGCGAAGAAAGAGCATCACAAGCAACACAATTCAAAAAAATAGCAACTGAGAGTGGATTTAGACAACTGAGTGAGCTACAGCTTGTTTGTTTACTGCCTCACACAGAGCGCCGTATGTTGCAGGTTAGAGATCGACTCCCTTCTCTGACCTAATTTGATGCTTTGAGAAGGTGGGGGGTGGTTTTAAGAGCATTGCAGAAAAGGCCTACTTTTTCCTTCTTGGGCAAATATTTTGACACACTCATAATGACAGGTGTAGTACTATGTATGTAGACAAAGAAAAAGAAGGAAAAAAATCTGAACTTTGGCGTGTTTTGCTGTTCAAAAGGATGGAGATTTCAAAGTTGAGGGGCAGTGAATGCATCCCTGTTCCTGTCTATGTGTCAAACTCTGACACAGACAGAAGCAGAAGCAGCGTGTCTTTGAATAAAACCACTAAATACAGACGTATAGCAGTGTTTACTACATGAGTACATTTACCTGCCAGTGTGTCAAACAACTGCTTGAAATGTACTCGCCACACGGACAATCTACCTGCATGTGCCGCTTAGCGTGTCACGTTTATTTCTGTCAATAAATTCACGTCAAGTAAAAATGTCTAAAGTTTATGATCATTATCAACATAAATCTTATCGCAATCCTGTTTTGAGATTGTTTTAATGCCTGGCACTAGTTTCATGTATTAGTTATAGCATTGTTTCTCTGAAAATGTCTTTCATATCCAAGAAAAAATAGCTTTAACCAACCTAACCAAAACATCTCAATGTGATGCAACTGTTGCAAACTCACATTGTTATGAATAGTTTTGAGGCGAAATATACCAGACTAGCAATTCACATTTATTCGTCACATCCCTGGTGTGTCAAGTCAGTTGAAGATAATCATGTATGAATTTTTATTGATTGTCAAAGTCATGTTAAAAAAGGCATGCTAATGGCCTTGGAGTCATCGCCGAGATTTAATCAATTCAAAAGAATGGTTTAGTCCATATCTATTTCTACCTCACACTTCCCTGCAGACGTGCTACAGTGCTGCTCAGCCCTATAATGAAAGGCCCCCTAGCACCCTCTCTAGAAATCATTACAATCTCCCTCTCCCTCTAGGGTCAGTAAACTAATAGTCATTCACCTGTGTGACAGGAAATCTTTTCCAAGTTGCCAGTGGGGGCCAGTAGGATTGTGTTTAAGGTTATAAAGTTGAGTCTAGTCGGAGATTACACTTTATCTTTTGAATGGACTCTTTTGATTAAAGGTATGTCAGAACTAACGCATTTCATGCAAAGAAGGAAATTTAGGTATATAACCTGCTAATTAATTGTTTTTCTGAAACTGGCAAGCCCTGAAACAGCACAACAAAGAACAACTTTATAAATAGTAGACAGAACACACTGGCAAAGAAACCTTGTATATCATCCACTTGTGCCTGTGCTTGAGCATGGCCTGCGGTGATTTTTATGACCAGTCGTTTTAGTCCATTGTTGGCTGAGAATCTGTGTGTATTTCTCAAAGGGATGGCCCATATTCTTTCAAAGGAAAAAAAAAAATAAGGCCAGAGGTCTTTTCTCTGCAGTATTTAAAACTTAAATGAAGAATGGAAAGTCCATAACTTAAGTAAAGACAAGACAAGACAAGACGATGAACTGAACTCCCCCCCCCCCCAAAAAAAAAAAATATATATATCTAAAGGAAATGGTTGAAAATACAAAAGCATCTGTAAAAAGAGCAAAAGTGCAACCTAGCAATGTCAATGAAAAGGAAAAGACAACAAAATGATCATTTATCTACAGTTATGGCCACAGCGGGCCAAATATGAGTAATAATCAATGCTCCAAGTCCTTGCTGAAAGTCTTACAGAAGCAGCCTTACCTTTTATCTCACACAGCACACCATCCTGAGCTCACTTTTAAGTATCTTCACTGGGCAAAACAGTCATGTCCTCGATATAAAATGGTGTATCTTCAGCTAACTGCAGCTTCCCCACCTCTATTTTCACCAGTGTTTCAAACAACACTGGTATACCACAGGGAGGGCTATATTCGTTTGCTTTCCAGAAAAAGCGTCTGCATCAGTCGGATACAAAAAACTGTGCGGTTTTACCTCTGCGGGGTATTTCTGCCACAGAGTTGCAGAAAAAGCTGTCCAAAAAGCTGACAAACGAACAGAGACAAATCTATATAAATAATTGCTAAGTGGAGTGAAGAGGAGTTGCCCATCATTCAGAGCAGAAGTGTGCGCAATATCTCCTGGAGATTGAGAGTCATCCATCACTGCAAGACTTTAATTTGAGATGTTTAGGACTCTTGCTGTTGATTGTCTGAGAGCCGAGGAGAGCCCTGTCATAGGGGTCTGCAGGGGTCTTGTCTGAGTGTCGCTCCCTGTGGGAGAAATTGCTTCCTGACACAAAGCACGTTCATGCAAGCACAATAGTTTAATCTGAAAGTGGCCTTGAAATTGTAGACAGAACAACCTGATCTAAAGCTTGATCGTTATGCATATTCTTTGAACGGTACTTTCTGACAGCTTTCTTATTATATTGTAAGGTGCTACAAAAAGTCACACACATGCTCACGTACAACATACGCATGGGAAGACACCTACAGTCAAATATGCACATTCAGACACACCTCATTTAGAGCAGAATGGTGTCAAAATGAGTCCATTGAGTGGAGGCGGAGATTGAAGAGCCTAAGGTAAAGAGAGTCTGGAGACTCCAAATAATCTCAAGTATCGATTTGATTTAAGCCTAAGGCTCTTGATGGACGCTTGCTTTAAAATACTGTGATAGGTGGCATATCTGGATGACTGATCACTATAGTTCTGCTTACGGTAAAGGCTGCAGACGATCCATAAATAACAGCTCGCCCTAATCAAACAGTGCAGGGGATGCAAGGATGTGATGGCAGCTTAGTGGATATGTACTTTAATTTACCGCAAAGCACTCTGTCTTGCCATTAAGGTTACATGGATGAAGTGAGGGTAGAGAAAAGCATATGGCGTGGTATGCTTTTACATTCACCACGGGAAGTGGTTCACAGATCTGATGATTGATAACGTGACTTTTGCTTGATTCAGAATTGGCCTGATATAATGAACCACCTCTAATGAATTATTTGAAACGTCCAAAAATGTCAGCAGTATCAACAGCGTATTGTAATGAATGAGTAACATCGTTTTTGGCGCAAGGCAATTAAATTAATTGAAATCATAAAACATATAAGATAACTGGAGAGCGATATAATTAAAGAGGTGTAAAAACTGCAAGTTAGACGTTATTCCATTGGGCCATAAGAAGTGAGATTAGCTGTGTAAAGAGAGCAACATGATACACTGCTGTATCTGATGTAACACTGTCAAAGTAATACAATATGGTTGGATGCTCGCTGCGTTTTTTTCAAGGGCATTACTCATAGTGTATGATTTTTTATTTTTTTTTTTTTTTTTTTGTAACAACAGACCAATTACCCAAACCTTTTCTTGATAATATCCCCCTTAGAAGATTCACCATGTGAGAGTATAAAATGTTTTCGTACACTTTACTCTGTCAAGATGGGTGACATTTTCATCACACACCTGAGCCAGCTAGTATCACTGTCATCACTAATTCTAGCAGTATATTGCGTGTCCCCTCATTTATCCCCTCTAATGCAGTTATAATACCTGAGTGGTTGGTGGCTGCATGCCCTGAATGCTCATTTTCTGCACAGTAGCCTCTGTGTACTCAAAGGGTCTAGCTCCTCTTTTCCTATGGAAGTGGACTCCTTGGAGCGTAATTTGATTATTCCAAAGCAGGTGTTTTCAGCTGAATGCTGATAAGAAGCCCCGGTGCCTCTGACTCTAAAGTGAGTTACATTAGATGTGCTTAAAGTAGTGGCAGGCAAGAGGTTTTTTTTTTTTTCAAATCTAATCTGTAGGTGATGATGGGATTGACTTTGAAAAGCTGTACTAGAATTCACAAAGCACCTCCTCAGCTGGACTGAAAGAATATTATACAGAGTAATAATGAGAGCGTAATACTTTGCAATAATACCAATGTAGAATATATGAAAGGTTCAAAAGTGTTTCAAGTGGCCACTGTCTTTGTGTTGTGTCTCTCTTTGTCCATGTAGACAAGTTGTCTAGACCGTAGATTTATTCCATGAGACCCAGCACTTGAGACAACTGTGGCTTGGACGACTTGAAAAAATGCAAATTTGATCATATAACAACTTGCAGTGGGACCGCTTAGTAAAACAGTCAAATATATAAGTCCACAGCAGATACAGCTCAGCACTGCTCGAGGGTACACTTCTATATTTTTTGTGCGCTTATATTTCCTTTCTGGCTCATCCGAATAAGCATCTGCTACTGCGGAATGGGGGCAAGGTTGCATCTGTGATCCCATGTTTCTCAGTAAATCAGATTCTGTCAAGCCTTTTTGATACCCTTTCAGATTGTTCTCTCTAATCCCTTTCCACAGCACAAAAACGGTCTTACCCACTAATAATATCGCTGATATACACTGTGTGCAAACAATAGAAATAATCTCTTGCCTGTGATTGAGCCATCAGAGCCTGTGCTGTAACTCTCAGCTGAAAACACTTATGATAGTGCTGGTATGTGAAACAGATACACTATCCATTACATTGAGAAAACACAAGCTTGTCCTTGAGGCTGATATTTCCATGTTAACTGTGTGCATATTAGATTGAATTCTCATTTTCAGAACTTTTTAAAATAACAAACTATGATTAAACATGTTTTCCCTGCTGGCCAAAACCACTTGACATGCCATTGTGTGGCAATCAGTATTTCACACTGACTTGAAAAGCTAAATAGCTTTTTAATATGCAGGTGTACTAAAATAACTCGTACTAATGGGGTCAGCATATTCAAAAGTGCAGAGTTGCTTGACATCTGACCGCTCCACATTAATTATCACTGACTGAATTCTCATATCATTCAGCAAAACATGTCAGAAACCACGGCACCCACCTGCACAAGTGTCTTTTGTCGCCTGACTTAAACAGCAGACTTGTTTCTCGCAACTCTTGTTTGAATCCTTGTCAAGGGCACAGCTTACCACATTTTACCACAGCTTTAACAGCTCTTAGAAGAAGTAGCTTCTCAACTGTGTCTTATCAAACGAAGCATCTTCTGTACCTGAAGCTCTGTCAACATGCGTTATAGGATGCCCCTCAACTGCGCAAGTGACAGTAGAATTGCTGGAAATCAGTTTGCTGATCTCTATGAAGGTGAAAACTAGGGTGCATGACAAAAGCACACAGCCAGAAGAGGAAAAAACTGAAATAGAAGATTCACTTACCTTGACTGGGTTATGTTGGGAGTGGAGCAGTTTATTCCAAAAATAAAATGAGTCAAACTGTCCTCCAACCTTTGCACAGGAATGAGACTCTCTCCTTGTGCTGCTTTCTCTCTTGTTTTAATTCCCTCTCTCACCCTGCCTTCTTCTTTGGTGCCTTTCTTTCATTATCCCGCTGTCTGTGTACAGTTTAAGCCCACGCTGGAACAGAGCCGACGCTCGGGGTACGGAGACAACAGCTTTCAGCAATAGCTTGAGAGGAGAGGAGAGGAGCTGTACCAAAGTGGAGTGCGTCCGTGTGGTTACAGAACGACGACTGAGAGGGAGCGCGAGTGAGTGAGCAGAGAAGTGAGGGGAAAAGAAGCCTGTGTGTGCACGCACCGGAGGGTGAGAGAGGAAGTGTGTGAAACAGAGAGAGAGTGAGGGGCTGTGAGCGTTACTGGCTCTGTGGCGAGTGACAGTCGTGATTGCATTGGCGTAAGGCTGAAGCCCAAGTCCCCCCCCCCCCCCCCCCCCCCCCCCCCCCCCCCCCCCCC